>SJYT01032947.1:228425-251863 GCA_006410635.1 Cephalophus harveyi
GAGATCCAACCAGTCCATTCTGAAGGAGATCAGCCCTGGGATTTCTTTGGAAGGAATGATGCTAAAGCTGAAACTCCAGTACTTTGGCCACCTCATGCGAAGAGTTGACTCATTGAAAAGACTCTGATGCTGGGAGGGATTGGGGGCAGGAGGAGAAGGGGACGACAGAGGATGAGATGGCTGGATGGCATCACTGACTCAATGGACATGAGTCTGAGTGAAGTCCGGGAGATGGTGATGGACAGGGAAGCCTGGCGTGCTGCGATTCATGGGGTCGCAAAGAGTTGGACATGACTGAGCGACTGAACTGAACTGAACTGAGAGGTGTGATTATAGTTGGTTAGGTATAAACCAAGGAAGATTTTTGGAAGAGAAATAATCTGAGATACTAAGTAGGATTTTAAGGAACTATATATAAGGAAGAGGGTTTATAGACTAAAGCCATGTTCTCAAATTTTGTGTCTTAGGGCCTCCTGTACTCTTAAAAAGCATTGAGAATTTTAAAAACCTCTTGTTTGTATGTTTCATCAATTTATACTTATAGTTGCTGTTATTGTTGTTATTTAGTCATTAGGTTATGTTTGGCTCTTCTGTGACCCAGTGGCGACCCCCTGTAGTCCGCCAGGCTCCTCTGTCCATGCAATTTCCCATGCAAGAATACTGGAGTGTGTTGCCGTTTCCTTCTCCAGAGGATCTTCCTGACCCAGGGATTGAAACTAAGTCTCTTGCCCTGGCAGGAGGATTCTTTACCACAGAGCCACCAGGGAAGCCCTAATACTTATAGTATTAGAAATAAAAACTGAGAAGAATAAAAACATTTATTAATCTATTTAAAGTAATAATGAGAAACTCATGACATGTTAACACAAATAATATATATTTATGAGAAATAGATGGCAAACTATTCCAGTGTTCTTGGTGGGAAAATCCCATGGATAGGCGAGCCTGGCAGGCTACAGTCCATAGCGTCACAAAGAGTTGGGCATGACTGAGTGACTGAGCATGCACACAGATAAGAAGTGACTATATTTTCCAAAAAAATTAGTGAGAATGTTAGCATTAAAACTTTTCTTTTTGCAAATCTCTCTAATGTCTGCCTTAATAGAAGACAGCTGGATTCTCATATCTTCTGCATGCAGGTTGTTGCAACATGTTGTACTGGTTGAAGTATATGAAGAAAATGCAGTTTTACATGGATATTGGAAAAGGGAAGAATATTTAAATACCCTTTTCTGATAATTAGGGACATTTTACTTTGGTACTATAGCAAAACTCCAAGTGGTAAGTTTTTAAAGATTAGTTGCAGTGTGAAATCTGAAAGTGAATCAATGAACTTTTCACATTCTGTTACGTTAAAATTCACTGTCTAGCTTGTACTCTGAGTGAAACTTTTAACATTCATGATTTTGTCACATCTTGCATTGGTCATTTGAAAATATTGGTTCACTGAGTTAATGAAGATCTTTCAAATAATGACACATTTTATTACACAATAGCCAAATATTACATTCCTTAATATCACTTCAAATATCTCATCAGAAAAATCTTTTAAGTACTGGAAAGCTGTCAAGCTCATGTTGGCAGATATAAGTTTTATAAAATCTTAAATTTCATTTGAAAAACTAAATATTTATCACAGGCATCAAGTACTGTTAGTTGGTTTTCTTGAAGTGGTAGGATCACTGCCTTCATTTTTCAGAAAAGAATCAGCCAAATGACCAAGTTTAAATAATCATACTTTGTTAGTTTTCCTTTCAAATAAAACTTGTGTTTAAGGAAAAAAGGCACTAGCTGAGCTCTTGAACCAAATAGTTGGACACGTGCTTTTCCTTGTAACAATTATATTTATCTATATGGAAGTACTTTTGGTATTTCTCCCATTTCATCACATAGAATATTTAAAGGAAGTGTATTCGAGGTTTAGTAAGATTGATGACTCTTACTAGTCCATTAAGAACACTCTTGATTGAAATCACTGTTTATTTTATTGCAAGTGAATGGCCTTGAGGAACACAATGATTACCAGTGCAGTTTGGTGCCACTTCCTTAATCCACACTAAGGCACGAACACTTTAACCTACTACCGTTGCTTTTGTATCTGTGGTGCCAATGCTGACAAAGCAGCGAGGGCAAGTACACCTTTAATTGTGTTGTTATAAAAGCATGTAGTCCACTGTTGGGGTCTCAGGGACCTTCCTACCCCCAGGATCTCACTTTGAGAACAGCTGGGCTAGAGGAATGGCCTTGTGAGAATGGGTTCCCCAAGGGAAGGCAGGAACAGGCATGCACTTGGTTTGAGTATAAAGTTCAAGGATTAGAGGGTGTATCCTTATAGTTGTTAGATGGGATTCTGCCCTATCCATTAAATTACCTCATAAGGATCAAGGATTAGCAACTCTGAAAGGAGTGTTGTATGGGTGACTGCTGGTATGGGTGACTGGGCAGACTGGACAACTCTTGAATGAGGTTGATGGGAGGGAGAAAGACTTTTGCAGAGTCCTAAAGCTCAGAAGCTCAGATTCTGTGGAATTTGCTCTTCAAAGAATATCAGAAGTTATATAATTCATAGGAACAGAATGCTACTGTGCATTTCTTTCTTCATCTGCAAAATGGGAATGTAGTAGTAGTATTGTGTGAATTAATGTAGAAACAGCTAAGAACAGAATCTGGTACATAGTAAGGCCTATATAATGTAGTTATGGTGAAAATGGAGTTTGGAACTAGTTATAGGATGAATCAGGGAGCTGTTCTCGAACTTCAGCTGGCAGCAGAATGCCCTGGAGAACTTGTTAAAACACCCACCGCTAGTCCCCACCTCTGGAGTTACTGATTAGGGATTTCTGAGGTGGAGTCTGCTCTTCTGTGCAACACATTCCCTGAAACCCTGAGTCAGATGAGTCCACTCAGTGTCCTTTTCTTTCCTGGTTACTCAGCAAGCCATTGCCTTTTATTGATATCCTTGGATGAAAGGTAGTATCTTCTTATTCTTCCTGTTTCACTTGTTGGTTTCTTTTTTCATTTAATTTTGCCCAGGAATTGAAATTTCCATGTGTGTGTGTGTGATTTTTCCTTGGGGACAGTACTGGTTTAGTATTTACTTTTAAAAAATATGTGCTGTTTTGCCATGTGTAAAGTCACTTTAGTCATGTCCAACTATGGACTGTAGCCTGGCTGGCTTCTCTGTCCATTGGATTCTCCAGGGAAGAGAGCTGGAAAGGCTGCTGTGCCCTCCTCCAAGGGATCTTCCCAACCCAGGGATCGAACCCACATCTCATGTCTCCTGCATTGGCAGGTGGTTTCTTTAACACTAACGTCACCTGTAAAGCCATCCCTCATTTTTATTAAAGCCAGATCAGATGGTTAGTCTCCAAAAATTCACCTCACTGATAATAACAGTTTTACTCACCTCCATGGTTTTCAACAGCTTCTAAATACCTTGTGTAATGTCACGGGTATCTTTGTCACTTTTCTGAGCTTACCAAAGCTTACTTTTTTTCAGGACTTAGAAGTAAAGACAAGGCTTCTGATTTAAGACTGCTGATGAAGATGTCCTACGTGAGGAGCACTGGTAGTTTGATGACTTCCAGTGATGTTAATTTCAAACTATATATTCATTTATTTCAAAGTGTATATTAGTTTAACAGTAGGCAAGTGCCAGTTGTGTGAAAGGCTTTGTGCTAGATGCCAAGAACTAAACAAAAGGCAAGATAGGCATGGACAAGGCTGGGTCACTGATAAGCCAACCAACAGCTATGAAACAGGGAAAGACTGGAACTGATTGGGCTGAAGGGGTACCTAATTCATGGGGCTAGATGTGTTCCCAGTATAAGTGATATCAGAGTGAAACCTTAGGGAGACTATGAATTAGGTAAAGAAAGCAGGAAAATCACATGGACAGTATTCCAGGCTGCATAAATAGTGTGCAGGAAGACCTCGAGGAGCGTGAGATTACAGTATCTTTGGGCATAAGTTTAATTTGGCTGGCTCATTGAGATTAGGTCAGGGGAATGGTGTAGAAGGTAGAAAATCACAAGAAGATAGGAAGGCTAGACAAAGCCCTCTATGCCTTTTGGGTTTCCCAGTCTCAGCTCTCTTGAATTTTGTGCCAGATATTTCTTTGTTGGGGTGGGGCTGGGGACTGTCCTATGCATTATAGGATATTCATCCAAATTTCAGGTGTCTGCCAATACCCTCCCCTCCAGACATTCCCAATGTCCCCTGAGAGTGGGCAGTAAAATTGCCACTGATTGAGACTCTTTAAGTTTTTCCTTTAAGAGTATCAGAGGGCAGTTGTCACGTTTTAATCTGGTGAGTGATGTGAATCAATTTACACCCTTGGCCAGACACTGTGATAACATTGTGGAGAATGGCTGGGAGTTGGCAAGACTGGAGACATGGAAATACATTACTGTAGGAGTTTGGGTGGAAAATACCAACCATTTGATCTAAGGTAGGGGCTGTAGGGACGGAGGGAAGTATGTAGACGTGAGATATATTTAGGTGATAGCATTGACAGGTGACTAATTATACATGAATAGTGAAGGAAAGGGAGGAATCAAGGGTGTTCTCAAGGATTCTTCTTGAGCCCTGAAAAAGATGGTGGTGCTCTTCCCTGATGAAGGGAGCATAGGAGGAGGAACAGATTTCATTTTTAAACAAAACATTTTAAATGTTACAGTACAGTACCTTGAAAAGGACATAGTACAACAGCTGGCACACAGGGGCTGGTATTGAGTGAAAAGGCAGCAAGAGTTACTGACTGAAGGAGGGAGAGGAGGTGGGAGATGGTAGAGCTGAAGGATCATCAGCAATGGAGTCAGAGGACAAGCTGCAACTTCACTCATGCCTGACGTTGATGGCACAGGTTCTGGTTCTGATGCTGGATTAAATTCTATTTACCTTCTTGAGAAAACAATCCAGTGATGTCTGGGTTGTTATTTAGTCATTAAGTTGTGTCTGACTCTTTTGCAACTTGATTGACAGTAACCCACCAGGCTTCTCTGTCCATGGGATTTCCCAACCAAGAATACTGGAATGGGTCACCTTTTTTTTTTTTTTTTTCCAATGGCTCTTCCTGACCCAGGGATCAAACCTGTGTCTCCTGCTTGGCAGGTGGACTCTTTACCACTGTGTCACTCGGGAAGATGTCTAGGTGTATGCTGTGCTTAGTTACTCAGTCATGTCCGACTTTTTGTGACCCCATGGACTGTAGCCTGCCAGTCTCCTCTGTCCATGGGGGTTCTGCAGGCAAAAATCCTGGAGTGGGTTGCCATGCCCTCCTCCAGGGGATCTTTCCAACCCAGTGATCGAACCCAGGTCTCCTGCATTGCAGGTGGATTCTGCACCAACGGAGCTACCGGGAAAGTCCCTAGATGTCTGGGTATTAGCTCTTTTTTTTCTCATCATAGATGACACAGTAGCCCTGAATTGCATTCTGAATGGCTGCTGCAACCTTCCTGTATCATTCTTCGTTTGGGTCCTATGCCTCAAAAACTAACAATACTAGGAAGAACTGATTTATTGGGGAGGATCAGGAGAAGATGTTGGGGATTTTGGATATGTCAAAATGGAGATAATTTATGACAGCCAAGAGGAAATTTTCATCTGTAAGTGAAGTTTTGGTTCTAGGACTTAGGAGAAAGATCAGAGCCAATAATTATGTGGAAGTTGAAACTCTAGGTGAGACTGATGGAGAATGCATTGACTGTGAAGAGCAGGATACTCGGGGCAGATCCTGGCAAGAGTAGGAGGGGCTGATGCTGCTGCTGCTGCTGCTGCTAAGTCGCTTCAGTCGTGTCCGACTCTGTGCGACCCCATAGACAGGAGCCCAACAGGCTCCCCCGTCCCTGGGATTCTCCAGGCAAGAACACTGGAGTGGGTTGCCATTTCCTTCTCCATTGTGTGAAAGCGAAAAGTGTAAGTGAAGTCGCTCAGTCGCATCCGACTTCTAGCGACCCCATGGACTGCAGCCTACCAGGCTCCTCCATCCATGGGATTTTCTAGGCAAGAGTACTGGAGTGGTTTGCTATTGCCTTCTCCGGAGGGGCTGATATGGAGAAGGAAAAGCAGGATGTGGCAGTGCCAGTGAGGTTTAGGGGAGCTTGGTTCTGTGAAAAGGAGCTGACTGTGTGTCCACGCGTGTCTTTCTTTCAGTGGATTTAAGTTTCGTGTGGTTCCAGATGCTCATTAGAGTCATTCTACAGTGACTGGAAACTCCTAGATACAGAAGGGTATGACTGGTTGTAGAGGCTGCCACATTTACTCCTGGTATTCCCCAAATAGATACTTGAATCAGTAAATCCAGAATTGAAGACAGATGCTGTGCCTCTCCAGGGCTGATGCTGGCCTCGACTGCTGAATTATATAGTGGGCTTTTGTAATGTAGACAAATCTCCCCATCCTGAGGTTGCTTGCCACTTCCAAAAAGAGAAATCTCTTTGGGGTTGATGAGTACCAGAACTGTGTTTCTGTTTCATAAAAGCCACTTTTGATGAAAAAGTAATAACTTTAATTTAGAGATTGTGTAGTTATCACAGAAGGGTTATGATGACATATAACCAAGTCTCCAGGATCATTGGTGTATGATATTATATGATTTTTATTCCTGAGTGGTAGGTCCTCCAGATACCTGACCTTTGAAGGTACAGTGTATTATTTACATGAAACTAAGAGCCGGTGCATTCTAAATGGCTATGGTTTATCATGACTGTTTCAGAGTTGGATCCTGTGGTCATATGCTAATTTGACCTGAAGGAAATTCTGTGCTGTATACTTGGATTTCATGCTTAAAATTTTCATAATAGTTTCAAGACTCTATTAATTAAAATAAGATGCTTCAAAACTTTTTCCCACATAATACAGAATGCACCGGGTAGTTCATATTTGAATTAAAACCCTTAGATGCTTTACATTTTCTGGTCTGGCAGTCTTTGTTTTTCTAATTTATGTGTCCTGTTTGTCCAAAAGAAGTTGAGAAGTTGAAATTTACAGCCATCCCAACTGGGAGAATTAAGACACTTGATTAAATGAGATCTTGTTTGTGTATTCAAATGGAAAACTGTGGTTGGGCAAAATAAAATTTGCACTAAATTTCTAGTGAATTATCTTCCAAACTTAGTGGAGTGTCCCATCTCCTGGTAGTTCCACCTACCCAACTCTGTGTGGTGACTATGCTAAGTTGTGTCAGTCATATCTGACTCTATGCGACCCCGTGGATGGCAGCCCACCAGGCTCCCCTGTCCCTGGGATTCTCCAGGCAAGAACACTGGAGTGGGTTGCCATTTCCTTCTCCAATGCATGAAAGTGAAAAGTGAAAGTGAAATTGCTCAGTCTTGTCCGACTCTTAGTGACCCCATGGACTGCAGCCTACCAGGCTCCCCCATCCCTGGGATTTTCCAGGCAAGAGTACTGGAGTGGGTTGCCATTGCTCTATCGGATAAATCATTTTTGTATATACCACTTTTTAGTAGTGACTGATTGGATCAAAATTGAATTTCAATACTAAGCTATGCTAACCAGCCCCTGCCTCTGGGACTTTGCAGTTGGTTCTACCAGATTCCCAGCCTATATTTGGGTGTGGCCATTTTCTGCTGTGTAAATAGTGAAACTGAGAAATCAGATCTACAGACACAGAAGGATGAAGGATGAGGAGCAAAGACAAGCAACAGAAAGAAAGAATTCCCAGACTTCTCTGGAGCATCTCAGTCCCCAGTTCCAGTAAATTCTCAAGATCCAGCTCATTCATGCCTTTGGGGGTCCCTCATAGATTTTCAATAAATAATCCTAAACCAGCTCATGGTTTCCTGTGCACAGGAGCAGTGAAATGGGCTATATTGCCTAGATTTCTGTGTTCCAGCTGGATGTTTGTTATTATGCTTTGTTTGTATCCTAAAACTGGCTTTCTCAAGAACTGAACATCATTTTATGGTTTTAAGTTGAGCTAGTCTTTGGTTTGAATGCTATTGATATTTTCTGAAAAATGTAAGAGTGAGTATAGGAAATGTAATAACACACACATATTTGAAACCAGATTCTTAACAAAGGAAGATGTGTGTATAAGCAATGGTCGGTTCCACATCTAGAAGTCAAAGTCTTTTGAAGTTTGATGTTCAGACAAGGAACAGAGTGCAGTGTCTCAGTTGAGGTTAGGAGTGGTACTGTGGTGGCCAGAGGTGACCTTGGGGTGAAGACTTGTTCCCAGGAGACTTTGTTACTCATTTTTTGATCTTATTCTTCTGATCCAACCAGTCCTTCCTAAAGGAGGTCAGTCCTCGGTGTTCTTTGGAAGGACTGATGTTGAAGCTGAAACTCTAATACTTTGGCCACCTGATGCGAAGAGCTGACTCATTTGAAAAGACCCTGATGCTGGGAAAGATTGAGGGCAGGAGGAGAAGGGGACAACAGAGGATGAGATGGTTGGATGGCATCACTGACTTGATGGACATGGTGGGTAAACTCCGGGAGTTGGTGATGGACAGGGAGGCCTGGCGTGCGGTGGTTCATGGGGTCACAAAGATCAGACACGACAGAGCGATTGAAATGAACTGAACTGCCTGAAATACATACTTTGAGATCCCAGCCTAACTGGGGCCCTCTGATTGCCCAGTGTTTTTAATGATTGGGAAGAAAACCACTGTTGCATCTTTGACTTTTGAAGGTTAATAATAATAAATAGCCTCACAGAGTTCCTCTGTCCATAGGATAGTAATGCAAAAATGAATTGCATCCCAGCGTATCTAGTGTGTTCCTTTTTTAAAAAATTAATTTTTATTGGAGTATAGTTGCTTTACAGTGTTGTGTTTCTACTGCACAGAAAAACCAACCAGCCATACATACAAATATATTTCCTCCCTTTTGGATTTGCTTCCCATTTAGGTGACCTCAGAGCACTGAGTAGAGTTCCTTGTGGTACACAGTATGTTCTCATTAGTTGTCTGTTTTATACATTGTATCAATAGTAGTGTCAATCCCAACCTCCCAGTTCCTCCCACCCCTCCTTCCCGCTCCATATCCATACATTTGTTCTCTATGTCTGTGTTCCTTTTTTTATTATTGGAAAACTATGACTAAATGTGGGTTTATATACTGTATATATGAATATAAACATATATTTGTATGCAGACATATGTACTTGAATGTAAAGCTAGATATGTCTCAGTATGTTTAGAAAGATATTGTGATAGATAGCCCCCAAAGAGTTACAAATGATTACTTCTGGGAAAGTGGGGTTGACAGAGCAGAAAAAGAAACTTTGACTTATTTTACCTTAAATTTTTTAAAGCAGTGACATTAAGACTGTTTAACTTTATATGCGTTTTTATTACTATAATAACACAATTTTAAAGTTACTTTGTGATTTGCAATCATTATAATGAGAGATGAAAAGCCAATAGTTGTGCTTACCTAAATATGCTGCTGCTGCTAAGTCACTTCAGTCGTGTCCGACTCTGTGTGACCTCGTAGATGGCAGCCCACCAGGCTCCCCTGTCCCTGGGATTCTCCAGGCAAGAACACTGGAGTGGGTTGCCATTTCCTTCTCCAATGCATGAAAGTGAAAAGTGAAAGGGAAGTCGCTCAGTCTTGTCCGACTCTTAGTGACCCCATGGACTGCAGCCCCAGGCTCCTCCGTCCATGGGATTTTCCAGGCAAGAGTACTGGAGTGGGTCACCATCGCCTTCTCCAACCTAAATATGAGTATGTACTAATTAGGTTGTTAGATCTGTGTGTGGGGTGTGTGTGTGTGCATGTGTATGTGTGTGTAAAGTTATAAGGAAAATTGATGATTGACTTCTAACTATAATAGATTGGAAAATTCTGATTTCACATAAAAATTTTTTAGATAAGTGAAAGTTGTGAATATCCACTTTCATTATTATTTAATTTCCAAATTATTTATTGATATCAATTGGTCTTTATATAGCATGTTGCTATTTTAGAGATGCCAGTTATATTCATTTAAAGAAACCTTTTCACAGTCACTTTTATAATTTCACTTCATCTAATCCTGATTGTGGACTTCAGAATCCCAAAGTAAGTTTCTTAGAGACTTCTAGGTACTTTTACTGAGTATTTATAAGTTAACATCCTGTCATCAGTGTTTATGTAAGTGAGGGTGTATGGAAAAATGTTTAAGGGAAAGGGGAATTTGAGAAACTTGTCCAAGTATTATTCAGGATACATGTGAATGAGCAATGTTTCTTGGTTTTTCTTGGAATGAAAAAAAAATTGTCGCAAACATGATGATAAAGAATCATACTTCTTGATTCTGTTACTTGCTGGATCTTTGATTTTGGACAAGTTATTTAACCTTTCAGAGTCTTAGGCTTTTCATCTTCATTTATTCATTCATTAAATATGGTATGATACCATGATAATTCAAAAAGTCCTCTTGGAACTTACCATCTACATTGCTCCTAAAATTTTAGCAAGCATCAGAATCACCTGTGGAGTTCAACACAGATAACTGCATTATGCTTCCAGATTTCTGATTTAGTCCCTCTCAGGTGTGAGCCCAGAATTTCCATTTTTAACCAGTTCCCAGGCGAAACTGATGCTACTGGCTCCAGAACCACAGTCTGAGGGCCACCACTCTAGAGCTGGCCAGCATTAATCAAACTTGCCAAAGTCCAACTTTCCGTATAACTTCTAAGTAGTACGAAGAAGAAGGACCTGGTGTTACAAATGGGCATGTGAACTTTAGGAGTTCAGGTAAGGTTTTCCTAACTATGCGACTCTTGAACAGAAGGAAGAGAATGAATGGGTGGGTGAATGAGCAGTGAGGCTGAGTAGAGGTTCTGAGAAGGGAGCCTGGAACATGCTGGGAATGGTTTAGTGGTTATGCTGAGAACCAGGGAGTTGGGGGTTGTGAAATGAAACTGGATGGACAGGCAGGGCTAGTACAGAGCCATGCTAAGGATTTTGTCCTTTACTCAAAGGGTAGTGGGAGAACACTTAATTTTTCTAAGGAGAGAAACAGAAGGTGATAGAATGGCATGGGAGGCAATGATGTGATCTATTAAATGTTTCAAGACAAGTCTCTTTACCATTGACTGCAGAGTCGAGAACATGAATGTGGGGAAACAAGAAAGGAGATAATGTCACCCTCCTGGTGAAAACTGATGGCACCTTTTAAAATAGGGTTACTAATACATAAAGTTGTAGAGATGAAGTAATGATACACATAAAATGCTCAGTGCTGGCATAGAGTAAGTACTTAGACAATTCTATTTGCTATTATAATTAATAAAAACAAATACCTTGAGGCCCAGATGCTCTCAGGGCCATGGAAATTGCCATTAAAATGTCATCCATATTTGAACTTTCAGGCTTCTCCTACTCTACTCCAGGAAGAGTTACCTTTGAAAATATGATAGTGAGAAAAAAAGGAAAAATGACCCGGGTCATTGAATGTTTATGTTGAGACTGAGACTCTGAAAGGGAAAGAATTTATCATTGGGAGGAAACAGAACTGATAAGTGGCTGTATGGCTAACTGGCACTGATGTTAATTGTTTGTAGTTCTCTTGTGTATAGGAAAAAATAATGGCTTCTCAGGAAGTAGGTGGTAGGGAGAAAATGTCTGTTCAAAAAAGGAAGACTACAATGAATAAAGTATATTTCAGTGGAGCTGCCAAATTAAAAAAAAATAAGAGGGGGAAAAAGATTAAAAACCATGGAGATTAAAAGAAAAAATGACAAAATATCATGAAAGGATAACTCCCATAAGGTTATCAGCTGATTTCTCAACAGAAACTCTACAAGCCAGTTGGGAATGGCATGATATATTTAAAGTGATGAAAGGAAAGAAACTACAACCAGCAATATTCTACCCAGCAAGACTCTCATTCAGGTTTGATAGAGAAATCGAAAGCTTTTCAGAGAAGCAAAATTTAAGAGAATTCATCACCACCAAACCAGTTTTACTACAAATACTCGGGAAACTATTCTAGGCAGGAACCACAAGACAAGGAAAAGACTTACACAAAATAAATCCAGAACAATTAAGAAAATGGTAATAGGATTATACATATTGATAATTACCTTAACTGTAAATGGATTAAATGCTCCAACCAAAAGACACAGACTGGCTAGGTGGATGAGAACATATGCATGTATACACTTCCATTTACCACATCACTCTACTTAACCCCTCAAATTGTATGTAGTTGTTTTATATTGTTAGGTTAATCATGTTTCTGTTATGGCTTGCAATTATAATTATCTTTTATTTTTTGTCTGGCTACTGATTGTGAAAACTGATAAACATCTATTGTGATTATGTAACTATTATTAGTTTAACACCATTGTATCATGATTGGTCAACAGAAAATAATAGAATTCTATATCACAAAAACTACCATGTAATAGAAAAAACTTGTAATCACTTTTTAAAATTCAGATGCATAACAGAATTATCTTGGAATTTTTTGAAAAGTACAAATGCCCAGGTATTGCTTTTTTCTCCAAAGCTCCAGGTGTGTTTCTAATGAGCAGCCATGATTAAAAGCAACTGAACTATATGATAATCTTTTACTTTTATCTAGTTTGTTTCACTTTTTCTATTTCATATTCAGTGCTCTCATTTCATTTATTTCAATTTCACCATTTCACTTTGTTTTGTTGTTGTTCTTTCTCAAACCTTTATCAAGCATAGTAGAAAAGCTTCTCTATACACATATATGTATGTATATACATATATGTATGTCTGTATATATGTATATGTATATATGTGTGTATATATATGTGTACATATGTATATATATGTATTTTAGCAAAAAAGCAGGGGAGAATCTGAGGCCTCAGCATGAAGGAGATAAAGAAGGGCCTTGGAAAGAATCATTTGGCATTCTAACAGGAAGACTTGCAACAGGGCATGAATCTGCTCTTGGTTGCAGAGTGTCAGTTTCTAGTTTATAATTACTCATAACCCAATGTACATAGTGTTTCGCATGTGCAAAATATATTGGCAAATGCATTAGTAAAATTTAACTATCCAAAGCTCTGGGAGCATTGACTTGGTAAAATAACAGAATCCATTAAAGCAAAAGTAATTAACTGACTCAGCACTCTTTCTGGGTAAAGTGGCAAGAAGTCAGTTATGACTGTGAAGGACACAGAGGGCAAATCAGGGGAATTTTCTGACTGCAATACAAGGATGACTCATAGAGAGACAGAGCCATTGCACATACCTTTGACTTTAACTCAGAAGCACTGTTCCTCATCCAGAAAGCAGGAGGAAAATGTTAATTGATGTCATGGCATCTGGTCCCATAGCTTCATGGCAAATAGATGGGGAAACAGTGGAAACAGTGACAGATGTTATTTTTTGGGCTCCAAAATCACTGCAGATGATGACTTCAGCCATGAAATTAAAAGACGCTTGCTCCTTGGAAGAAAAGTTATGAACAACCTAGGCAGCATATTAAAAAGCAGAGACATTATTTCACCAGCAAAGGTCCGTCTAGTCAAGGCTATGGTTTTTCCTGTGGTCATGTATGGATGTGAAAGTTGGACTGTGAAGAAGGCTGAGCACTGAAGAATTGATGCTTTTGAACTGTGGTGTTGGAGAAGACTCTTGAGAGTCCCTCAGACTGCAAGGAGATCCAACCAGTCCATCCTAAAGGAAATAAGTTCTGAATGTTTATTGGAAGGACTGATGCTGAAGCTGAAACTCCAATACTTTGGCCACCATCAGGGAAGAGCTGACTCACTGGAAAAGACCCTAATGCTGGGAAAGATTGATGGCAGGAGAAGGGGATGACCAAGCATGAGATGGTTGGATGGCATCATTGACTCAATGGACATGCATTTGAGTAAACTCTGGGAGCTCGTGATGGACAAGGAGGCCTGGCGTGCTGTGGTCTATGGGATCACAGAGAGTCGAACACAACTGAGTGACTGAACTGAAGTGAAAGGGGTCCTTTAAGGATGTATGGGTAGATTGTGTGTGTGTATATATATATATACAATTAGCTCCAAGGTTTTAAAGAAACTCAACAGAAGTATTTATTATGAACCTTTGTGTAAGGCCTCTGAAAGATTGTGGAGGTAATACATACATGGATGGAACCCTAAATTCTGCTTGCAGAAAGCTGAGCATTAGAGGAAGGTGAAGAGTGCCCCCACCTCTACCCCAAGTCCTCCTGCCTCATCTTCTTCCAGTCCTGGCTCTGTTGAAACTCTGCATGGGGCCTGATGAATGTGCACAGTGAGTTGTTGGAAAGGGAAGTAGAGGTGATACTTAGACAACATCAGATGAGGAGGTGAAGAGTCTGCAATCAGAGACTGTCTATTTTATGCTGATGAGACCAGTTAGTCTCAGATATTTTTTTTCCCCCAGTGGAAAATCTGCCTAGAGTCTTTAAAAATTTAAGCCTGTCATCCATATGTGGCCTTAGTGCATGGCATTTTCTTTCTTTCTTTTTTTTTTCTATTTTTTTTTTTAATTTTTATTATTATTTTTTTAATTTTATTTTTACTTTATTTTACTTTACAATACTGTATTGATTTTGCCATACACTGACATGAATCCACCATGGGTGTATACGAGCTCCCAATCCTGAATCCCCCTCCCACCTCCCACCCCATATCATCTCTCTGGATCATCCCCGTGCACCAGCCCCAAGCATCCTGTATCCTGTATCGAACATAGGCTGGTGCTTCGTTCTTGCATGATAGTACACACGTTTCAATGCCATTCTCCCAAATCATCCCACCCTCTCCCTCTCCCACAGAGTCCAAAAGTCCGTTCTATACATCTGTGTCTCTTTTGCTGTCTCGCATACAGGGTCATCATTGCCATCTTTCTAAATTCCATATATATGTGTCAGTATACTGTATTGGTGTTTTTCTTTCTGGCTTACTTCACTCTGTATAATAGGTTCCAGTTTCATCCATCTCATTAGAACTGATTCAAATGAATTCTTTTTAATGGCTGAGTAATACTCCATTGTGTATATGTACCACAGCTTTCTTATCCATTCATCTGCTGATGGACATCTAGGTTGTTTCCATGTCCTGGCTATTATAAACAGTGCTGCAATGAACATTGGGGTACATGTGTCTCTTTCAATTCTGGTATCCTTGGTGTGTATGCCCAGCAGTGGGATTGCTGGGTCATAAGGCAGTTCTATTTGCAGTTTTTTAAGGAATCTCCACACTGTTCTCCATAGTGGCTGTACAAGTTTGCATTTTCAAAGTGCTGTTTTATTAGGTGTATATCAATGTGGCCTCTGGGCTGTTGGTGTTAAAAAGGGAGATCTGAGAGTTCATCAGTTCATCTTAATTGTGAAGAAATTTTCTGTCAAGGAAGGAAATACTTCCTCAGATAATCAGGTCTATAGTTTTATAGGATCCAAGTATGGTCACTTTTAATGTATAATTAGACTTTATTGTTTCTCATTAATCTGTGGGAAGTTGTTGAATCAGGGTTTAGAAAGTTTTAAATGAAATTTCATTATATTTGGAAGAAAACTTAATGGCTGTCAGCCAAATGCAAGGTGCTTGGTGTTAGGATATGTGTCAAAGAAATTGTTTGTTCTCAGTCTCAGCTTCAAAGTAGAGTCACCTGGAGCTTAAAGTCTATTAAGAAAATTTGGGAGACCCATGTGAAACTCAGATCAAGGAAAGCTTCACTCTGGTCAATGCAAGCAGCACTCAGGTAAATGAATGAAACACTCAGGTCAATGAAGGACACAGATCAGTGAAGGTAGTGCTCAGATCAATAAAGGGGGCACTTAGATCAAGGAAGGACACACTCAGATCAATGGAAGCTGCACTCAGGTCAATGAAGGTAGAACTCACATCAATTAAATCAGAGTCTGTGGATATGTACCTAGATATCACTAGTTTAATAAAACTCCCCAGGTGATTTCACTGAGCAGCCATGTGTGAGACCTCAGTCAAAGCTCTGGAGAGTTAAAACGACCCAGTATTAATTAAATAAAACCTCTGGGGGTTAGGGTAGTCATTGGTAAGTTTTACAGGCTCCCCAGGTGATTCTGATACACATTGAGGGTTTAGAATCAATGGAATGGACCCTTGCTCTCCAGAGGATACAGCTACGTGAGAGAAGAAGGCAATTTACATGTGAACCTGTTCCTTAACAGTTTCCTGTATAAAAGTACAAGAAAGTCTATGTTCAAATACTGAAAATTTTGAATAAAAGCCAAGGAGTCACAAGAAAACATAGACAGTAAATGTTTGATAATTAAATGATTTATACTTAGCATGTTGTTTGGATGGAAATTGTGTTTTCAGAGTGTAGGAATTCTTGGAAATCCTTTTTTCCATCATACATTTTCACCATTTATTCTACCACTACCACTACCACTAAGTCGCTTCAGTCGTGTCCGACTCTGTGCGACCCCATAGACAGCATCCCACCAGGCTCCGCTGTCCCTGGGATTCTCCAGGCAAGAACACTGGAGTGGGTTGCCATTTCCTTCTCCACCATTTATTCTACATTATGGATAAAATCTTAATCCTCTCACCTGCCAGAATTATTCTAAATTCTAGAGTGAAAGAGCTGGAATTGACACTGCCCCTTTAATCTGGTCTCTAAATAAAGCCTAGTGTCTGTGGAGAAGAGAAGGGTGGAGCTAGGTGCCCTGGGAGAGCCATGGATGTAGAAGGAGTTCTTTTTATCCCACTGTGGAGGTGGGAGATGGGGTGTGTCTGTGGGGAGTGGTTGTTGGCCTGGATACCTAGGAGCATGTTTCTCCTAGGCATCCAGTGAACAAATGTGCGCTGTTCAGAATACTCCATATTGCAGGATGTGTGTTTTAATACTAAGATCAGGTAATAGCAGTGTTTTTCTATGGTGTAGGGAGATTTGATAGAATTTTCTCGTTAAATTTTACTGCCATGGAGGTGGCAGAGGATGAGATGGTTGCATTGCTTTACTGACTCAATGGACATGAATTTGAATAAGCTCTGGAGGAAAGAGGAGCCTGGCATACTGCAGTCCTTTGGGCTGCAGAGAGTTGAACATGCCTTAGTGACTGAATAACAACAGATTTTATACATAGTGGTGTAAAAACAGATAATAATGTGAATCTACTGTATAGCACAGAGAAGTCAATGCTGTGTGGTGACCTAAGTGGGAAGGAACTCCAAGGAAGAGGGGATATATGTGTATGTGTGGCTGATTGGTTTTGCTGTACAGCAGAAACTAATATAACACTGTAAAACAATTATACTCCTAAAACAAGTAAATAAATCAATTTTACTGCCATAAGTTTTTAGCACTTTGGTAACTGCTTCTTATAGTTTCTTAAGAAAACTCGACTGAGTGACTGAACTGAACTGAATTGAGGGATGACACAGGAGATTTCTTTCAATTTCCATAGCACTCCATCAGAATGCCAGTAGCCATGGAATCTTGTATAATATTGTACCTTACTTTATAGGGGTCAAAATGCAGTGGCACCCCACTCCGGTACTCTTGCCTGGAAAATCCCATGGACGGAGGAGCCTGGTGGGCTGCAATCCATGGGGTCGCTAAGAGTCGGGCACAACTGAGCGACTTCACTTTCACTTTTCACTTTCATGCATTGGAGAAGGAAATGGCAACCCACTCCAGTATTCTTGCCTGGAAAATCTCAGGGACAGAGGAGCCTAGTGGGCTGCCGTCTATGGGGTCGCACAGAGTCGGACACAACTGAAGCGACTTAGCAGCACAGAGACTTAAATGAATGGTATATGTAAATGCACTTATGACAATGTTGGGCTCCTGCCAAGCACTCAGTAAATGTTCAGTTCAGTTCAGTTCAGTCACTGTCGTGTCTGACTCTTTGCGACCCCATGGACTACAGCATGCCAGGCCTCCGTGTCCATCACCAACTCCCGGAGTTTACTCAAACTCATGTCCATTGAATCGGTGATGCCATCTAACCATCTCATCCTCTGTTGTCCCCTTCTCCCACCTTCAATCTTTCCCAGCATCAGGGTCTTTTCAAATGAGCCCAGTTATTTGCATGAGGTGGCCAAAGTATTGGAGTTTCAGCTTCAGCATCAGTCCTTCCAATGAACATTCAGGACTGATTTCCTTTAGGATGGACTGGTTGGATCTCCTTGCAGTCCAAGGCACTCTCAAGAGTCTTTTCCAACACCACAGTTCAAAGGCATAAATTCTTTGGCGCTCAGCTTTTTTTACTGTCCAACTCTCACATCCATACATGACTACTGGAAAAACCATAGCTTTGACTAGACATACCTTGTTTGGGAAAGTAATGTCTCTGCTTTTTAATATGCTCTCTAGGTTGGTCATAAATTTTCTTCCAAGGAGCAAGCGTCTTTTAATTTCATGGCTGCAATCACCATCTGCAGTGATTTCGGAGCCCCCCAAAATAAAATCTTTGTTTCCACCATTTCCCCATCTATTTGCAGTAAATGTTAGCAATTCTATAATTTCCTCACTACTAGAGTTGCTCCCATCATTTGTTTCCTGGGCTGTGAGGACCTTGAGGGCAGGCTAGATCTCTCCCTTGTCTTTACATTTCCCAGTCCCACACCACAATGCTTGGCTCAGAATCGTGACTCACTAAATGCATTGTGAGTGAAAGATGGGCCAGCTTAGATCTGATTGGCCAAAAAGATTTGTGCAATTTTTCTAAGTGTAGTCTATCAGCATTTCAGTTCAACCTGTGTGAAGAGCTCATGCTGTGTCATGTTAGCACTGTGGGGAATGGCTGCTTTAGAAGAAAGGGCAGTTTCTTGTTGTATACTCACTGGCTTATGGTCTCCCTTTGCCTTCTTAACGTGGAGACTCCGCTACACCTCCCTGCATCCCCCTGATCACAGCTCAGTCCCCAAGTCATCATGTCTTCTGGAAGACTGACCTCAGGGCCAGAAGCGTGGTAGAGGAAGATGTGGAGAGGGAGAGATGCTGGTGATGTGCCTACTGGACATCTGAGCCCCATATCAAAAGAACATCTTGCTTGGTCCCAACTGGCATGCTCTGAGGGAAATAAGTGTGCATTTGTGAATGGGATCCTTGCTGCTGCTACTACTTTAATGTTGTCAAGGAGTAGGGAAATCTACAGTAGGACTGAGAAATAATGAAAGTGAATATATATATTTTTTCCTCCCAAAGAAACCAAAAGCATTTCCACAGCTGTATTATCCGATGCTGCCGATTTTATGCTTCAAAGAACTGAGAATGAATACCTGGCAGCAAGTACTAAATCTGTGTGTGGTGACTAGCAGATTAAGCACTGGGGACGTTAAAGGAGAATAGACCCTGGATTCCCCAAACAACAAATGTCAGTATTACTTTCCATCTTGGGATTGAACGAAGTTGCCTTTATGTTTCTCACTATAGCCAGTGCTATTACATCCTCCCAGTTTGGTTCTTACATTATTTCTCTCTTTAGAACATCATTCATTTATTCAAATAGTGGTTTCTTGAACTCCTTTCGTGTAATGACTTGGTTCTAGCTACTGAGAAGATATAACAAAACATGAGGACTGGTCTTTAGATTCTAGAAGCTTATAAGTCAGGAGATAGAAAAAGGAGGTCATAAAGAAAAACAAGACCATAAGATAATCCCATGAAATCTTACATGATGAAGTTTTATGAAGCCATGTTAAAGGAATCTTTCCAAGTGAAGAGAGAATAGCACAGAAAATAATACCACCTTCCGGCATGAATATAATCTTTCCTCATCTGTTGTCAGCCTGAGATAGCTGAGGGTTGGTGGCTTTTAATTTTCCTCTAGGGTGTGGAAGATGGTGGGATGGTAGAATTAGGAGTATGATCATTTGACCTATTTTTGGATTTGAATCCTGGCCCTGCCAGCCTTCCATTGTAGGGCTTTCAACAGGTTACCTGGGCTTCCCAGGTGGCGCTAGTGGTAACTAAAATGCCTGCCAATGCAGGAAACCCAAGAAATGTGCGTTCAGTCCCTGGGTCAGGAAGATCCCTTCGAGAAGGGCATGACAACCCACTCTATTATTCTTGCCTAGAAAATCCCATGGATGGAGGAGCCTGGTGGGCTACAGTCCATAGGTTGCAAAGAGTTGGACATGACTGAAGCAACTTAGCATGCTCGCACACAGACAGGTTACTTAATATTTCTGAGCAAAACTAAATACATCTGTAACTTTCAGAGACGTGTAAAGAATAGCACTAATGCTCACAGTTAGCGAAATACTGGCACTTAGAAGGCATTCAGTAGGTGGTGATGGTTAGTAACAGCAATTGTAGCAGTAAAAGTATTTCTGCTGGGCCACTAAACTCACACATAAGTGATTGCTTCCTGCAAAACAATTCCATTCACCTTGCTCAGGTTAACCTGTCTTTCTTTATATGACAGATTTAGTACTTTTCATTCCCCTAAATTAGCAGCATTAGACAATATATCATGGAGCAGTGCTTGCTTTCCTTGAGGAAGCAATGTTTCTTTTTCCATTTTTTATTTCATTGACATTTCTTAAGAATTCCCAAAGAAAGAAGCCTCAGTTAGTTTCTACCCCGTATTAAGAGAGGGTTGTAAGTCTAATATTTTTGACTTCTGGTTCTTCTATCTTTCTGTCTTTTTAGTGGTAACTAGTAACAATAAGTTTTTTCCTCTTTATATTTGTGTCACTGTGTTGAATATTTTACATGATTAATCTCATTGAATTCTCCTAACAGTTCTGTGAGGTGGTTGTTAGCCCTGTTTTATAAATTATGAAACCAGATCCACGCTGGCCAGAGAGTGATGCGGTGGGATTTGAATTCTGGTAGTTTTGCTCTAGAGCCCGAGCCTCTCCCCCACGGTGCCTGGCCGGCTGCTCCCTCTGCTCTTTGCACTTACAGGGTTCAGCACCATTTGGGAAACTACACAGTAAGGGTGGTTATCTGCCCTCCTCCCCCCATTTCAAACTGATGCTAAAGGATGGATGTTAAATTAATCTCTCTGGTGTTGATTCTCCACAGTCCATATTCTTTGCTCGCTGTTCAATTTTCACCTTGGATGCTCCAGTGTGCCTATCATATAAGTTGACCTTGGAACCTCCTTCATGAGGAAGCTGTACTGTCCTTAGACCTGTGCAAGAAGAACTGGACCCTTTGCACTGTCCCTGTGCTTCAGAGGAACACACTTCAGTGTTCCGTTCTGACTGCTCCCACCCATGGAGTGAGGAGTCCTCACAGGCAAAGTGATGAACTGCCTGGAAACTATACCACCCCTTC
This sequence comes from Cephalophus harveyi, assembly GCA_006410635.1. Lineage (NCBI taxonomy): Eukaryota > Metazoa > Chordata > Mammalia > Artiodactyla > Bovidae > Cephalophus > Cephalophus harveyi. The sequence continues at coordinate 249,600 of SJYT01032947.1, forward strand.
TGCAACACAGGGACCCCAGAACTCTCCACCCCATCTCAGGACCTGCTGGGTCCTTTTCTCTGGGGCAGCTCTTGGGATGGTGCTGCATCTTACAGGATGTCCTGACAATCACTAAGACACCAAGTTTTCTGTATCAAAGTGTTCTACAGATGATAAGGTATTATCTTAATCTGTTTGGTCTTCTATAACAAAATATCATACAGACTTGGTGGCTTATTAAAAAGCAAAATTATATTTCTCATAGTTTGGGAGGCTAGAAGTCCAAGATCAGGGTGCTGGTATGGTTAGATGAGGGCCCTCTTCTGTGTGGCAGATTTCTCACTGTCTTTTTACATGGTGGAAGGGGAAAGGGTCTTTCTGGACCCTCTTTTATAAGGGCATTAATCCCCCTTGTGAAGGCTCCACCCTCATGATGTAAGCACCTCCCAAAGGTCCCATTTGCTAATTCCATCACCTTTTGTGGGGTAGAATTTCAATATATGAATTTTGGTGGGGACACACTTTCAGACCATAGCAGGTGTTATACAAGTTTAGCCATCATAATCTTATACCTGCTTGAGCAGAAAAAGCTCAGGATTACAACCCAACATTTAATTGGAGAATTAGTCTGTGAAAGGATTAGCAACCAAATCTACTGGAAGGAGAACAGAGACTCAAACCATGTGCCTCTGTCTTCCAGAACCTTGGAACTGATTCTGTGGATGAAATCCAAGGACTCTGAGTCTAAAACTTCCTGAGGGAAGCAGTCAGGGAACTTTTTAGTGCCAAGCCATTGAGTCGAACCTCAAAGGCCGAGGATGGGCTTGGAAAAGGTAGGGTGGGTTGCCACACTTGTTGCTGACTCATCTTCGACTAGGATCTGAGTGCCCTGTTATACACAGCAGATTCTCTTTCTGTTTTGATGATGATGTTTCTGAATAATTGTTGATTCCCCACCCCCTGCGTTTTTTTTTTTTTTTAATATTTGCCTCTACCATTTTCCAGTCACATTGTACCTAGAGTATATATGTACCTAGAGTATTAAATATTCTTTTGCACTGGGTTGTCTATATTTTGTAGGCTTTTTTTTTTTCACATTTCTCTGGATGATTAATGTTGGTAAGGATTTTATTTGCCTCTTTTTATCTCTCTCTTTGGTGTTTTCTTTCCTTCTTCTTATCCCAGTTTCAAGTTTCTTTGGTTTCCAGAAATCTTCCATGCTTCATCTTTAGAGATGAATTTATCTTTTGTACTTCTAAAAGCTTTTATGTTTTTTATGTTTAGTGGTTTCTTCTGCATATATGTTAGTGCTTTCTCAGGTCTTTTATTACTTGATTCTCCTCTTTTCAAAGGAGTCTTAGAATTTGCTGGCCTGATACAATTGACTTGGTGAATTCTAAATTGCACTTTCTTGAGAGTAGGTGTGTGATGTTGTGCCCATCATGATGGCTGCTTCTACCCTGTGTTCATTGCACCTGAGGTGCTTCTTGTAACAGTTGACCTTGTGCTGGGATAAAAGCACAGACTTTTACTTTTGTGAGTGCAGTGGCTCAGTTCACTCACTCAGTCGTGTCCAACTCTTTGTGACCCCATGAATCGCAGCACGCCAGGCCTCCCTGTCCATCACCAACTCCCGGAGTTCACTCAGACTCACGTCCATCAAGTCACTGATGCCATCCAGCCGCCATCTCATCCTCTGTCGTCCCCTTCTCCTCCTGCCCCCAATCCCTCCCAGCATCAGAGTCTTTTCCAATGAGTCAACTCTTCGCATGAGGTGGCCAAAGTATTGGAGTTTCAGCTTTAGCATCATTCCTTCCAAAGAAATCCCAGGGCTGATCTCCTTCAGAATGGACTGGTTGGATCTTCTTGCAGTCCAAGGGACTCTCAAGAGTCTTCTCCAACACCACAGTTCAAAAGCATCAATTCTTCGGCGCTCAGCCTTCTTCACAATCCAACTCTCACATCCATACATGACCACAGGAAAAACCATAGCCTTGACTAGACGGACCTTAGTCAGCAAAGTAATGTCTCTGCTTTTGAATATGCTATCTAGGTTGGTCATAACTTTTCTTCCAAGGAGTAAGCGTCTTTTAATTTCATGGCTACAATCACCATCTGCAGTGATTTTGGAGCCCCTCCCAAAAAAGTCTGACTGTTTCCACTGTTTCCCCATCTATTTCCCATGAAGTGATGGGACCGGATGCCATGATCTTCGTTTTCTGAATGTTGAGCTTTAAGCCAACTTTTTCACTCTCCTCTTTCACTTTCATCAAGAGGCTTTTTAG
>SJYT01032947.1:252038-287777 GCA_006410635.1 Cephalophus harveyi
TTTCTCATGATGTACTCTGCATATAAGTTAAATAAGCAAGGTGACAATATGCAGCCTTGACGTAATCCTTTTCCTATTTGGAACCAGTCTGTTGTTCCATGTTCAGTTCTAGCTGTTGCTTTCTGACCTGCATACAGATTTCTCAAGAGGCAGGTCAGGTGGTCTGGTATTCCCATCTCTCTCAGAATTTTCCACAGTTTATTGTGATCCACACAGTCAAAGGCTTTGGCATAGGCATTCTTAGACATGTACTTTTAACTATAGACAATCTTGCACATATAAACAAAAACAATTTTTGTAGCAGCATAAAATAATAATAACCAAACTGAAAACAACTAAACCATACCTTGACTGAAGAGCAGATAGATAAATTGTAGTATAATTATATAAATGGAATAATTTACAGCAATGGCAATTAATAAAATCTACATATTTTGGCTAAATCTTTATAATATTAGGTTTAGAGATATAAGCAAATCCATAACGACTACTACTACTTTGTTTTAATTAAAGTTTGAAAGTAAATTAAACTTAAAATATTGAAGTATTTGTAAATATTAAAACTGAAAAGTAAGGCAAGGAATGATAATCACAGAAGTTCAAAATAGTTTCAACAGGATGGGAAGAAACAAATGGAGGAAATAAGAGAAGCATAATGATGAAAGTTGTACCATAACCCTTGAATTGAATCCTGGATAGGAGGTTACCAACTATATTATTAAATAAATGAATCTAAAGGCCAATGATTAAACTATGTGATAAACAAGGATGATCACTAACGTCAGGGCTGTACACTGACTATGCTAATTTAGAAAAGAAAATAATAGAAAAAGGATTAAATTTTTTGATAAGGTTGCAAAAATCAAATTTCTTATGAAAATTATCAAATCATATATAATCAGAAATATTAAATCATTTTAGTTATTTTTACTCTAAGAATAAATACATATGTGCATTTAAAGGCAGAATATTGTTAACTTTAAGATAAAATCAATTTATTTTCATAATTTTAACTTTAAGTCTTGAACTTTTTTTCTGTTTGTTTTGTTCAAAATGGTAAATTTTGATTAGTCCTTTTCTAGAACCAATAATCTTAAATTAATATGTGTTGGAAAGAGCTTCCTCATATTAGTCCAAAATCTGTCCTTTGCAGTTTTTCTGTTGCTCAAGTTCTGTGTTTTGGTATGCTTCCCTACTTATTTGAAACAACCTTGCTTCTAGATTTCTACCTTCTCCTTTATAAATCTTACTCTGAGTACCCTAACACTCAGTGATTGCTGTCTTTAATGAATCCTTGTCTGCATCAGTGAGTTGATCATTTAAATTTTTAATTGAACTTATGTGCTCATTCCTGGCCTCCTCAACTACATTATAAGCTTCTTGAGGGCTACAGAGTTACATGTTTATATCTCATATTTGGAGTGTCAGGCACTCACGTTTCCTCCTATCCAAGTCCTTCCCAGTAAAGAATGGATACTGGAAGATGTATAGAGATATACAATCCAGTTTTATTAGTGATGATCTAATAACTTAAAAAGAAAAAACTGATAAAGCTAGGTTGGAGAATGTAACTAAAACCTGAGGCCACACTGGGAGCTCTTGAAAACAGTTGAGTCTTCAGAGTATTTGCAACTAGAGAAAATGGAAAATGTCAGACTTTCCCTCCTCTGTCCTTGGTCTCTTAAAAAGCCCCTCGCAAGGGTGCTGTGGTGTGGAAAATAGTCGTGCAGGACCATCCTGCATGAGCACAGAGTACAGGCACTTCCCAAGAGGGAGATTTCCCTTTGTCAGGAAACAGCACCAACCAATAAAATTGTTAGTCCATCTCAGTTCAGTTCAGTTCAGCCGCTCAGTCGTGTCCGACTCTTTGCGACCCCATGAATCGCAGCACACCAGGCCTCCCTGTTCATCACCGTCTCCCGGAGTTCACTCAGACTCACGTCCATCAGGTCCTCCTTCCAAAGAAATCCCAGGGTTGATCTCCTTCAGAATGGACTGGTTGGATCTCCTTGCAGTCCAAGGGACTCTTAAGAGTCTTCTCCAACACCACACTTCAAAAGCATCAATTCTTCGGCGCTCAGCCTTCTTCAGAGTCCAACTCTCACATCCATACATGACCACAGGAAAAACCATAGCCTTGACTAGACGGACCTTAGTCGGCAAAGTAATGTCTCTGCTTTTGAAAATGCTATCTAGGTTGGACATAACTTTTCTTCCAAGGAGTAAGCGTCTTTTAATTTCATGGCTGCAGTCACCATCTGCAGTGATTTTGGAGCCTAAAAAAATAAAGTCTGGCACTGTTTCCACTGTTTCCCCATCTATTTCCCATGAAGTGATGGGACCAGATGCCATGATCTTCGTTAGTCCATCTAATTAGGTGAAAAGAGGAAGAAACTGAAGTATTCACTGGGAAAGGAGTAACATTCTTCTCTGGTAGAAATACCAGGGAGAACATGAGCATCCTCTGTTGAATGAATGGATGAAATGAAAATGTTCATAAGACAAAAGGCAAATTGTGATAAGGGATGCCCCTGTACAAAGAGAAATAAACACAGATATTCTTGATGCAAATGATACCTGACCTACAATCTTATTGATCCCTTGTACAACAGCTGCAAATCAAATTATTGTACACTGGGCTGGTATCCTATATACATACAATATTATAAACTGAATTTTCATGTCTGGAAACAGTTTATATCTAAAGAAATGAATAAAAACCACAAACAGATGTTTTTACAAATAACTGAATATAAAGCTAAGTATAAATATTGCTAAATCCTAAAGGAAATCAATCCTGAATATTCATGGGAAGGATTGATGATGAAGCTGAAGCTCCAGTACTTTGGCCACCTGATGAGAAGAGGCGACTCATTAGAAAAGACCGTGAAGCTGGGAAAGATTGAAGGCAGGAGGAGAAGGGGATGACAGAGGATAAGATAATTGGATGGCATCACTGACTCAATGGACATGAGTTTGAGCAAGCTCCGGGAGATGGTGAAGGACAGGAAAGCCTGGCATGCTGCAGTCCATGGAGTTCCAAAGAATCGGACACGACTGAGAGACTGAACAACAACAACAATAAATATTGCGGGGCTTGGCGGGGAAGGTTCTCTAACTGATTTGATCTAGGTGAGGCTTTCTCAGACATATGTCCAAGAATATGTCTCTTTCCTGATCAGTCTTCCCTACGTCAGACAAAGACATTCTTTTCCTCCAAGGAACTTTGATCCACATTCAAAATTAAGGTCATCTTTTCTACAATTGTCACTGCCCATGCAATGTTCATAAATGTGTTCAGAAGTTTTTGAAAAGTAAATGGTAAGAGAATGAGGGAGTGGAGGTGGAAAGAGATGGCGGTTTCCATAGCAACTTCTTTACTGTGACCAGTAGATGTATTTAGTGGAACAGTCATTCATTCTGGGTCACATTCTTTAGACTGTCATCCATAAATAAGAGTTAGGATCAGTATTATAAATAGCATAAAAGCAGAAGTGGAGGGACTGTTAGATCAAACTATTTATGAGTGTCCTATGCCAGTAAGTGACTTAAGAGGTGCATATTTGTTCATTTCCTAGTCTCTTTTTTATTTAAATGGCTAAAATATTTTAAATGGAAAATTATACATATTTATGCCTTTCAGGCACCAAAAAATAATGACTCTTAGTTTCTCATTTCTAAATCCCACAATCTATTTGAGGTGGAGAGAGAGGAGTTTCAAATATCTTCAGCTGACAGTGAAGTAACCATATGTATAAAACCAAGGGATTTTAAAAAAAAAAAAAAAAACTGTGAGCATCAATAGGTCCTTCTATGTCATTTAGCTTCACTGGGGTAAGTGATCAAATAAATACAGAACTGGAGTCAGAGTTGCATCATTAAGTTTTCCACCCTTCACAGCTTTGTGGCAGCCATCTACCATTGCAAAAGAGGGAGAGGAGTTACTCAGTGACTGAAATCAACTTATCAGCTCTGTCAAAAGTAAGAATACAGTCACCTATTTGCAGTTCTTAAGCTTTTTGGCTTGTTCAGTAGACCTCTTCAGCTGGATTATTTATAGGGTATGCCTTTCCTGAGAGGACACTTCTTTACATTCAGGCACAAAGAAAAGCAATATTAGAACCAGCAATGACAACAATGCTATGTAAACATCAATTTAGTAATTTTTCCTATAGATTACCAGTTTTATCATAGAAATCCATTAAGCACTTACAGAAGTAGAAAATATCTCCACTGACTATTGTAATGGAAGACAATAAGGAAAGCACAGAATCTCCAAGGAGTTTACAAACTAGTCCAGAAGTGGTAATACAAAAGTATGACAGCTGGCATTTATGGAAACTGAAAGATAATCTAAGAAATAACACCTGCATTAAAGAGGAAATTGTAAGGAAAATTATTAAATGCTAAGCACTGAGTAACACTGAAGACACTGCATGCCATATCTGTGGGATATCACTAAAGCAGTATTCAAAGAAATTTTATATGTGCTACTGTATAGAACAGGGAACTCGACTCAATATTCTGTAATGACCTATATGGAAAAGGATATAAAAAAGAATATATATATATATATATATATGTATAACTGATTCACTTTTCTGTACAGCAGAAACTAACACAACATTGTAAAGCAACTATACTCCAATAAAGATTAATTTAATAAAGAAATGTTATAGTTTAAATAATTTTAAATGAGGGAGCTACATGTCCAAATTGAAAAGAGATAAAAAGCAATGAATAAGCCCAAAAGAAAAAGGAACTAATTGACAGCTCATTAAGGGCTCAATGAATTAGAAAACAAAAGAATCAAAACATAATAAATTATGCAAAAATTAGATTACATCACGGACTCGATGGCCGTGAGTTTGAGTGAACTCCGGGAGTTGGTGATGGGCAGGGAGGCCTGGCATGCTGCGATTCATGAAGTCGCAGAGTCGGACACGACTGAGTGACTGAACTGAATAATGAAATTCAGTACAAGAACAGAAATAAATCTCAGAAAAATCAATGTGATTCACCACATTAATTATGGAAGAAAAACTACACGATAAACCCAGAAAACTTTTTCATAAACTTAACAAATTAGTTTCTAAGTATTAGAAATTAGTAATGGAATAGAATTCCCTTGACCTTATAAAAACTATTTACCAAAAACCTCTGCAAATATCATGGGTAAACAGAAACTTTACATTGATGTGTGTTAGTTAATTCTTTTGGTACAACTCCTTCTAGGCATGCTAGAGAAGCTATACTAGACTTGCTAGAGGAGGAAATTGCAACCCACTCCAGTATTCTTCTTTGGAGAACTCCATGGACGGAGGATCCTAGCAGGCTACAATCCATGGGGTCACAAAGAGTTGGACACGGGTGAGCAACGGAGCACATATGCACCAGACTTGCTTTCACAACAAATATAGCTATAAGTAAGAAAATTAAAATCAAAAATAAAACAGATACGTGAATGACTTATTTAAGATAAGAAAAAAGAATGTCCTTAGTTACTAGAGAGGTTTTGTTTCCACAGTGGTTAGTATAGCATCTGGCATAAAATACATGCTCAGTAAATATTTTTAGAATGTATGATCATTGGTACTCCAAAGTCTTCTCCAGCATACTAAGAAAAGAAAAAAAAAAAGAGTTCTTGTAAGTATTGGGGAACTTTCACTTTTCACTTTCATGCATTGGAGAAGGAAATGGCAACCCACTCCAGTGTTCTTGCCTGGAGAATCCCAGGGATAGGGGAGCCTGGTGGGCTGCCGTCTATGGGATCACACAGAGTCGGACACGACTGAAGTGACTTAGCCGTAGCAGCAGCAGCATCATATGCATATGATAAGTGAATCAATATAATGCACAAACTAATTGTTTAATTGTTGTTCAGTTGCTCAGACATGTGCAACTCTTTGCAACTCCATGGACTGTAGCACGCCAGGTTTCCCTGTCCTTCACCATCTAACGCACTCCAGGGTTCTTGCCTGGAGAATCCCAGGGATGGGGAAGCCTGTGGGCTGCCGTCTATGGGGTCGCACAGAGTCGGACACGACTGAAGCGACTTAGCAGCAGCAGCTCAAACTCATGTCCATTGAGTCCGTGATGCCGTCCAACCGTCTCATCCTCTGTGTCCCCTTCCCTTCCTGCCTTCAGTCTTTCTTCTAATGAGTCAGCTCTTCACATCAGGTCACCAAAGTATTGGAGCTGGGGCTTCAGCATCATCATCAGTCCTTCCAGTGAATATTCACGGTTGATTTCCTTTAGGATTGACTAGTTTGATCTCCTTGCAGTCCAGGGGACTGCCAAGAGTCTTCTCCACATCACAGTCCAAAAACATCAATCCTTTGGCACTCAGCCTTGTTTATGGTCCAACTCTCACATCCATACATGACTACTGGAAAAACCATAGCTTTGACTATACAGACCTTTGTTGGCAAAGTAATGACTCTGCTTTTTAATAATGCTGTCTAGGTTTGTCATGCTTTTCTTCCAAGGAGCAAGAATCTAGAACTAATGTGAATTTCTATGATATCAATGTACATAAATTGTGTTCTCCTATGCCAGCAATATCAAATTAGGAAATACAATGGATAATAAGCTACATATCAGTTAGCTTTTGTTCAGCTACATATACGAGGGAAAAAAAAAGAAGAGTCACTTATAGCAGTCTAAACATAGGTTTGCCAGTCCCTTATCCAGTGGACCACGTTTTGTCAGAACTCTTCCACCATGACCCACCTGTCTTGGGTGGCCCTGCATGGCATGGCTCATAGCTCCCTTGAGTTACCCAAGCCTGTGATCCATGTAATCATTTCGGTTAGATTTCTGTGATTTTGGTTTTCATTCTGGAGGCTGTGACATTATAGTGCTTGCTTCCTGATGAGAGGGACTGTTGGTAGGGAAAACTGGGTCTTGCTTTCATGGGCAGAGCCATGCTCAGTAACTCTACTTATTTAACTTATATGCAGAGTGTGTGTGTTAGTCACTCAGTCATGTGCAACTCTTTGTGACCCCACAGACTGTAGCCTGCTAGGCTCCTCTTCCATGGAATTCTCCAGGCTAGATAGTGATATTTCTTCTGGAAAGCTGGAATCAAGATTTCCAGAAGAAATATCAACAACCTCAGATGTGCAGATGATACCACCCTAATGGCAGAAACAGTGGAAACAGTGACAGACTTTATTTTGGGGGGCTCCAAAATCACTGCAGATGGTGACTGCAGCCATGAAATTAGAGGACACTTACTCCTTGGAAGAAAAGTTATGTCCAACCTAGATAGTATTTTCAAAAGCAGAGACATTACTTTGCCGACTAAGGTCCGTCTAGTCAAGGCTATGGTTTTTCCTGTGGTCATGTATGGATGTGAGAGTTGGACTGTGAAGAAGGCTGAGTGCCGAAGAATTGATGCTTTTGAACTGTGGTATTGGAGAAGACTCTTAAGAGTCCCTTGGACTGCAAGGAGATCCAACCAGTCCATTCTGAAGGAGATCAGCCCTGGGATTTCTTTGGAAGGAATGATGCTAAAGCTGAAACTCCAGTACTTTGGCCACCTCATGTGAAGAGTTGACTCATTGTAAAAGACTCTGATGCTGGGAGGGATTGGGGGCAGGAGGAGAAGAGGACGACCGAGGATGAGATGGCTGGATGGCATCATGGACTCGATGGACGTGAGTCTGAGTGACCTCCGGGAGATGGTGATGAACAGGGAGGCCTGGCGTGCTATGATTCATGGGGTCGCAAAGAGTCAGACACGACTGAGTGACTGAACTGAACTGAACTGAACTGAATGGCAGAAAGTGAAGATGAACTAAAGAACCTCTTGATGAGGGTGAAAGAAGAGAGTGAAAAAGGTGGCTTTAAAACTCAACATGCAAAAAACGAAGATCATGGCATCCAGTCTCATTACTTCCTGGCAAATAGATGGAAAAGCAGAAACAGTGACAGATTTTATTTTCTTGGGCCCCAAAATCACTGTGGATGGTAACTGCAGCATGAAACTCAAAGATGCTTGCTCTTTCGAAGAAAAGCTATGACAAACCTAGATTCTGTATTAAAATGCAGAAACATCACTTTGCCAATAAAGGTCCATATAGTGAAAGCTATGGTTTTTCCAGTAGTCATGTTTGTGTGTGAGAGTTGGACCATAAAGAAGGCTGAGCAACAAAGGATTGATGCTTTTGAATTATGGTACTGAAGAAGCCTCTTAAGAGTCCCTTAGACAACAGAAAATCAAGCCAATCAATTCTAAAGGAAATCAGTCCTGAATATTCACTGGAAGGACTGATGCTGAAGCTCCAATACTTTGGCTACCTGATGTGAACAGCTGACTCATTGGAAAAGACCTTGATGCTGGGAAAGATTGAAGGTGGAAGGAGAAGGGGATTACAGAGGATGAGATGGTTGGATGGCATCACCAACTCAATGGACTTGAGTCTGAGCAAACTCCAGGAGATGGTGAAGGACAGCGAAGCCTGGCATGCTATAGTCCACGGGTTTGCAAAGAGTTGGATACAACTGAGCAACTGAACAACATCAAAAGGGGTTACAACTCAAAATCAGAAAAACAAACAACCCAATTAAAAAAGGGGAAGAAGACTTGAGTAAATATTTTTCCAAAGACATACGGGTTGTCAGCAGGTACATGAAAAAATACTCAATATCATGTGATACTGTACTTAAAACTTGAGATAGTAGCAGGGCCAAGGGGAAATACATTGTAACAGGAAATGACATGTTTAGAGGCAGAGATAGAGCAAGCAGAAAAGGCAAAAGTGAAGCCCTACCAGAGACTGGGATTTTGTGTGTGTGCTCAGTCAGTCGGCCATATCTGACTCTTCGTGACCCCATGGACTATTGCCCACCAGGTTCCTCTGTCCATGGGATTTTTCAGTCATGAATGTTGGAGTGGGTTGCCATTTTCTCCTGCAAGGGATCTTCCTAACCCAAGGAGCAAAGTCATGTTTCCTGAATCTCCTGCATTGGCAGGAGAATTCATTTACCACTGAGCCTCCTGCGACATAGTGTAACCAAGAAGGACACACAAAATGGAATCGTGAGCTCAGATGCCAGTTTTGAACTTAGCAAGGACAAAGGACAATTCTTACCTAGAAAAGAAGTGGGAAAGCTAAGACATGCAAAGTGATCCAGAACTCAATCTTATCTATAAAATTGAAGCTGAGGTTATTGTCAAGAAAGAGATGGACAGAGATGAGTTAAAAACATTAAAAAGCAGAAAGTCTTCTTGAAATCTTGCTGTCTACCATAAATATTTCATCAGCCCTGTCTTGATATTTGAAAATGAATAGTATGTCTAGAAAAATATTGAGAGGCTGAAATCTCACCCTGTGATTAGTACCCTGCAGTTTCCAAAGCTGATTTTGCAAATAACCACTTCATTCATTCAGTCTGCAGTATATGTACTACAATTTGCATGCCTGCTCTCTGGCCAGTAGGGTTGGATGCCCTTGTCAGGCAGTGGGGGAAGAAGCTATTTTGCTTTGTTTTACTGTTTGTGCTGCCTAGGGAGAGAAATGATTAGTAAAATACATTCAGTAGGTTGATGAACATTTGCACTTATTTTGACCACATGGATGAGACCCTTAAGAAATAAACTCGAAATCTGCCCTCAAGGAAATGTATTTGAAGCCAATTTGATTTTATATAAAATAATTATAATAATGTATTTGAATCTTAGTAGTGACAGCTTCCTCAGGATTTCCTAAAAATATTCATGTGCATTTAACCGTTTTCTATTAGCCAAATCAGTAGCAGAGGACTTTCTGAAGTGAATGTGGTGTTGTTTTAAAGTTACTCAAATTGTGGTAGAATCAGGTTTTTGAAAATTTGCCATAACTTTTTTTTCTAATACTATCATTCTACACATAGAAAATGTCAGCATCCTGATATTTGGTTTTGCATTGTTTTACATGATAGGTATGTGGGAGTGAAATATGTGCAGCGTATGAAAATGGAATCACATTCAAGATACTTTGATAGTGCGTTAAATGCAAAAAATAATCTCAGATTCTTCATGAGGTCTCAATTAGTATAGAATTGATGTTTTCAGTGGTTATTTAAATTTTAATTTGAATGACATAGGGTAGGCAGTGAATATTGTCTTAAGGAAAAAGAAGTTGAAATCTTTCAGTTAATCTTTTTGACAAAAAGCAACTTTGTAGAAAGAAATGAGTACCTGTAAGGATCCATGCTTCCCCTCTCCTAAGACTCACTTCAGAGTTGTTTTCCTTTGTAATAGCTTCTCTCCCCTATGAGTGTTGATTTTCAACTGATTGTTGCTCTCTGGGTGTTCTCTTAAACGTTAGCTCCTGGCATTACTTTACAGTCACTCAGACTCAGCCAAAAGTACAAACTCAGTCCCCTTTCTAGAGGACACTGTGGCACATTTCTTTGAGACTTAGAACTGTATGTTAAATTTGTGTATTTACCATGTGCAGTAGTTGCTGTCCATGTATGTTCCCTAGTGAACAAGGGAGGCTCTTTGAGAATAACTCCAGAAGTCTATCCAGGTTCATTCTATCTAGGTTTCATGCATTCCCTCATATAAAAGAGACAGTTAAGCACACAAAAATAAAAAAAAAAAAAAAAAAAATGACTGTGTTTTGTGCTGCTTTTCCTTTTATCTCCCTACTGTGTATAGTCAATGCTCCATTGTTGTTGTTTGGTTGCCACGTTGTGTTTGGCTCTTTGCAGCCCCATGGGCGCCACATGCCAGGCTCCCCTGCTCTTCACTGGCTCCTGCAGTTTGCTCAGGATTTGTGTCCATTGAGTCAGTGATTCCATCTAATGATCTCATCCTCTTCTGCCCTGTTCTCGTTTTGCTCTCAGTCTTTTCCAGCATCAGAGTCTTTTCCAGTGAGTCAGCTCTTCACATCAGGTAGCTAAAGTATTGGAGCTTCAGCATCAGTCCTTCCAATGAATATTCAGAGTTGATTTCCTTTAGGAATAATTGGTTTGATCTCCTTGCTCTCCAAGGGACTCTCAAGAGTCTTCTCCAGTACCACAGTTCAAAAGCGTCAGTTTGTTGATGCTCAGGCTTCTTTTTGGTCCACCTCTCACATCTGTTCATGACTACTGGAAAAACCTTAGCTTTGACTTTATAGATCTTTGTCAGCAAAGTGATGTCCTGGTTTTTAATTGCTGTCTAGGTTTGTCATAGCTTTTCTTCCAAGAGCAAGCGTCTTTTAATTTTATGACTGCAGTCACTGTCCACAGTGATTTAGTGATTTAATACTCTGTATTCAGTAGCATTTTGCATTATGTGATCTACTTCTTCTTAATAATACACCAAAGACACCATATTCAGCAAGAAAACAACTAGCAGAAATTTAGATCCAGAAAGTTGTATAATTTTTTTAAACTTACATGAGCTACTTATGCCAGCAACTAGAACAGCTAATTCTAGAAACCCTGCTACAATTTCAGATAGAGAACTGTGGTTGGTTCCTCACTGCTCCATGTTAGTTCATAAATCCAAACCAGTTCTCAAATGATACAGCAAATGCAGCACACAAATCTATGAATTAAAAAAACAGAGACTTCTGGGATTTATTAAATTACCAAATAAATATAACCAGTCATACACCAGGATAGGAACAGATAGAACACACAGCTCCTTTATATTTTATGTATTTTTTTAATTTATTTATTTTAATTGGAGGTTAATTACTTTACAGTATTGTATTGGTTTTGCCATACATCAGCATGAATCCACCACAGGTATACACGTGTTCCCCATCCTGAACCCCCCTCCTTCCTCCCTCCCCGTACCGTCCCACTGGGTCATCCCAGTGCACCAGTCCCAAGCATCCAGTATCATGCATCAAACCTGGACTGGCAATTTGTTTCACATATGATATTATTCATGTTTCAATGTCATTCTCCCAAATCATCCCACCCTCGCCCTCTCCCACAGAGTCCAAAAGACTGTTCTATACATCTGTGTCTCTTTTGCTGTCTCACACACAGGGTTATCGTTACCATCTTTCTAAATTCGATATATATGCATTAGTATACTGTATTGGTATTTTTCTTTCTGGCTTACTTCACTCTGTATAATAGGCTCCAGTTTCATCCACCTCATTAGAACTGATTCAAATGTGTTCTTTTTCATGGCTGAGTAATATTCCATTGTGTATATGTACCATAGCTTTCTTATCCATTCATCTGCTGATGGACATCTAGGTTGCTTCCATGTCCTGGCTATTATAAACAGTGCTGTGATGAACATTGGGGTACACGTGTCTCTTTCAGTTCTGGTTTCCTCAGTGTGTATGCCCAGCAGTGGGATTGCTGGGTCATTAGGCAGTTCACTGCTCCTTTTATTGTAGTTCGGTATCTTTCCATGATTACTTTTCTGTGTTTCCATGTTATTTTTTCATGCTGTTTCAGCACCTTTTGTAGATCCCTATCATGCTAGAAATGACTGGTTCTTCTTCCTCTGGACTATCCAGACTCTCACATTTCTGAACGCAATCTGCACAGAGGTGCTGGTGAGGGTAGGGTGGAGGTGAAGGTTTGATACGTGGCCTAGAAGTAAAGTTCAACATTTTAAAACTTGCTCTCCTGCGATACCGAAGAGCTGGCATTTTTGTTTTCCGTGTCATGTGATCCAAATGCCACACCTTCTAGTCAGAGAATCAGGAGAGGGACTTCACTGGTGGTCCAGGGCAGAGGGCCTGGGTTTGATCCCTGATCAGGGAACTGGATCGTGCATGCCACAGTGAAGATCCTGCACATGGCAGCAAGGGTCCTCCACACCACAAGTAAGACCTGGGACAGCCAAGTTTAAAAAGAAAAATCTGGAGAGGAGAAAACCTAGCAGTAGAGAAACATTTTGGACAATAACCATTCTATTCTGAAAACAATACGTGCGTGCTAAGTCACTGCAGTCATATTCTACTCTGTGCACCCCTATGGACTGCAGCCTGCCAGGCTCCTCTGTCCATGGGATTCTCCAGGCAAGAAAACAGAAGCGGGTTGCCATGCCCTCCTCCAAAGGATCTTCCCAACCTGGGGACTGAACCCGCATCTCTTTGTCTCCGGCATTGCCAGGCAGGTTCTTTACCACTAGTGCCACCTGGGAAGCCCCTACCCATGCCAGAAAAGGGCAAATGGGGAGCTCAGAATTCAGCCTTAGCAAGGCTGTAACAAGGCACCCAAACACTTCTCCACTGGCATGGCATCAAAGGAGCTCTAGTAGAGACTCAGGACATCCACCATCACCCAGTGTTAATATGGCCACCTTGCCACGGTGTCAGTGGAGACCATGTGGAGAGGAGAAACTTTCATCTGCCTCCAGTGGTAATGAGGCGGCACCCCTCTCATAATATCCAGTCTCATGATGTAATACCGAAATTTTCTAAGTTTCTACTGAAAATCATTTGCCATACGATGAATGAGGAATTATCTCAAACTAAATAAAAAAAAGAAAATAGATGTCATCACCAAGATGACAGGAATGCTAAAAGTATCTTGACATGCTAAAAATTCTCAAACAGCCATGATAAAAGATGCTAACAATGAGCAATTACAAACATGCTTGAAACAAATGAAAAAAAGAAAAAACTCAGTGAATAAGTAGAAAGTCTCATCAATGGAATATAAAAACAATGTAAAGAACAGTGTGGAAATTTTAGACCTGAAAAATGCAAATAACCAAAATTTAAAAGTTCAGCCAGATAACCGAGGTCCTACTGTATAGCACAGATTAATAGATACACATTACTATATATAAAATTGATAAATAAGGACCTGCTGTATAGCACAGAGAACTATGCACAGTATCTTATAATAGCCTATAATGAAAAAGAATCTCAAAAAGAATATATATACATACATGCACACACATATATATATAACTGAATCAGTTTGCTGAATACCTGAAACATTGTAAATTAACTATATTTTTCAATTAAAATAAAATTAACATGGAAAGGCAAAGGAACTATAGTAGCTAAAATAGTTTCATAAAAATAATGTGGACATGATCAGTCTACTTGATTTCAAGACTTATTATATACCTACACTATTCAAGACTGTGAATTATTGGGAGAAGGATGGATACATAGATCAATAGAATAGAACAGAAAACCCAAAAGTAGACCAACATAAATATGCCCAACTTATTTTTGACAAAAGTAAAAAATCAGTTCAGTGGAGAAAAGATAGCCTTTTCAATAAATAGTGCTAGAGAAAAAAAAAGAACAAGATTTTCAATTTAGGTTTCCCACCTTACATAAATAGTCACTCGAAATTGATCGTAGACTTAAATATAGAAGATAAAACTATAATAAAATTTTAAGAAAAATATCATAGAAAAATCTTAGTCAGGGCTAAGCATAGAGTTATTAGACTTAACAGGGAAAGCAGAAAAGAAAACATTTGATAAATTGGTCTTCAACAAACTTAAAAACAGTTCTCTATGAAAGATTCAGTTAAGAAAGTTAAAAGACAAGCAGCAGAGGGGGAAAAAATATTTACAAACTACCTATCTATCACAGGACTATCATCTAGAATATATAAAGGGACTCTGAAAACTCAGCAGGGACAAAAGATATGAAGTGACACTTTACCAAAGAAGATATACAGATGGTAGATAAATACATAAGATGCTCAGTAGCATTAGCCCCTAGGAAAATGCAAATTAAAGCTACAATGAGATATCACTGCACACCTATCAGAATGGCTAAAATAAAAAGTAGTGCCAACACCAAATGTTGACATGAATGCAAAGAAACTGGATCATTCATCCATTGCTGACGGGAATGTAAAATATTACACCTTCTCTGGAAAGCAGTGCAGCAATTTCTTTAATAAATTAAACATTAAGCCACTATATGACTCAGCAGTTGCATTCCTGGGCATTTATTCAAGAGGAGTAAAATTTTATGGTAACACAAAAACTTGTACACTAATGCTTATTATAATTTTATTCATAATAGCCAGAACCTAGAAATAACCCAGATGTCCTTTCAGGGAGTGGTTCAATAAATTGTGGCATAGCCATACCATACCTTCTTATTACTCAGCAATAAGAAGAAATAAACTACTGGGGACTTCCCTGGTGGTCCAGTGGTTAAGCATTTGCCCTCCACTGCAGGGTACATGGGTTCAGTCCCTGGGCAGGGAACTGAGATCCCACATGCTGCCGGGCAACCAAGCCCATGTGCCACAACACTCTGGAGTCTGCACCACAGCTAGAGAGAAGCCCGCCTACCACAAACAAAAACATCCCGCATGTCACAACAAAGATGCCACCTGCCGCAACTAAGAGCTGACTCAACCAAATAAATAATTTTTTTTAAAGAAAGGAAGAAACTATTCACACATACACACACCAAACTAGATGTATCTCTGGAGAATTATGCTGAATATTTTTTTTTAATCCTCAAAGATTATATGCTATGTGAGTCCATGTCTCTAATATCCTTGAAATGAAAAAAATTATAGAAATGAAGAACAGATTACTGGTTGCCAAGGGTTAGGGAGGGAGTGGGGGTGGAAGGAATGTGGCTGAGGTTATAAAAAGTAATGTGATGACTCCTTATGGGGATGGAAATATCACATATCCTGACTGCATCAGTGTCCATATTCTGGTTGTGACATTGCACTATACGATTGTAAGATGCTACCATTGGGGGCATTGGAGCAAAAAGTGCATCAGAGCTCTCTATACTGTTTATTACAACTGCAAGTGAATCTGCAGTTATCTCAACATAAAATCATTAATTAAAAGGAAAAAATCAATGAGAAATTACTATTAGAGGCAATTCTACCGCTTTTCCTTTATAATTCTGGTCTGCTTGGAAAGTACAGCTCTGTTCAAGATTGTTCAAGTGCCCTGTTCAATCTCTGTTCAAAATTGCACAAGTGCCCTGTTGTATCTAATGCTTTGATAGTTTTATTTTTTAAATTTGGAACTTTTCTCCATTTTGATGTTTTAAAATTCAACAAGTCATGGCATTCTTCTTCTGGATCAAACCACAGGTCTCTTGATAAAATCCTGTAGGCACGTATGCTGTTTTTACACCACACAGCTTATCTGCATTCTCTTAAGAGACGGGATGACATTGGCCCATCTGTATTCTCTCACATACCATGAACTGTGCTGTTGGCAACTATGATGGATTTTATAAATTCTCAAAGAGAATTGCTAATTTTAAAAAATCACCTTACTTTTCCACAAGCATTTTCACAAGCAAAACCTAAACACAGAGTTAGGAAGTTAGTCACTGACATGAAAAGTAAACTAGTAGGTCTTCAGTTAAACCGCGTTGCACCTGGCTGAGGTTGCCCCATGCAGCAGGGCAGGTAGGCACAACTCCAGACAGCACCGTGAAAGTGAACTCCAGCCTGCACAGCCTCAGTTGCAGCATTTTTCATTCAGCCTCGCCACCCTTTTGTCCATTGGCTCTCCGCCAGTTTACAACACCCAGGTGCTACCGCCCATGGCTCTGCAACGGAAGAAAAGCTTTTGGGCAAAGGGAGGAAGGTTTACTAGGAAAAGCAAGAGGAAAGGCTCGTCAGGAGAGGAGAGTAACTGAGCATCTGAGCTTTCTTCTCAGATACCCTGACCACACATTTCACTGTACTGAGATATGAAAAGACAGGCCATTTTTCTCATCCACATTCCTCCATCTCCCAAGTTCCAGCTCTCTGAATCTAGAGTAGGACTCCCAGTGACCACGTGCAGAAAGAGAGAAAGGGTCACTTAAGGAAATGGACCCAGGATGAAGAGGCAATGCAAGGGCTTGCCCTGCCTGAAGCCACGGGACTCCCTGACGGTTGGAACAGTTTCTCTGGCATTCTTCAGCCCACAGTTCAGAAGTACAGCCTGGGGAGATCAAAGAAAGTACAAAAACCCCAGGCTTCTAGTAAGCAGCAGAAACATGTGATTGTAGTGACCGAAGATTTGGAATCCTGCTAAATATATTATGGCCTTCCATTTCCATAAGCACTAACCAAAATGTGTAAACTCTAGCTTAATTATCTAGCTTCCTTGAGAAAACAAGAAAATGACATCATATCAAGTATACAGAGTTGAAGAGAATAACTGTCTTTGAAAAACAGACCCAGAGAGTGTCCTCAAAATGATTAATCATGAAGAATGATTATAACAGGGAGTCGCTGAGTGCTATTGTCCCCGCAGCACAGTTCCCAAGGGATTCTGAATAGGGACTTAATCTTGTAGGTGGAATGTCTTTATTCAGCTTCACCTTGCCCCCTGCTAAAATGGATGGGTACACAATTTAAACAAAGAAATGTCAATGGAAAAAATTGTAAATCAAAATCTAGCTTTTTCATCCAGTTATCATAGAACTAGCAAGAAATCTGCATTTCTAAAGTAATCCAAATATCATTTCCAGTAAACCAAACACTGCGAATCTTATATTAATGTTTTGCAGATTTAAAACTAAGAGATTTATGTGTGTGAGGAGAGATTATTCCAGAAGTTGAATTTGGTTGAAATAACACCAGCACCATTGATTTAGATGGTGCTGTCAGTAAGAGTTCAAAGTGCTTTCACAGGGAGGTGCTTCACGTACCAGTAAATCCAGAGATTACTGAGATTCAAACCACTCCTCACGTTTGTAGTCTGATTTATGTTATCCGCTACAAACTACTTCCAGTGAGTGTTACTTGAAATAAGCAAGGAGTGGAAATATTTTTTATTAATTTAAGATTGAGATTTCGTGGGGATGGAAGGTATTTATTTCCTCATAATGGGATTCAGTTCATTTCAGTTCAGTTCACTTCAGTTGCTCAGTCATGTCTGACTCTTTCGATCCCATGAACTGCAGCACGCCAGGCCTCCCTGTCCATCACCAACTCCTGGAGTCCATCCAAACCCATGTATCCAACCATCTCATCCTCTGTCGTCCCCTTCTCCTGCCCTCAATCTTTTCCAGCATCAGGGTCTTTTCCAATGAGTCCGCTCTCTGCATCAGGTGACCAAAGTATAGGAGTTTCAGCTTCAGCATCAGTCCTTCCAATGAATATTCAGAACTGATCTTTAGCATGGACTGGTTGGATCTCCTTGCAGTCCAAAGGACTCTTAAGAGTCTTCTCCAACACCACAGTTCAAAAGCATCAATTCTGCCAGGCCTCCCTGTCCATCACCAACTCCTGGAGTCCATCCAAACCCATGTATCCAACCATCTCATCCTCTGTCGTCCCCTTCTCCTGCCCTCAATCTTTTCCAGCATCAGGGTCTTTTCCAATGAGTCCGCTCTCTGCATCAGGTGACCAAAGTATAGGAGTTTCAGCTTCAGCATCAGTCCTTCCAATGAATATTCAGAACTGATCTTTAGCATGGACTGGTTGGATCTCCTTGCAGTCCAAAGGACTCTTAAGAGTCTTCTCCAACACCACAGTTCAAAAGCATCAATTCTGCGTTTAGCTTTCTTTATAGTCCAACTCTCACATCTATACACCACCACTGGAAAAACCCTTGTGTACGACTCTTTTCAATCCCATGGACTGTAGCCCACCAGGCCCCTCCACCCATGGGATTCTCCAGGCAAGAGTACTGGAGTGGGTTGTCATTTCCTTCTCCAGGGGATCTTCCCGACCCAGGGATCGAACCCAGGTCTCCCGCATTGCAGGCAGACAATTTAACCTCTGAGCCACTGGGGAAGCACTACCTAGATGGACCTTTGTTGACAAAGTAATGTCTCTGCTTTTGAATATGCTATCTAGGTTGGTCATAACTATCCTTCCAAGGAGTAAGTCTTTTAATTTCATGGCTGCAATCACCATCTGCAGTGATTTTAGAGCCGAGAAAGTATGTAGACTGCTTTCAATGTGCCATGTATCAGTATGGTCCCATGCTTGGAAATATCAGCAAACAGACCAAATATCTACATTCTTCTGGGATGGGGGTGGGGAGATAGGATAAGAGAACACAGTAAATATGATGAATAGGTAAATTGTATATTATGTTTCAAATGATTAATACTGGGACTTCCCTGGAGATCCAGTAGTTGGGAATCTACCTGCCAGTGTAGGGGACACAGGTTTGATACCTGGCCTGGGAACTGAGATCCCACATGCCAAGGAGAAATTAAGTCCATGAGCTGTAACTACTGAAGCCCACGTGCACTACAGCCCATACTCCACAACAAGAGAAGCCACCACAATGAGAAGCCTGTGTACCTCAGCTAAAGAGTAAACCCCACTCACCTCAAGGAGAGAAAACCTACGCACAACAACACAGACCCAGAATAGCCAAAGATTTTTTTTTAAGTGATTAATGCTGTGTGTAATTTGATCAAACTAAGAGCATTAAGAATGCTGAGAGAAAGGGTCGCTTTATACTTTTAAACCGAGTGTTTATTGTCAAGTCTAAGAAGATTTAAGTCAAAAGTCAGATCTTGTCACTCTCTGGTCAAAAAGCGTGCAGGGGCTCCTACACTTTGGCCGCTGAGTCAACAAACTATAAATGGGAAGAGTGGAAGCAGAGAGAACTGATAGGAGGCCACTATAATGAAATGGGAGATCGTGGTGGCTCATAGCAGCCGTGGGGGAGGTGAGAAGTGACCAGATTCTGGAGATATTTCCAACTAGACCTCCTGACTGGTAGATGTGAAGTGTGGGGGAAAGGGGAAATGGGAGGAGAGGTAAGTTCCAGTTGATTCCAAGGTTTTTGACCTAAGCAGATGGAATTTTGGAATTACCCAAAAATGACACAGGGAAAACTACTAGTAGAATATATTTGGGGTTAAAAGACAGTCTTGGGCTCTGTTCAGTCTGAGATGTCCATGGGACCATCAAGTTAAAAACTACCTAGATAATTTGGTACATAGAGATGTAGGCTGGGGCTCCAAATTTAGGGTAGAAACCAAGAATTGTCTACAACTTGTAATCAGGGCCCCAATATAAGAGAGAAACCTAGACAGCATATTAAAAAGCAAAGACATTACTTTTCCAACAAAGGTCTGTCTAGTCAACGCTTTGGTTTTTCCAGTAGTCATGTATGGATGTGGGAGTTGGATCATAAAGAAGACTGAGCCTAAGGAATTGAAGCTTTTGAACTGTGGTACTGGTGAAGACTCTTGAGAGTCCCTTGGACTGCAAGAAGATCAAACTAGTCAATCCTAAAGGAAATTGATCCTGATTATTCATTGGAAAGACTAATGCTGAAGCTGAAGCTCCAATACTTTGGCCACCTGATGTGAAGAACTGACCCATTAGAAAAGACCCTGATTCTGGGAAAGATTGAAGGCAGGAGAAGGGGATGACAGAGAATGAGATGGTTGATGGCATCACGGACTCAATGGACATGAGTTTGAGCAAGCTCCAGGAGATGGTGAAGGACAGGGAAGCCTGGCATGCTGCAGCCCTTGGGGTCGCAAACAGTCGGACATGACTGAGCCGTGGAACGACATAAGAGAAAAAGCAGCTATTGTAAAGCACCGTGAGTGAATTGTGAGGTATCCAGAACCCAGGTGGAAAAGAAAAGAAAAAGTAATGAATTTACTTAAAACCAGAACTGAACTTTCTGCCAAGTCTTGTTGTTCAAAAAAAGTCTTACTACATAGATACTCTTTAGTAATTCAGAAAGTTTTTTCAATAATTGCTGTTTTTTAAAAGATATTCTGGGTTTCTTTTTCTAGATATTTATTTGTTGAATTTCTTTAAATGGGAAACACCATGTATCTTCCATACTGGGGAGAAGAAAAACTGCCTAGGGTCAGGGGTGGCTTGAAAATGTGATAGAACCTCTCTATTCTCAACATATATAAGGCTCTCCTATTAAACTTCTCTCTCTTGTTTCATCTATTCATCTTTCTCTTGGTTAACATAATAATCTGTCGATCACATAATCAGATGATTGGCCCTGGAAAGGTAAGTGGCCCACTGACCCACTTCTCTTCCCAAAGAGCGCCCCGGGCACCAGCTGAGACTCAGCCTGCTTGTCCAGGAGAGCTTCTTGCTCATACCTTCCTGATAAGCGTTCATCAGAGCCCAGTTAGCTCTCCAGCTCTTGACAACGTAACTGGCATGGCATTCTTCTGGTAGAAGAAAAGAAATAAATGTCTAAATCAGTGTTATCAATAAAGCCAAATATAATGACTTTTCTCCCTGAAGAGTTGCAGTAAAGTCCTTCTTCAGCAATTTTTTTCAAATTTAGAGTACCACACCTCTCTTAAATATAGACAAAATTATTTTTTATAGAAGAGTGTTAATTTCTTTATGCCAGCCAGTCAGTTAGGAATATTTTTGGAGTCCCCTCTGTCTATAAAATATTAGTTATCTATGATTTCAGAACTCGGAGCTACATTCCTATCATTGTTCCTTGGTGAACCCTCTAACTACAATTTTAAAAAAGGAAATTTAGCCTCCCTCTCTGCAGCCCAGACAAAGAAAATTGCAGCCAGAGGTCACAGGAATGGACTAAATGTCACTCTGACCCAAAGGTTTGGAAAGACTGTAAAAAATGCCTTTATGAAAAATAAGGGGCCGAGAGAAATCGTGGTATAATATCAAACTGCTAGGTATATTCCTGGGATGATTATGTTCCCATGATGGTTGGACCTAGAACACAGAAGTATAGACAGTCTGTTCAGTTGACTTCCAGACTGAAGGACAGACTAGACCAGTCAGTCCTTAACAGTCCTGCGGCTCTAACACAGCGCGCAACCAGAGTACAGAAAACAATGGAGCGAGCCCCCAAAACACAGAGATGTAAGAATAGACACAGCCTAATAAAGGAAAACATTTGTAATATACTTACACTCAGAGGATTTCGCTTCGGCTTAGAAGGCAGTAGAAGAACTAGTTCCACATCAGGCTGAGAGAGTTGTTTATTTTGCTTTGCTCGAGTCAGAGCTAATGATCCTAATGACTTTAAATGTTCCTAAATTATTCCCCAGACTTGGTTAGATTTTGTGCTGGGGCCATCGTTTAGACAACAGACGCTGATTTATTTAGTGTTCAATCAATCCAGCTCTCAGTTTGCCAACATTCTGGCCCACTGTTCATACAGTGAGGGTTGAAATTCATACTCCCACCCTCTAAAGTATTTCAAAGTCATAGCATCACTTCAGATTTATCAAAGTACATTTTCAGAGTTAACTGTATATATAGGCTTTTTTTCTTTTTTCGTTTCTTTCTTTCTTTGATTTGTACTTCCTGACCCATATGTATTATCTTTCTGTTACCCAGAAAATTCAACTGACTAGAACCTCTTTCTCTAGAACTGTGCTGTGCAATAGAACTTTTCTGCAGTGAGGGACATGCTCTGTATCTGTATTGTCCACTACAGTAGCTACTAGTCACACATGACTTGATGTGTGATTCATGTGTCTAAGGAACTAAATTCTTAATAATTTTAATTAAATTTGTATTTTAAAGAACCACATGTAACTAGTGGTGACTATGTTACTGGACAATGCTGTTGCAGAAAAACAGAGAAGGTGTTGTATATTACTAGATTATAGACAGATACTGCTTTATGTGCAAATGTGTCTGCAAAACAGTGGTTCTTTCCATACTCTAAGCAGAAGAAACCTATCTTTTATTTTATGGCCTGTAGTAGGCCATAAGCAGAACTGATATGGGACTGCTGACAAGATAAGAAGGAGTATTAGTTATACCAAACAGTAGATGGCTTGAAACAATAGGAATATATTGTCTCACAATGTTGGAGGCCAGAAGTGCAAACCAAGATGTTGGCAGGGCCATGCTCTCTCTTCCGTCTCCAGAGGAAAATCCTTTCTAGCCTATTCTGGCTTCTGTTGTTTGCCAGCCATCCTTGGTATTCCTTGGCTTGTTGATGGCATTTTTGAGTCATATGGATAAAGTCCCCTGTGCATCTTCATATTGTTTTCCTTCTGTGTCTCTGTCCTAATTTCTCTTTTTTATAAGGATACTAGTCATAGGGACTAGGGCCCACTCAGGGACCTGATTTTAACTTGATAACCTCTGTAAAGACCTTATTTCTGGGTCAGAGACTTTCCCAGTTTTCCTGTAGATATCATGTTTTCCCTAAGGGAAATAGAGGCAAGTTCTGTTTTCCAGTCTTTTAAAAGAATAAAAATAATAATTATAATAAAGACCCTATTTCTAAGTATGGGCAATCTCTGAGGTGCCTGGGATTAGAATGTCAGCATATCTTTGCCAGGGGGAAACTGAACACAGAACATTCACTGTAGCAGTCATTTCTTTGCGTGGATGTAAGTGGGTCCCTGAAAGCTGACAAGCCCTGTCTTTCATTCTGATCCTTAAAAGGCAGCCGGTACAGGTCAGAAGTCCTAGCGGCCCCCCATTCCCATGTAAACAGTATTGACCACATAACTCTGAAAAGAAGATATTGAGAAGCCTTATCTGCTCGTCTTTAACCTTCTCTAGTCCTTGCTGTGTACAAGTTTCACCCTCGACTAAGGAGAAAGTGACTTTGAATGGAAACCACAGCGTCATTCTCCAGCCTTCAAACGAGACCAGCTCTATGGTCTGGCCTGCACAGTGTTGCTCTCTGAACTCACCACTGTTCACAGCTTTCAGGAAGTTTAGGTAAGGAAGGCTCTCCCTTTAAATTTTTTTTCCTTTAGGAAGTACATACTTGCCCTTCTCTCCTTTTGCCTGTCTTCTCAATTCCCTCTGCTAAGTCAATCCGGTGTGTCTAGTGTTCCTTTTGTGTCAGGCAACATGCTTCTGCTACCCCTTCACTTTATACCTGATGCTTCAGAAAACCTGTCAGGTCAGTCAAAAGCAAAGGGCACAAATCTCCCCCAGATTAAATCAGATCCAGGCAGCAGCTCAGAGGAAAGCCATAGGCCCTGATGAGCTGGGCTGTGGAAAATGTCCCTGGTGAAGCTGAAGACCCATGACTGCTAGGAGGGCTGGAGGGGGAAGAAGAGGATTTGCATGAGCAAGAAAGTCCAAGGGGCTTCCCAGATGGCCCTACAGGAGAGGCAAAAGACCTGGGTTCGATCCCTGGGTTGGGAATATCCTCTGGAGAAGGGAATGGCAAACCACTCCAGTATTCTGGCCTGGACAATTCCATGGACAGAGGAGCCTGGCAGGCTACAGTCCATGAGGTCACAAAGAGTCAGACACGACTAAGCAACTGAGCAAAAGAAAGTCCAAAAGCCACAAAGGGAAGGGAAAAAATGAAGAGACTGGAGAGATGAGGTTTGTCAAGGTAGCTCAATAGGGGACTTTGAGAAGCAGAACAATAAGGAGGATATGAGATGAGATGCTGAGGAAATTCCTGTAGCATGAGGAGTGAAAGCAAAAGTGACTCAGTTGTGTCCCACTCTTTGCGACCCCATTCAGTCTATGGAATTCTCCAGACCAGAATAGTGGAGTGGGTATCTTCTCTTCTCCAGGGAATCTTCCCAACCCAGGGATCGAACCCAGATCTCCCACATTGCAGGCAGATTCTTTACCAACTGAGCTATCAGGGAAGCCCAACATGAGAAGAGGGAGGTGAAAAAATAAAAAAGAGAAAAGGCTGTTCAATTAGCATCTCCAAGAACTGAGTAAGATGATGTCAACCAGACTCTCGATAATACTTCATCAGTGGAAAGTTGAGTTGAGTTAGACAATAAGCTTCTTGAGGGCAATAAAAAGAGACTATCTTATGAGCTTTCTCTATCAGCACCTAGTATAGTCCCTGGTGCATGGAAATTGTCCAGTAACTGCAACTGTGTTTTATTTCACCTGCACAGAGTTAAAAAATAGTTTTTAAAAAGGAGATTTCCAATGGACATAAAACTCATTGGACTGTGGTTCACGGTGGCATGCCTGCTCAGGCTTACCACAGTCTGCACCGCTCTCTGTTATATCTCCATAGAGTCCATTTTACTCCATCTCTGTGGCCTGTGTTGTTTTGATAGATAAATGTCACTCCCATAACAGTGAAACATCATTAATAGCATCTCTACATATAGGTCACCTGCCAATTCCCCACAGGCCTTTGAGACTGCCACCTCTCTCAAACATTAGCCATCTCTCCATCTCATCCTCAGGTGCTCTTCTGAGCTTTTGTGCCCTATATATCTTCTTCTGCTGCTGCCCTGTATATCTCAAAATATTTGGCTTGTTGACATCCTTATGTCATCTGTAGAACATGGCTTTTTTAATAGCCTCATTCCCCTGGAAAGCCCTAAGTAACTTCTATGTCCAGCCTTTAAGCTTAATCACTCCTCTAGTCCTCTTCATTGTTGGTTGTTAGTTTCCATGATCTCTTCCCGGAAAACCCCACATTTGCTCACTTCTCTGGGGCTCTGTCCACCCCCATGGTTGCTGTTTATTACTGGATTTGAATTCTAAATGTTTGGGTACTCTTTGTTTACCCAAAATTTAGGCAAAATAAAATAGAAGAGGAAGTTTTATTGCAGAAAAATATTCTCTAGATTAAAAAAATTACTTTCCTAAAGAAACTTGAATAATCAGCAGATAAGAAAGAAAATCAGAAGCATAAAATTTTGGACCAATTTTCTAAGGGTTCTGTGTAAGCCAAGAAAATATCTAAAGTACTAGGAGCTCCATCTTAACACTGAACTCCTGTGGTGGCCAGAATTTGGCTGCATTTCAAAATAATAAGCATTTGGTTCAGAAGGCTGTTTAAAGGAAATAAAAAGGCATAAAATCTCAGTCATTCAATATGGTTTGTATTAGAATAAATTGATTACCCAAAACCTAACGTGATTAGAGCTCTGCCAAGAGGCTGGCAAGCAACCACTGTTGACATAGTCCAAATTCTAATCAGTTACTTGTAACAAGTGATTATTTAATAACCATTCACATTCATCTTTGCTTCTTCACCAAAAAAAAAAAGGAGAAAAAAAGAGAAGAATCCTCAGAGGGAATAGAGTTCCAAGTTTTTTTTTTCTTCTCTTCGTGAGTGCAAGAAAATGTATCCATATGCAAAGAAAAATTCAGTGTTGTCAGTCAGACCCTACACAGTGAAAATCCAAGTCCCTCTCTCCATCCCTGAAACTTAAAGAGCAGTTGACTTACTCAGCGGTCCTTAGGGTGTAAATATTGGATGAGATGTGGTGTCATGAAGCTTCTCTTAAAGAGAAAATTCTTTTTTTCTCTTGTAACCTGTATAAAAGCCTGAAACTGCAAAGCAAAATTCAATTTTAAAAATGTTCCATTCTTTCTTGGTACTTTATTGAATGATGAATCCATTTCATCAAGCTTCTGAAATTCCAAAAATGAACTTATCAGGTATACTGAATAATGATAAGCATGGCAAATTTAAAGAGAAAATTCAGAACATGTTTAAGACAGTGATGCTTTACTAATAGACAGTTAACTTAAAAAAAAAAAAGTTTTTGTTAACCAGAATCTTGAACAGAAAAAAAAAGCAGCATTTCTTTTTACTGCATGTTATCACTATAAAGAATATTTCTCCTCATTTCTTCCTTGATGAATTTTGGTAAAAAACATTTGTAGTTAGCCTTTGACTTCCTAGGATTTTATTTACTCCATAAGACACCCATCAGTTGTTCAGGTTGCTATCCAGTTGTCTTGATAGAACTGTCAAAGGTATATGCAACGAGTTACATAAATCTTGAAAGTGAGTATTATTTGCTCTCTGATGGTATACATTTTCAGCCAAAAAGTTAGTATAAAGAAAAGCTATAAATGCCATTTGCGGGAGAGATCAGACACAGCCATGCCTGTTTACGGACACCAGCACCGATGACAGCATCTGTGTTTTATAGAAGTTCCGTGGCTGCTGGCTCTTGACCTGAACTGAGTGAGGTCTTAATGCAGACCCTTCCCACCACCCTGCAGTGCACGCCTCTGCCCTGGAGCACGCTGGGAGCAGAGTCAGCTACCTCTCACCCTTTTCCCACGTTTTCCCAGAAGAGCTGAGCTGGGACAGGCATCTTCAGCACGGGTCAGGAGAGACCCTGTGAGAAGGACCCTGAGAAAGATAGCTTCTCTGGGTCATCTCTGGTATTCCTGAGAAGAGCTCATGTCTGAGAAAATTGCTTCTGCATCTTAGGTTGCTCAGGTGTTCCTAATCTTTTAGCATTTACTTTTTCATGCAAATTGAAGGCCTTACGGGATGCTAACTCAGCCCATATGTGTGTGTGCATGCATGCGTGCATGTGTCTGTGTGTCTCGCTAACTCCATTTTCAGCCCATACGTGTGTGTGTGTGTGTGAGAGAGACTTAGTCACTCAGGCATGTCCTCATGTCTGACTCTCGGCGAAAAATCCATTTTCAGCCCATACCTTCGCGTGTGTGAGTGTGTGTGTGTGCATGCACTTAGTCACTCAGTCATGTCTGACTCCTTCTGATACCTTCCTAGCTCCGTTAATTGCAAGCAAACTCTCCATGGCCACTTGTCAAGGCTGCTGTGGGACCTTCTGGTGCACACACACTCCTGCAGTGGCAGATTTCTCAGCCAAGATAGGGAATTTGGAAGGGAGAGACCTCTTTTTCGTACCTTTTAATTGAGGCTCACTTCCTTCAAAATCCTACTGAGAAACATTCTAACCCATGAAGTCCTCTCCTGGCTTCTAATTAATTCCCTTGACTCAATTAGTTCCTCTTATTTAGAGATTATAGTCTTAAAATGTTGCAATGAAAAGAAAAAAATATCCCTGTAGTCTCAAATGCCTTGTCTGTCTCTACAAGGGTACAAGATCTGAAGAAATCATCTAAAGTTTTGTACCTCAGTGTTCTCAACTGTAAATGGGTATTTGAGTATGTTGCTAAGTCGCTTCAGTCGTGTCCAACTCTGTGCAACCCCATAGACGGCAGACCACCAGGCTCCGCCGTCCCTGGGATTCTCCAGGCAAGTACGCTGGAGTGGGTTGCCATTTCCTTCTCCAATTCCTCATTTATTCCACATTTATTTCATGCTCAAACACTAAGAATCACTCATGGCTTTTATAAGCTTCTAGGGGCATCTCTGATGGCTCAGCCAGAGAAGGCAATGGCACCCCACTCCAGTACTCTTGCCTGGAAAATCCCATGGCCGGAGGAGCCTGGTGGGCTGCGGTCCATGGGGTCGCAAAGAGTCAGACATGACTGAGCAACTTCACTTTCACTTTTCACTTTCATGCATTGGAGAAGGAAATGGCAACCCACTCCAGTGTTCTTGCCTGGAGAATCCCAGGGACGAGGGAGCCTGGTGGGTTGCCATCTATGGGGTCGCACAGAGTCAGACACGACTGAAGCGACTTAGCAGCAGCAGCTGATGGCTCAGCAGGTAAAGAATCTGCCTGTAGTGCAGGAGACACAGGTTCAATCCCTGGATCAGGAAGAGCTCATGGAGGAGGCAGGGCAGCCTACTCCAGTATTCTTGCCAGGAAAATCCCATGGACAGAGGAACCTGGTGGGCTACAGTCCATAGGATCAAACAGTCAGACATTACTGAGCATGCATGCACGCATAAGCTCTTCTTTCCTTGAGAAGCTGATAGTTTACTGGGATTACCCCAAAGTGTCCCTGTTTCTCTTTCTTGCCTTTACTCCCTCATTCCACAAATATGTTATGAGTTAATATTATATTGCAAGCATTATTCTAGGCACCAAAGTGGAGAGAAGAGAATGAAGGGAGAGAAGGAGAGATAAAATTCCCTAACCTCATGGAATTTATTGGGGAGACATAGATTACTTTTTTGAAAAAGAAGATCTAAAATATTAAGCAGGTAATAGACACTGATAGCATAGACTGTATTAAAATCTAAAGGAATTGGAGGGAGAGAGGTGTGTGGGTATCTGGCAAGATTCTCCCCAGCAGGGAGCATAGCAAATGCCAATACTGAAACAAGAGCACCTGGCACTTTAACAGTCAGAGAGGCCAGACCAGAACAAGAGGGTGAGACCAGGAGATGAGGGCCAGAGCACAATGGGATCCTGCTCACGAAGGCCATGGAGAGGATGTTGACATTTACTGCAAGGTAGAAGGGAGCTCATTGGGGATTTTTAGCAAAACAGTGACATAATTCTACTTTCTTTTAATGGAAAGGCAAAGACATCATCAGAGAACTTTATAAAGCAACTTAAAAAATCAAGGTGAAAAATAATAGTATCAGGGACCCAAAGGGAAATAGTCATGACAGAGGTGGGAAGAAATTTTTTTTGTTCGGTCACTCAGTCATGTCCGACTCTGCAACCCCACGGACTGCAGCATGCAAGGCTTCCCTGTCCTTCACTATCTCCCAGAGCTTGCTCAAACTCATGTCCATTGAGTCATTGATGCCATCCAACCACTGTATCCTCTGTTGCCCCCTTCTCTTCATGCCCTCAATTTTCCCCAGCATCAAGGTCTTTTCCAGTGAGTGGGCTCTTTACATCAGGTGGCCAAAGTATTGGAGCTTCAGCTTCAGCATCAGTCCTTCCAATGAGTATTCAGAGTTGATTTCCTTTAGGGTTAACTGGTTTGATTTCCTTGCTGTCCAAGGAACTCTCAAGAGTCTTCTCCAGCACCACAGTTTGAAAGCATCAATTCTTTGATGCTCAGCCTTCTTTATGATCCAACTCTCACATCTGTACATGACTACTGGAAAAACCATAACTTTGACTATTCAGACCTTTGTAGGCAAAGTAATGTCTCTGCTGTTTAATATGCTATCTAGGTTGGTCATAGCTTTTCTTCCAAGGAGCAAGCATGAAAGAAAATTTTAATTTCATGAGAAGAAATGGTTGGATGCTTTATATGTTCTGGGAACTCTTAGTACGCTGTGTATATTTCCGTTGTATCATTTACCAAGCTGTTCTGTGAACGGTGCATTTATCAGGACTGAGAGCTGCTGAAAACAGTGGTTTTGTCTTTCCCGTTTGTACCTAAGCAGAATTCTCTTAACTTTATTTATTAATTGCTTAATAAACATTTTCTGAAAATTGAATGAACCTGGACCAGAACATAGAGCTCAGAATTGACCCACACAAATACAGTCAACTGATCCTTGAAAAAGAAACAAAGATAATGCAATATAGAAGAGATAGTCTTTGCAGCAAATGGTGCTGTGCTGGAACAGCTGTCTGTTCATACAGATAAAAATCAAAATCTGAATACCTTACACTCTTCGCAAAAATTAACTCAGAATGGATCACAGACCTAAAGATAAAATGGAACAGTATAAAACTTCTAGAAGAAAGCATGGGAGAAAAGTCTATGTGCCTTTGGATTTGGTGATAACTTTTTAGGTGCAACATCATAAACATGTCCCATGAAACAAAGAATTGTTAAATTAGACTTCACTGAAGTTAAAAGCCTCTGCCCTGCAAAAGACACCATTCCACAAGAACAACAACACAAACACACAAGAGCGCTGCTCTCAGCACACAAGTCCCCAAGGGGGAAACTTGCTCTGACCTCAGAATAGCCACCTTCAAGCCAAAGCCTCTGTGCATAAAGCCCATCTGCACTCATGCTGAGCAACGTTGAAAGGAATATTTAAAGCGACCCTGTTGCCCCCACTGGGGCTTCTCCTTCCCTGCCAAGTACAAGAAAGACCCAGGGTCACTGCTTCTTGGGGGAGATGATGATCATAATGTCCTGCATTGCCCCCTCCTGTGATTTGGAAGGTGTCACAAGAGTGGAACTGACTTGGATACTCCCATTCCAACTCATCCCCTCTTCCTGGGATGTGAGGAGACAAGGAGACACAGAACCATATCAACTCTCATCTGCTGGAAATGGAGCCTGGTGGACTTTTTTTTTTTCTTTTTTTTTTCGGTTTTGAGGTATTAGCATCAAGCCTGGTAAATAGATTGTTGCAGAAGGTAAAACAGGATTTCTAGAACATGTCACTAATTCAGACACATTTGGTGAATATTTTAAAAGGTGGAAAACATAGAGAATTTTAAATATTTTCCATTACCTCCATATACACAAGAGAACCTGTGTGGTCTGTCACACAGGGTCCAACTAGAATGCAGAAATGACACCAACTATTTAAACAGAACGAATTTAATAAAGAATTGTTAATTAGATATTGCAGAACTGAAAAAGCAAACAAAAGAACACAAAGGATTTATAGAGATTGCAAGTGCAATAAGCAGTCCTTATTCCTAAGATGAAAGGAACAAAGGGAAGAGGTGAAAATTATTAAAATAAAAATACCTGAAGGAAAGGCCTTGCAGGAGCAGGGTCACTCAGGGAGGTTGATGAGGCTGCTAAGTGTTGGGAATGTTGTAAATTGAATCCATTTGGAAAACCTGTTCTTCCCAGATAGTGCAGACAGATCTCAACCTAGATAGAGTATGTAAGACATTTTCACAAGTGCCAAATTAATGAAGAATGGATACATTAGGTTTTACTATACCTGCAAAGTTATATAAGGCCTGAAACTTCTAATCCAATGCTCAGGATTGTACTAGGGTGGTGAAT
Organism: Cephalophus harveyi; assembly: GCA_006410635.1. Lineage (NCBI taxonomy): Eukaryota > Metazoa > Chordata > Mammalia > Artiodactyla > Bovidae > Cephalophus > Cephalophus harveyi. The sequence goes on from SJYT01032947.1 coordinate 283,362, forward strand.
GTGAAAGTCACTCAGTCATGTCCAACTCATTGCAACCCCACGGACTGTAGCCTACCAGGCTCATCTGTCCATGGAATTCTCTAGGCAAGAATACCGGAGTGGGTTACCATTTTCTTCTGCAGGGGATCTTCCTGACCCAGGGATCAAACCCAGGTCTCCTGCATTGCAGGCAGACTCTACCATCTGAGTCTAGGGTAGAGGACTGCAAACCATCCCAAGTCAATACAGGAGAGCATCACTGGTCAGAAATGTGAGGGTGGGAGCTACAGCTGTTAGTTAAATCAGAGTTGGAATCGGAATAACCTGACTTTAAACTTCTTTAAATAAGCGGAGGCTTTTTGACTATGCCTGAAAAGGAAGTGTGTATGTGACTTTAAACACTGGATAGAGCCTTGGAGTGGCTTTCGTGAGTTCACAGTTGTGAATGGGTGTTGGCAGGTAATAGCTGTGAGATGGGGGTCCAAGGTCTGCCCAGCCAGGAATTAGCAGTCCTCTCATGCAACTGAACTTCCAGTTCTTGAACTGTAACTGTGAAAGCCTCCAGTGCTCTCTGGGCGTGTTCTGACCCCCAGCCTGCATTCCTTTCCCATGCTTGTCCCTCCCCATCTGCTCAGTGTTCTCCTTCACACCTTTTTTTCCTTCCTTCACTGTCCATCTTTCCGCATTTCCTGATCACCACCAGCAGTACCTTCATTACCAGTTACTGTGAGCTGGTCATGGTATCTAAGTCAACCAACCTTCAATCCTGGAGCTCATTTACTTCAATGACTAGAAACATAGTCTCTAACATAGTTAGATAACTCTAACATAGTCTTTAACATAGTTAAAGTGGAAATGTAATATGTGAAACCAGAAAACAAAAAAGACTTTTTTATCTTTTTGAACTTAAAAAATATATAACAGTTAAGAATAGAATTGAGAGGAAACCTTAGCGGGTAACTCTCTAGCTAAGACGAGTGTGAGGTTGGTAGCTCTTCTCTGATGGTGTGTCCAGAAAAGTTACATGAGGAAAAAGAGTTTTCTTAATATCTCTATCTCTATTAAAAATAATTTTTGAGTTACGGTGAGTTTAGAGACAATATTTCTATTTTCAAAATTCTGTTATTTTTGATATTGACTTAAAATATATTTTCAGGATTTCTCTGGTGGCGCAGTACTGCATGCCCAATGCAAGGAGCATAGATTCAATCCCTAGTCAGGGAACTACCACATGGTGTGGCCCCAAGAATAAATAAATAAAAATAAATACAAAAAATAAAATATATTTTACTTTTGCAATGACCACCATGGATTCTTCATCTGTATTTCTACTTGATCTTCAGTGGGTGTAACCCTCTAACTAACCTCACTATTAAATTTCTCTCTAAACACTCTGTCAAGTGATTAATTCTCCTCAAAGCAATATAGTAGAGCTCTCACCCACTGTTACTTCAAGGGAATACCTGGGGATAATTTGGAAAGGTTGATATTCATACTCTGATTTGGTTCTGGTTTTCATCAATTGAATCAAAGTTGGGGATATAGGTTGTACATATGAAGAGAAGGAGTCTGGGAGGAGAAGTTCTTTAAATTCTGACAAATTCTATCTGAGGATTTTTTTTTTTTTTTTAATTTAAAGCCCTGTTTGTGTAAAAGACACACACGGCCATGTTTGAGAGCTCCTAAGAGAGGCGTCCTGGAGCACACAGAGGCGTTGGCCTGGGGGAAAGCCTGGTGAAGGAGGTGGAAAGCTTCTGTGATTCTGTCACCAGAAACACTGAGGGTTCATTCTCTGCATGTCTGTCCCCACGGTGATCCCATTAACACGCACACTCATACATCTCTCTGCGGCTGGCACCCTAATCATAGCTTCCTTACTGGTTTTCCTAGTGAAATCGCCTGTCTGTAAGGCCAGAACAGAGCGAAGGGATAGTCGACCCGCGTAGAACTCAAGATCCAATTTTCTGGGTGTGGTTCACACTTGCTACTCTGCGGGCTGCAAATGATCATTTCTAGAAAACATTATTCACATTGGTCACATTCTTTTTTTTAAAGCACCATTCTGAGGAGCTGGAATGCAGGATTCAGGACAAAGTGTGGGATGTAGAGAAAACAATTTCTTATTCAGGATCTCAATGTCTTCATCTTCAAAGTGATAAAGGAGACGTAGATAATTAAACCATACTGTCATAAAAGAAGTTATGGATGCCCCCAAAGGGCATTTGATTTTTGGACTTTGTAGCTATTGTAAATACCTGATATTGATGGAAATCCCAATAGTCAGAGTAATGAATGACTTTCAAGATGAGCATTAAGAGGCACTGGGGAGACCTCCCTGGTGATCCAGTGGTTGAGAATCCACCTTTCAATGCAGGGGATGAGGGTTTAATCTCTGTTCAGGGAACTAAGATCCCCCATGCTTTGGGACAACTAAACCTGAGTGCTGCTAGTAGAGAAGCCACCCTGCGCCTCCACTACCGAGCCCTCGTGCTCCGGAGCCCCTGCGCCCCAACAAGAGAAGCCCCTGCACCCCAAGGAAGAGCCCACACACGCTAGGACCCAGCACAGCCAAAAATGAAATTAAAAGCATTAGGAAGTGATGTACCTTCTTTATGTCCTCCCCCGTGTGATTTAGGTTTCAGACAGGTACCCTGTGCCAATCCAGGCAGAAATCCTATTCATGACAGACCTGGAGAAAGTAGGATTGTTCGGCATATGAGCTTCAAAGGGCTCTCTTGCTCAGGTAGCAGACAAAAGACAAAGTATGAAGAGTGCAGGAACTGGCTAACAAAAAATCAGAAAACAGGCTTTGCAATTATATCAGGAAGCTTGTGGGCAGAGTAACAGAATTTCCTCCTGAAAGTTACTTTAAAATATGATAGCTTATTTTCTGACATGATGAGAAATCCAAGATTGGTTCAGAGGCTTGACATAGTTGTCAATGACCCACCTTTGTGATCTGGCATCTGTGTTTTGGAAATGCTTTATTTCTGGTCTCAGAATCAGTGACTATAGAGTGGTCATCATAACCAATCTCTGGCAAAAGAGAATGGAATGACCATAATTGGCTTATGCTAATTTCATTTCTTTCCTAGGGATGGGACCATATTTTCTGAGCAAATGCTGCCCAGCATCTGAACAAAAGCAGGTTCCATTGGCAAGAAAGAAAGTGGAAGTGGCAGTTGAGTAGGCGATCAACCATCTCTACCACAGCAATGAAAACTTTCTGTCTGGGGATAATTTTATTTTTAACTTACTAAATTTGCTTTCAAAATATTAATAATTCTTCATTGACTACAACCTTCATTGACTACAACATTCCAAATATGTTTGGAAGATCAGTGTGAGACTCAGCAAACCAATATATTCTCAATGAGTTTATAACAACTTCAAGGAGGAAAAAACTAATTTTGTTATACATGTTGGAATAAGATTTAGGATGCTAATTTGGGCTTCTGGTTTTTATAACAACAGATTGGTAAGTGGGATCTTCAGTAAATCTTCTCAATAAGAACTTGTTTTAACTTCTAGGAATGATGGGTATCTTCCATTTATTTGCTCTGCCATTAAAATCTGTTATATGCAAGCCCATGAACATCTGGCATTTCAACTTGTCTCACAGGTTAAATACCTAACATCTGAAAGAACCTAAGTGAGCCAAGGTGTAGCTCACTTACCTGCTCTAAATCGTGGCTCTTTCCAGACTCCACACTCACTACACCAGTTTACAAATCAGCAGTAGCACTTCTTTCCTTCCCCACAGGTCTATGATTTGGAAGAAAATGACCACCAGCTTGCTGTGAATGCATAAGTTGTGGGCCGCCCATAAACAGCATAGAGACCAAGCATTGTGGGCGGACACAGGGTACGCTCATGACCCTCTGCTGGCCCACATCCAAGAAGATGACCATTAAAACAACAGGCAGGGGGCAACCAGGACAATGGACAGCCCAAGAGCTAGCAAGAAGGCAAGGGCTGTCGGCCAGTACACACGGTTAGAAAACACAACTTCGATTTCAACACCCAGAGAATCAGCTCACATTTAAAACTCAGAAATATCCCAATATTTCCTTAAAAAGCATGTAACCGTGGAAAGCTGCCATTTTCCTACCTCCTTGCAAAAACAGCATTGGAGGAAATTTTGAAGTGGGAAAAATTGAAATTCCCTATGATTCAGTTCAGTTCAGTTCAGTTCAGTCGCTCAGTTGTGTCCGACTCTTTGCGACCCCATGAATCGCAGCACGCCAGGCCTCCCTGTTCATCACCATCTCTCGGAGTTCACTCAGACTCACATCCATTGAGTCAGTGATGCCATCCAGCCATCTCATCCTCGGTCGTCCCCTTCTCCTCCTGCCCCCAATCCCTCCCAGCATCAGAGTCTTTTCCAATGAGTCAACTCTTCGCATGAGGTGGCCAAAGTACTGGAGTTTCAGCTTT
>SJYT01032947.1:287851-305642 GCA_006410635.1 Cephalophus harveyi
CCTCCCAGCATCAGAGTCTTTTCCAATGAGTCAACTCTTCGCATGAGGTGGCCAAAGTACTGGAGTTTCAGCTTTAGCATCATTCCTTCCAAAGAAATCCCAGGGTTGATCTCCTTCAGAATGGACTGGTTGGATCTCCCTATGATTACAAGAGTGTAACTTTTACTAGAAACCATTCCTGACTAGAGCGTTGCTGCTGTTGCTGCTGCTGCTGCTAAGTCGCTTCAGTCGTGTCCGACTCTGTGCAACCCCATAGATGGCAACCCACCAGGCTCCCGCCGTCTCTGGGATTCTCCAGGCAAGAACACTGGAGTGGGTTGTCATTTCCTTCACCAATGCATGGAAGTGAAAAGTCACAGTGAAGTCGCTCAGTCGTGTCCGACTCTTAGCGACCCCACAGACTGCAGCCCACCAGGCTCCTCCATCCATGGGATTTTCCAGGCAAGAGTACTGGAGTGGGGTGCCATTGCCTTCTCCTGACTAAAGCGTTAAGTTAAATACAGCACATTTTCTTAGGTGTGGAGTTGTCCTGAGCCCTAAAAAAAAGAACTCCCCCACCACTGGGTTCAGAATAGGATCCTAAAAAGAACTCATCGGGGTGGTGTTTGACTTCTTGGTCTCCTTTACTCTCTACTAGAAGGTGTATGGTAATATATGAGGAGCTTTGGACTGGAGATCAGTCTAGAACCTCAGCTTTGTTTTGCTACAAACTTTGTAACATTTTTGGCTGTTTTGGATGGTGTCTTCTTGAGTGCCAAAATAGGGCCCACTCCAGTATTCTTGGGCTTCCCTGGTGGCTCAGACAGTAAAGAATCTGCCTGCAGTGTAGGAGACCTCGATTCAGTCCTTGGGTTGGGAAGATCCCCTGGAGAAAGGAATGGCTACCCACTCTAGTATTCTTGCCTGGAGAATTTCATGGACAAAGGAGCTTGGCAGGCTACAGTCCATGGGGTCACAAAGAGTCAGACACGACTGAGCCACTAACACTTTTCACAAAATTATATCAAATGAGATAAAGCATTTGAAACTGCAAGGATTCCACTTGACAAGTATGGTTATTTGTATACATATAAACATTACCCTCTGATCACCTTCAAGGTGTCCTAGAGGAGAGGAATAACAAAGGACAGTCATCTTATTCATCTCCTACGGTCTTTGTTTTGAGGGGATGAGGGCTGGTGGGAATTTTATGTGCTGGAATTCAATCTGCAAGTCAACAAAAATGTATTAAGTTTGGGGATATGCGTGTTTCCTTGTGGTTTTCTAAAACATCAGTAGAACATTTACATACATAAATACATCCACATCACATAGGACGATCTTGCTGCAGCATCAGAATCAACACAAAAGCAGTCCCTTTGGCTTTCATACCAGGAAAGACAGCTGCTAGAAATGTGGAAGACAAGAATCTGCACACCTATTACTCTCCAGAAACCACAGAAAATTCTGTCCAACACTACACAGGGTGGAAGAGTGGGACATACTAGAAAAAGAATTGAGGCGTAGAAAAATGAGTTTCTGTAACACAAAGCTTAAAATGCATTTTTTTTCCAGGGAAACAATGCTATGAGTGGAGGTGCTGATAGTTGAAACAAAAGTATTTCTCATTTTTAATTTATTATGTGTGAGCTCAGTTGACTTTCTAAGCCTGAATTAGGCACAACTCGTAATGTTGTTTCTGTAAAGAAATGTATTTTGAGTTCCAAATGGTCAATTTATATGAACTTCAGCAACACAACTCATTTGTAATTAAAATTGCAGCAACTGTTTTGAGTATTTTTAATGAGCCAAAGAAAAACCAAAACCAGTGGACAGTACATTTGCAAGATCAGTAATTCAACAATATGAACAAGTCTACAGTGATTAAACTCATTTGCAAAACAAGCATTAGTGGTTTTGAGAATGGTGAGAATTTTGTAGGACAGAACTGCATCTGAAATTAATGTGTAGTGTTGGATGAACAGATTTATCTAACAATTGTAAACTGAAAATTTAAAATCACCTGTGTAATTATCTGTATATAGAATTGTTTGATTGTTAAGTCGTGTCCAAATCTTTTGCAACCCCATCGACTGTAGCCTGCCGGGTCCCTCTCCATGGGATTTCCCAGGTGAAAACACCGGAGTGGGTTGCCACTTTGTTCTCCAGGGGATATTCCCAACCCAGGGATCAAACCTGGGTGTCCTGCATTGGTAGGCGGATTCTTTACCACTGAGCCACCAGGAAGCTCAGGAAGCTACAGAATAACCAACAGTTTATTAAGTGTAAAATCATTTCTATAGGTAAATAATAAGCAATGAATTTAATTATCATGACAGCGTCAGGAAGTGTTGTTGTTGTTTAGTCGCTAAGTTGTGTCCAACTCTTTGCGACTCCATGGACTGCAGCACACCAGGTTTTATTCAGTTCAGTTCGGTTGCTCAGTCATGGAGGAACCTGTTGGATTGCAGCACGCCAGGCTTCCCTGTGCATCACCAACCCCCAGAACTTGCTCAGACTCAGGTCTATCAAGTCGGTGATGCCATCCTACCATCTCATCCTCTGTCGTCCCCTTCTCCTGCCTTCAGTTTTTCCCAGCATCAGGGTCTTTTCTAAGGAGTCAGTTCTTCCCATCAGGTAGCCAAAGTATTGGAGCTTCAGCATCAGTCCCTTCAATGAATATTCAGGACTGATTTCCTTTAGGATTGACTGGTTTGATCTCCTGGCAGTCCAGGGGACTCTCAAGAGTCTTCTCCAACCCCACAGTTCAAAAGCACAATTTCTCAGCACTCAGCCTTCTTTATGGTCAAACTCTCACATCCATACATAATTACTGGAAAAACCATGGCTTTGACTAGATGGACCTTTGTTGACAAAGTAATATCTCTGCTTTTTAACATGCTGTTTAGGTTTGTCATAGCTTTTCTTCCAAGGAGCAAGTGTCTTTTAATTTCATGGCTGCAGTCACTGTCTGCAGTGATTTTGAAGCCCAAGAAAGTAAAGTCTGTCACTGTTTCCATTGTTTCCCCATCTATTTGCCATGAAGTTACAGGACCAGAGGCTATGATCTTCATTTTTTGAATGTTGAGTTTTAAGCTAACTTTTTCACTCTCATCTTTCTCCTTCATCAAGGGGCTCTTTAGTTCCTCTTCCCTTTCTGTCGTAAGGGTGGTGTTGTCTGCATATCCAAGGTTATTGGGTATTTCTCCCGGCAATCTTGATTCCAGCTTGTGCTTCATCCAGCCTGGCATTCCCCATGATGCAATGTGTGTATAGGTTAAATAAGCAGGGTGACAATATACAGCCTTGATGTACTCCTTTCCCAATTTGGAATCAGTCCGTTGTTCCATGTCCAGTTCTAACTGTTGCTTCTTGACCTGTACACAGATTTCTCAGGAGGCAGGTAAGGTGGTCTGGTATTCCCCATCTCTTTAAGAATTTTTCACAGTTTGTTGTGATCCACACAGTCTAAGGCTTTGGTGTACTCAATGAAGCAGATGTTTTTCTGGAATTCTCAGGCTTTATTACTATTCCCAATTTTACCAGAGGAAACTGGGGCACAGTGAAGGTCAAATTTGGCCCAAAGTCACATGGGGAGCCCAGGCATTCTGACACTTGGTTTTTAATGTCTACATTATATTAAACGTGCATTTTAAATAGTGCTTATGCATTGAGTTGCGGGAGCGATAAGAGATGTGGATTCCCTCCCTGGGACAGGAAGATCCCCTGGAGGAGGGCATGGCAGCTCACTCCAGTATTCTTGCCTGGAGAGTCCCCATGGACAAGAGGAGACTGGCGGGCTACAGTCCATTGTGTCTCAGAGTCCAACATGACTGAAGTGACTTAGCACGCACACATGCATGCATTGTGTTAGTAGTTATAAATTTTACAAGTTGAAATTTATAGCTAGTTTCATTTTAAGGTTTTGAAAATTCAACAGAAGGTAACACAAGCCAGATGCCATCATCCTAGACTGAAGGACAGACATCTGCATTGTACAAAATGGAAAAGCTACTTCTATCACAGGAATATCTGTGCTATCAGAATTATTCTGGAACAGCCTGCTCCCAGAGAGGCAAAGTATAAACAAGAGAGTGGCCTCTCGGCTCACGAAAACAAGCTTGAAATACTTCAACTCTCTGAGCCCCTGTCATTTTTTATCCAAGGAGGATAATCCCCATTTTGCAAGCTTATGAGATCCATTTGTTATTATTCTTAACAAGCTCTCTCCAGACGTCAGAAGCTCTGTGTCTCTTACTTAATCTTAGCCTATGAAATGGAGATCCTAATGCCTACCTCACGAAGGTATAAGGTCGGAGCAAACATGTGAAAACACTTTGTGAAATGAATACAACTTTCCACACAGTGTTTTAAGTAGCTGAGCCATAGCTCAGGTGAATAGTGCCGTTAGATACACAGCTCTGCCCGGAGGGAGGATGCTAGTTTCAGGTCCTCAGGCTTTTCTCATTAGAATGACCTGGTTCTTCTGAAGCTCCCCAAGTTCTATCTCCTCAGTGTTCCCTCTGGTCAATAAAGCCCATTTCTCTAAAGGGAAGGCAGCTTAAGTGAATAGGAGAAAAAAACATAGCTCAACTATCCTCAGTCGTCAATTAATTTGCAGCTACCGATTCCAATGTCCTGCTAAGAAACACTTGTATCCACTTTGTCAACCACAAAAGGGAAATAATATACATGCCAATGATTAGTTCAACTCCTGATTGTGGTATAATAAACCTCTGACTTAAAAAAGGACTTCCCTGCTGGCTCAGTGGTGGAGTCTGCCTGCCAATGCAAGAGACACAGGTTTCATTCCTGATCCGGAAGATTCCACATGCTGCAGAGCAACTAAGCCTGTGTACTGTAACTACTGAGCCTGTGCTCTAGAGCCCGGGAACCACAGCTACTGAGCCCCCATGCCCAAGCGCCCGTGCCCCACAACAGAAGTCACAGCAGTGAGAAGCCTGCACACAGGGAGAGCAGCCCCTCTCACAACTAGAGAAAAGCCCCACAGCAACAAAGGCCCAGCATAGCCTGCATAAATGCATAAATCCTTTAAAAAAAAAAATGGTCATAGTTTATTCCCACTTATTTTCATGACATCTTGCCCTAGCCTGAATGGCTTTGGGAAAGCTAACTTGGAAATTCCAAGATCAATGTTCTGGGCCGTCCTAAGAGTAGAAGAACTCTTTTCAACCAAAAACAGTTAAAAGGGAAACGATCACCCCTTCTAGAGTTAGGAGCCCTTGGGAAGAAGCATACTGACTACTTCCCAGGTTCAAACAAATCTAAATTTGATAGTTCCAACAAAAGAAATAGATTGGAATTGAATGAAAAAAATCACAAATCTTGGAGAAAATTAGTATGTATACAGCGTTGAGGGGTTACTCTTAGAAACTTGGGCTACAATCCCAATGTTAGTTTTTATTCCTTTTTATTGAAGATGCAGTCCCTTTGGACTCCTGATAACTCTCAATAATAAAAAGAGCCATCTCAGTTCCTACAAAATATTCAAGATGAAAATAATCATCTCAATCGAGCCTGTCATGGTACAAATGAGAATCAAATACCTAGATCTCTGAACCTGGTCTATTTTCCCCCACGATTTGTCAACCGGATCTTATTTGTGACTCAACTGGCTTATCAGGTACTTCGGGGTTAGGACTAGTATATAAAGTTTTCATGCTCTATGCAATGAGATGGGAATGGCAACTCACGCCAGTATTCTTGCCTGCAAATCCCATGGACAGAGGAGTCTGGCAGGCTACAGTCCACAGGGTCGCACAGAGTCAGATACAACTAAATCACCACCTATATGCAACTCAGCTCATAGCATAACAAGTATTGTTAGCTTAAAGAAAAAAAAAAATTTAATCTCTTGACTGTCCATTTATAAGACTGTGAACAATTCTCTACAATTATATAAATGGAAGACGTGCTGAGTATTTCCCGTAACAAGGAGCAGCAGCAGGTGTTTTGGACCTGTTTCCCAGGTCCACCTGGGAAGAGATCAAGTTACTTTCATACAATGGAATATTACTCAGCCATAAAAAGGAACAAAATTGGGTCATTTGTAGAGACATGGGCAGACAGAAATAGTGTCATACAAAATGAAGTAAGTCAGAAAAATAAATACTGTATATTAATATATGTGGAATCGAGAAAAATGGTATAGATGATCTTATTTGCAAAGTCAAAATAGAAACACAAACATAGAGAATATACAGATACCAAGGGGGAAGGTAGGAGGGGTGGGAGGAACTGGGAGACTGGGAGTGACATATATACACTGTTGATACTGTGAATAAAATAGATAACTAATGGAAACACACTGTATAGCTCAGGGGACTCTTACTCAGTGCTCTGCGGTGATCCAAATGGAAAGGAAATTCAAAAAGGAGGGAGTATGGGTATATACATAGCTGATTCATTTTACTGTACAGAGAATACTACATTGTAAAGTAAATATACTCCAGTAAAAAATTAGTAGAAAAAGAAAAAAAAAAGGATGGTTTCAAGGACCCAGGGAACCACCCAGCCAGACCTACTGAGTGGAATCTTCCAATAACGGCAGGCAGCCGATAAAGTTGATGGCCTGGTATTAGTAATATCTCCCCTGGGCCATGCCCTTGAGCACATGGCAGCCTTGGGATGACTTATGATAAGGATATTGCACCAGACCACAACCCCGAGCAACTGAAGAAACAGGAGCAAAGACAGGATATCACTTTCAGTAGATGAATACTAAGCAGCTTCGTATTATTGAAGCATTATCCAGCAATACAGGCCACCTAGCTAAGGACAATTTTAAAATATAACTGTTAGTATTTGTCAAAGTTTATACATAAATCTGAACTGAAAGTCAACAGCAAATTATCTTTTACAAGTTCATGTCCTGGAAAACTTCTTTACCCTGATTCAAGGACACAAGGACTTGTACCAGAGTTTTTGGAATTGATACGGCTCAGAATGTGTGCATATTTACAAAACTTTGTCATCCATAAATGAGCTGGAAAACACCACATACTTGTAACCTTGTTGATGAGATTTAATGAGAACCCACAATGTGCTAGGCACTGGCTGGACGTATTATATGCCTGCATAATCTTCATGACCCACATTCCAAACCATGTCTTTTTAATATAACTGAATGTGTTTTCTAAATGTAGTAGTACCATTTGTTAAAACATTTTTACTTTTATAAGAGGCTGTTGAAGTTAGCAAGAAATGGTACCAAAGTTCATAATATATTTATATTTAGAAATCATTTGTACGTAAAACAAAGGTGAATTGAATTTTTTATTGGAAAAAATGCCATATTTTATAGATCACCATTTATGAGAATCCTACCAAAATACTACAACAAACTGGCCTTGAAGAGAAACAGCACAATGACAGAAAACTCAAAACACTATACCTTTGAGGAGCCTGCAACCAGGCTAATTGAAAATCAACACACAATGCCCACCACACCACACACAAATATGAACAGGTTATAAAAGTAAGCCAAGATTTAGAAAGCACACTGGAAGAGGGGAACACACCCACACACGTGTCTGTGTGCATGTTTTCCTGAGAAACATGTAACAGGGTTTCCTTCATTTTATTCAACTCAGAGAAATTCTTGATCTAAAATTAGTCCATGTGTAACATTATACAAAAGAAACGTCATAAAGCAAAAGTTTACATTTTCCTGGGAGCTGTCCATTGCAAGTAAGAAAATGTTACTTGCATTTTTTAATCCACATAAAAACAGGAGTTGTAATATAGTGCATGCCATTTAAGTGTAACATTGCCAAAATGCTTTATACAGGACTATTTTACATTACAGAAGAGGAATATCAATGTAGAGGTAATCAGTGCTTCCAAACTTTTCTAATTCTTCTACAGGGGGGATCTAAATAGTCAATATTTCTATTTAAAAGGAGTTGTTTTCTTCCCTCTGGTACGGTGCTTATGATGAATAAAGACAAGCGCAGTCACGCTGCTTTCTGTTCAACAATTGCCACCTTCCGGGAGTTCCGACACACACGAGCTCTTCTACTGGACCCTACAGTTCTCGCTGCCCTTGGACTCCAGGCTGGCTCCTGGGCTGGGGGCATGGTGGCCTCGCTTGGCTCGCAGGCCCTCCCTGGGGCTGCCCGCTGGACTTCTCTCAGGAAGATTACTGATGGAGAGAGATCTGGCAGCGGGATCTCGGAAAGTAGTGCCTGAATCCACTGGGCTCTGTTGAGAAACCTTGACCTGCAACACAAGTATGACAGTTAGAGGTCTAAAATCACATTCGCATTTCTACAACATGAAAAATAAGGTGCTTATTTAGGTCATCACATTTGAAGTTCAATTCTTCTTCTAGGAGTTGTACACAGTTTGCCTATTTCTTCTACCCTGAAAGCAGGCCCCCACCTAAACAGAGAAGCTAGTGAAAAGGGTCGGACACCACCTCTAATGAGCCACCTTGCAAAGCTTTCCTTGACATCTCTAATGACCAGACACTTGTTCTGAAGACCACTGTGACCTTCTCAGATTAAAAGGTAAGGTCTCTGAGGGCAAAGACTATGTCCTCTTTACCTTTGCATCCACAGTGCCCAGAATATGCTTGACTAATGGCAAACGTTCAATATTTGTGTAAGAACCCAAACCAGTTTCCATTTATCTTACTTGATCCTCTATCATTCAAATAAACGTATTGCAGTGAGTCATAAGAGTTTCATATGGTGGAAGCTTTATTTACAACATATAAAAGACCTAGAGCCTCTTCCTCACATAATAACATTTTAATCATTCTCCTTCCATTTAAAGTCCAGGAAAAAAGTAAGTTCCCTTTCCAATGTCCTGCCTTTTAAGAGAAAGGGGGATCTCAAAAAATGTGAGACTTTAAGTAGATGAGAGGGTAATGCATTACCAGGTAACGCAACACTGGTAGTGTTGAGATTTTTTGAGGTTTCTATAGTAGTGAGAAAAAATACAGGGTCAGGAGAGAAAGAGCAAGACAGATGAAATACAGAAAAACGTCACAACCAAAGTGAAAGCGCAAGAATAGACGGTTCAGGTAGGAAGATCTTTAAAAGAAAAAGAGGAAGGACCTTTAACCAGGGTGATACGTGTTCAGTACCAACTCTGAGGAGCACCTATGTGACAGGCCACTCCCTGCCCAACCGCCTGCCCGGGACCGCCTTCTGAAGCAGAAGAAGAAAGAACGGAAATTATTTCCCTGTGTATATTCTTTCCATAGGAAGTGTGTGGTTTTAAAAGGCAACTAAATACTTTTCATTACAGAAAACATAGTAAATCTGGCCAACAGATCAGATCCCTGGAAAGGTTGCCTCTACCTCAGATGATGTGCGGGACACTTGAAAGGAGTGGCCTTAAAGGATCAGGACTTAATGGAAAATTACTGTCCATAGAAATTTGAAGGAAAAAAACAAGAGTTTTACTGGCACTCTTTTCTTTCCTTTTTTTTTTTTTTTTTTAAAGTAGAAAGTGATACAGAAGACAGACATTTCCCTTGAACCCATGAGCTGCAGGAAAATCAAACCTTTAGTTGCACCCATTAAAAAACAGAGGAGGTGGGGAGAGAGACCGCACTTGGGAAAGAGAATTTGAGCTAGTAAAACTCCTTCTGAAACCCAACAGAATAGCCAAAGTTCACCCTTTGGCCTCCCCTTCCAGACTCAATTTCTTGATTCTGAATTGAGGAAACTGTAGTTGGTAATCAGAGTTTTAACTCTGGATTTGATCCTCATGTTGGTTAGTTAGCCTCAGACTTATCCGTAACTAGATGAGGTCAGACTTCCCGGGTATTTAACCCATTAAGTGCACCATACCCTAACTGTCTTACAAACCGTGTCTGCAGCCACAGTGGGGAGATGGCGAGTATGCAGATAGCTCACTGGAAAAGGAACTCATAAGTAGGAAAAATGGTTAAGATCCCACTAAATTGGTGACAGGCCCTGTGGTGATGACCTCACAATCATCTCGTACAGGTAGTGGACGGTCCTCTGGAGCTAACTCCCAGAGACAAAGCAGAGACTGATCCTCACCTATTCTGCATCTTACCCATGTTCCCCTTCCAACTTGTCAGCTGTCACTAACAGTTCTGTTAAATAATCTAGGAAATCTCTCAACACTCAGCCAGTGACTTCAGGCGAAGATTCATAATCCAAAGTTTCTAAGCAACCGCTTTAGGAAAGGGTAACTTGCTGTCTCTTTTTTCAAACTGAATGATGAAATATGCTCAGCAGATGAGGCAAGCATTTTATAAAGTGACTCAGAAAATGTTGAGTTACATTAAAAATCAATAGGCTGGGTTTTGAAGGCTTGCATCTAATCATGAGTCCCCTATAACCTCCTTTCAAGAGGAACCACCCGCCATTCATGTGCACAAGTGCACAAAATTGCTTAGCAATTCATAACCACTGGCGCCTGCCGCAGCCTATAGCTCCTGCACACGCAAGTCTGCAGGAAACCATGGTTACTGCTCTGTCCCCAGCAGATGCGACAGCAGTGTGGAAAGCAGGCCCCCTAGTGTGCAAAGCTCTCTTAGAAAATAAGTTCGAACTCCACGTGAAAACTGCTTTACCATCAGTTCCTCATAAAAGAAGGAAAAGTGACCCCTATGGTAATCTTATGAGGTGATTTCCTACACACCTTTAAACATCTACCATTGCAATCACTTCAGGACATTAACAGCTCCACTAATTCAGAAGATATCTGTATTAGATATGAGGACACAAGTAAATTGTTAACATAATCAGCAACATCACAGAAGGGATACTGGAAAGAGCCAAAGACTTCACTTCAGGAATTAGGTTGCAGTTAATAGCTTTGGTCAAGTCCGGAAGCTTCACTCTTTAAAGGCACTAGTTACTTTATGGAAAAGAAACGCTTCTTATGGTCCCTGGAGAGTTAGGACCTACTCCAGTATACTTCAGCGTTTCATGGTTGCCGACATTTAAAAGTTAACTCCAAATGTAAGTAAGAAAGAAAAATAGAGAAAGGTAGGTGGGAGGTGGGAGGACTGATGGGGAAGGGAAAGAAATATGCGCAAAATAGCAGACTATTTCTAACTGCAAGTCATAGATGGGCCCATGTTAATGAGTGAAAGAAAATCTCAGACCCTTCTTCCTCAGCCCCCAGTTAATAAAATCTTTATTATAATGTAAGTTACGAACAAAACTCAACTGTAGATATAAACTCCTTAATCCTTAAAGCTCTTATATATCAGCATAACAAACATTTGCGTAAATGTTGCTTTGATGCAACTAATCACCAACGTCTTTGTATTTGGTATCTAAAATCCTAATGAGGAACACGCCTGCCCACTTAACAAGTATTACATTCTACAAATAAGGGTTACTACACCTTCAGAGTTTTGTTGGCTGGGTCAGGGTAATCTGATTGAATACTTAAATTCTAACCAATAAGCAATGGAGAAGGAACTGGCACCCCACTCCAGTACTCTTCCCTGGAAAATCCCATGGACGGAGGAGCCTGGTGGGCTACAGTCCATGGGCTCTCGAAAGGTCAGACACAACTGAGCAACTTCACTTTCACTTTTCACTTTCATGCATTGGAGAAGGAAATGGCAACCACTCCAGTGTTCTTGCCTGGAGAATCCCAGGGACGGGGGAGCCTGGTGGGCTGCTGTCTGTGGGGCTCCACAGGGTCGGACACAACTGAAGCAACTTAGCAGCAGCAGCAGCAACCAATAAGCAAAGTAAAATTATAAATCAAAAACAAAAACTCTGTAAGCTATTCCAGAAACTTCCAACAAGATTCCTGTGATCCCTAGTTTGAGAAACAATAGGAAAAAAGCAAGACTGGAGCTGAGAGAGAGAGGTGTTAACCCCGGGTAGGTTCAATCTTTAATGAGTCTTAACTTTCTTCATCCTTTTATAATAACTACTTATGAGAGTTCAATAAAATAAAATAAAATTGAGTTCCCTAAAATTCATGTACTTTGCATACATAAATGGTAGCTGCTGGTATGGCTGTGAAGCAAACACACTGTGCTTTAAATAACTTGACTGGGCTATTTGCAAGGTACAGAGAGATCCCTAAGATTCCAACCCTCTCTCACTTCAACAATCAAAATAGAGACATCCACAAACAAAGCTCCTTTCTTTAGACATCTACTGAAATATGTGCTTTTTGTAGAAAGTCAAGGAGTAACAAACACTAAGAAACACAGCCAAGGGGCAGAGGGGTGAGAGGGAAGCCTGTAAACAAGAAAGACCACTGCCTGTACCGCGTCCTTCCATGGTTCTGCCCAAAACTTGCTAACACACCCTTGGAGCTCTGCTCTGACAACACCATTCCCATAAGACTGTTTATCAGCAGCCTGCTGGGTCAAGGATGAGATTGTGCAGCAGGATAACATGACACCTGTCCTCACATCTGCTTGCTACTCTCCTCACTACCGACTTATTTATACCACGGGGAGAAGGTCAGGCTTTGAAGAGCTCCCGAGTCAGCCAGTGCAATGTCAAAGCCTTGCCCAGATGCCGCTCTCATTTCCTGGATTTCACACAGTCGATACACATCCACGGAGCTTACCTTTTGTGATCTGCTGCCACCAGCTGTTGGTTTGGAGGTCTCGGTGAGATTTTCTTTGTCGAGACTTAGCGGGGATGCTGCTAACTTCTGGGCAGCGAGGCGGGGGCTGGTCCTGGTTGCCATGGTTGTCCTACGCAGGATGTACGGGCTAGTCTTTCCGGTTGGGATGTCAGCAAACCCTAAGGGCACAAAACTGATTGTCAGCATTGCTGGCTGCAATTCCATCAGCCTCTCCAGTGGGAGTGATATTCACGAGTGACAATCATGAGTGAGCAAGGATAAGGGTGACTCCAAAACCACTTTCCTCCTCGCCGCAGTGGACAGTGGACCCATTTTATTTATAATTACCCTGGGAGGCAGCAAACTAAATCCCTAACAGGTGTTGTTTTTTTTTTTCTTATTAGAAACACAAGAACAACATGGGGAAAAGGGAGGTGGGGACGGAAATAACATTAAAGAGAAAGAAGTTCTTCCTGCTTCTCCTAAGAATAAATCGGCAGGCCTTCCTGTAAGACGGATTGGAGGGGAAAATAAGGGGGGTAAAATGGAAAGAGACAGGCAAAAGAAAAGGCCTGCGCCGGTGGAAAGGGGGAAAATGCGAAGTCACAACAGCTGCTTGCAGTGACTCCTCTCACGCTGAAAGACTGGATGGGAGGAGAGCCTGGATCTTGCTGAGAGCGATCTCCCTCGACATCCTCCGCCCCCAGAGAGGGAACTGACGCAGCTTGCGATGACCAAGAGGAGAACAGCAATCCCAAGGACTCTAAAAGCAAGCATGTCCCACCGGCTCGGAACAGCTTTAAAGTAACTACACTAACTACAAGAGCCTGTGTTTTTGCTTTGTTTTTAACCCTTTACCTACAAATAAATACAGCAATGAAAAAGAGCAAGCAAACTATTTGGAGGTTCAATTTCCTAAGGGTTACAATTACTCAGAATCAGTTCAGTCGCTCAGTCATGTCCGACTTTTTGCGACCCCATGAATCGCAGCACGCCAGGCCTCCCTGTCCATCACCATCTCCCGGACTTCACTCAGACTCACGTCCATCAAGTCCGTGATGCCATCCAGCCATCTCATCCTCGGTCGTCCTCTTCTCCTCCTGCCCCCAATCCCTCCCAGCATCAGAGTCTTTTCCAATGAGTCAGCTCTTTGCATGAGGTGGCCAAAGTACTGGAGTTTCAGCTTTAGCATCATTCCTTCCAAAGAAATCCCAGGGTTGATCTCCTTCAGAATGGACTGGTTGGATCTCCTTGCAGTCCAAGGGACTCTCAAGAGTCTTCTCCAACACCACACTTCAAAAGCATCAATTCTTCGGTGCTCAGCTTTCTTCACAGTCCAACTCTCACATCCATACATGACCACAGGAAAAACCACAGCCTTGACTAGACGGACCTTAGTCGGCAAAGTAATGTCTCTGCTTTTGAAAATGCTATCTAGGTTGGACATAACTTTTCTTCCAAGGAGTAAGTGTCTTTTAATTTCATGGCTGCAGTCACCATCTGCAGTGATTTTGGAGCTCAAAAAAATAAAGTCTGACACTGTTTCCACTGTTTCCCCATCTATTTCCCATGAAGTGATTGGACTGGATGCAATGATCTTTGTTTTCTGAATGTTGAGCTTTAAGCCAACTTTTTTGCTTTCCTCTTTCACTTTCATCAAGAGGCTTTTTAGTTCCTCTACACTTTCTGCCATAAGGGTGGTGTCATCTGCATATCTGAGGTGATTGATATTTCTCCTGGCAATCTTGATTCCAGCTTGTGTTTCTTCCAGTCCAGCGTTTCTCATGATGTACTCTGCATATACACAGGCTTAATTGCTACACAGTCTGTGGGATCTTCTGGGCCCAGGGATTGAACCCATGTCTTATGACTTGACAGGCAGATTTTTTTTTTTACCACCAAGCCACCACGGAAGCCCTGTTTGTAGAATTTTTGATGATAGACATTCTGACTTGTGTGAGATGATATCTCATTGTAGCTTTGATTTGCATTTCTCTAATAATTTGTGATGTTGAACATCTTTTCATATGCTTTTTGGCTATCTGTATGTATTTTTTTTGAAAAATGTCTATTTAGATCTTCTGCTCATTTCTTGATTAGGTTGTTTTGAGCTTCCTGAACTGTTTGTATGTTTTGGAGATTAATCCCTTTTTGGTCACTTCATTTGTAAATATCATCTCACATTCTGTGGGTTTTTTTTTTCCATTTTGTTTTTTATTTCTTTTTCTGTGCAGAAAATTTAAGTTTAATTAAGTCCCATTTGCTTATTTTTGATTTTATTTTCATTACTCTAGGAGGTGTATCAAAAAAGATCTTGCTTTGATTTAGGTCAAAGAGTGTTCTGCCTGTTTTCATTTAAGAGTTTTGTAGTGTCCATCCTTACATTTAAGTCTTTAATCTATTTTGTGTTTATTTTGTGTATAGTGTTAAGGAGTGTTTTAATTTGTTTCTTTTATGTGTAGCTCTCCAGTTTTCCCAGAGCCACTTATTGAAGAGACTCCCTTTTCTCCATTGTGTATTCTTGCCGGCTTTGTCATAGATTAGTTGACTGTAAGTGTGTGTGGGTTTATCTCTGGACTTTCTATCCTTTTTAATTGATCTATATTTCTGAGATTACTTGCTTTCAGTCTGAAGACCTTCCTTTAGTATTTCTTGTAAGGCATTTCTGCCAGCAAAATATTATCTTAGTTTTTGTATATCTGGGAAAGTCTAGCCTTTATTTTTGAAAGATAGCTTTGCCTGATATAGGATTCTTGGTTGACAGTTTTGATTTTTAAACAGTTTGCCTTCTGGTCACCATTGTTTCTACTGAGAAGCAAGTTATTAAACATATGGACATTCCCTTGTAAATAAAGAGTCATTTTTCTCTTGTTCCTTTCAGCATTTTCTCCTCATCTTTGACTTTTAGCATTTTGTACTCTGTGCCTTTTTCCAAGTCTCTTTGTACCACTTAGAGTCTGTTGACCTTTTATTGAGTATAGGTTATTGCTTTTCAACAAATTTGCTAGGTTTTCAGTCACAGTTTCATCAAATATTTTTATCCTCTCTTCTTTCCCTTCTCTCCTTTGGAAGTCCCATACAAATAATTTGGTTCACTTGATGGTATATACATTTCTTTCATTTTTCTTTCTCTTCCCTTCAGCTTTTTTGGCTTATGTGATCTCTATTCCTGTATCTTCAAGTTTTCTTATTCCTTCTGCCAGTTCAAACCTATTGTTGAGACCCTCTAGTGAATTTTTTAATTTCAGTTATTATACTTTTCAACTCTATCATTTCCATCTGGTTCTTTTTTTGAAATTTATATATCTTTATCAATATGTTTCTATTTGATGTAACATTGTGGCCATATCTTCTTTTGCTTTTTTAATCATAATTTCTTTTAGTTCTGTAAACATGGTTTTAATGACTACTTTAAGTCTTTTTTCTGATAAATCTGACTTCTTGTCACTGTCATAGGCACTTTCTGTGCTAGTTTTTTCTCCCAGTAGATGGAGGCACATTCTTCTGTTTCTTTGCATGCCTCATAATTAATTATTATAAACTGTATTTTAGATAGTATATTGTAGCAACTTTGGTTGCTACAATACTCCCCCCAGGAGCTTGTTATTGATTTTTAAAAATATATTTCATGGTTGCTTGTCTAATTTTAGTAAAATTAACACCCTCTCCTTAGTGTTTAGCTTCTGATATTATTGCTCACAGAGGCACAGCTTTGGTTATAATCTCAGTTATGTTGGGATGACAGTGGTTTTTGACAGGCTCTTTTCTTTTTTCCCTGACCACATTCAAATATTAAACTCCAATTATTGGCAGATGATTGCTCAACTGTTTTCAACAATGCTCTGGGGTAAAAATTTTTCTACAAGTGAATTCAATAAAATTCTGGCTCTTTGAAAGAAATACTTTCTGATATCAGTATTTGATTTTTGTTCTGATCCCAGGATAACTTCTCCTAGCTGTTTTATTCCCAGCTGTTTTCTCCTTCAAACTAGCTGGCCTACACTTGAACCTATATCTTGACTCTCCTCCCAATCGCCTTTCACCATGCTTATTGGATGAGCACTCATTGAGTAAGCACACATTGGAGTGGCAGCAGCCTAGACTACTTTCACTTTGGCTTAACTGATATAAAACGACTACCCCCAATCTGGAGCAAGAGTGAAAAGAATTCACTATTATCAGAAGTGCGGCACCCAAGGTAGAGCCTCCGTTTCATGAGTCAGAGCTGAACAGAAGAAAGAAGGTCTTCTCTCAATTGTACTCAATGTTGACGCAGCTTGAGCAACAGGTAGCTGGGGGCAGGATGAGAAATGCTGACACCCTGCTCCTCTGGAAAGAAAACTTTCCATCTTGGTGCCATTGGAAGAAAGAGTGCTATTAGTCTTTGCTATAGCAGTTTGGAGTAGTCTCTGGTCTTATTTGAGCTGGGAGGTGGCTAAGAGACATAGTAATATTAGTTCAAAAAGATGTTTTTTATTTTATGTTCACTTTTAAGATCATTTCCAGAGGCTTCAAATGGTTAGATTGTTTCAAAATAGTTTTCACCAGTTTCACTGAAGTCGACCTCTATGTGATAGTGATTAGAATTGATTTATTGATTGACAGTTCCTCTTTATATACAAAAATCCCAACATTTTATATCCCTGGACTTTAGTTTCCACAACTATAGAATGATAAGTTTGGTCTAAAGTAAGGCTTTCTTTCACTGCAGATTCCTATATTTTTCTATTTTAATACTGGAACAAAACACATAAGGTTAAATAACTCAGCTTATGCTACGAATTCAATGAAGTAAAAAAAAAATGGTGAAAAGTTTTTTATTTATGTCAAACATTATGAAATATCTAATTATGCATAAGTAATCCAGATTTTGAATAATATAGAAAAATTTCATATTGATTCTTCCAACCAAGCTCTTTTATCATGGGAGGGGTATCCAGTTACACATATTGCTATATAGTTAAGAAAAAAAAATCTCCATAGGGTATTTCCTGGTGATTTTATTTTTTATTAGGTAAATAGTGCTGATTTTGGCTCTCTAGAATGTATCAACTCTTTTCCAAGTTTTAGCAATCAACAACAGTGTTTTTATTAAACAAAATTCAAGTTAATTTTGACCCTATGACAGTTTATGAGTTAAAAATTATCCTCTTGTGGTTGTTATCAAAACCATATATAGCTTGTTTAGCAAGGGAGGTTAAAGAGAGAAAAACTTACCTTAATGATTAAAATACACATCTCATACTGGGTCACTGGG
>SJYT01032947.1:317533-362230 GCA_006410635.1 Cephalophus harveyi
GGGTTCGATCCCTGGGTTGGGAAGATCCCCTGGAGAAGGAAATGGCAATCCACTCCAGTATTCTTGCCTGGAGAATCCCATGGACAGAGAAGCCTAGTAGGTTACAGTCCATGGGGTCGCAAAGAGTCGGACACGACTGAGCGACTTCACCTCACCTCACCTCACCTCCCTGGTGGCTTAGAGGTTAAAGCGTCTGCCTCTAATGCGGGAGACCCGGGTTCGATCCCTGGGTCGGGAAGATCCCCTGGAGAAGGAAATGGCAATCCACTCCAGTATTCTTGCCTGGAGAATCCCATGGATGGAGAAGCCTAGTAGGTTACAGTCTACGGGGTCGCAAAGAGTCGGACACGACTGTGTGACTTCACCTCACCTCATTATATATATATATAAACTAGTATCTTTGACTCTCTGTTTCTAGACCCTGAGGTATTAGTTCCTGTGGTTCCTCCATCCATTTTAAGTTTCTTCAGCATCCTTCTGAAATGTATGAGCTAATTATATTCTCAGTTTTGATTTAGCCTAATTTGAGTTGATTCTTGTCACTTGGAACTAAATGGGTCCTGATGAGTCACTCCTATAAACATATGCAAATAAAACCAGCCTTCCTAGCACCTAAGTTTTCGTAGTGTTTTCCCCTTGGGTCTCTTGATTAAGAAATTTATCATTATCTGTGATATTCTTTTCACATTATAAAATCTACATTTTTATTTTTTACTACCTGAACAATTTCACCTCCATAAAGGGTGTAGCAGAGGTTTCTGACTTTGTGCTGCTTAGAATGATTGTAAGTATTTCTCCAGACTAGAAATGAGAGGGTAATGGGCAGGAAGGCCAGGGGTCTCCAAAGGGAGGAAATAGGCTTCAAGTGTCAGACATTTATCTCTCTCTTAAGCAGCAGGAGGAAACAAACCTTAGATTTTTTCCCCTTCTATACAGATTTAAACAGAGGTTTCTCTTAAAATTCTGTGTTGCCATGACGACAACTGGCTCTACATGAACTAAACATTTGTCAAAACTTGAGCTAACCAATGAGTTTTTCTTGTGGAATTCTTTGTCTTAAGCTATGTTAATGAACTATGCATTTACCCAAGACTCTGTCTTTTCTCGTCAGTTCCCCCATAGACTCAGAACCAACTTGGCAAACCAGTAGGTTTTATTCATCCATTGTTCTCCTAATCTATGTTAATGAAACTACATATTTACTTGGAAACATGCTTTTCCTCAAGATTCATGTCAAACGTTTTATTGCCAGGGATGATTCACCTGGTGCCAATGTTATCACAATGCATATTGTCGGTGAGGGGCCTGGTGCCATTCTCTGAGTTTTGAGACATTTCCTTTCTCTAATTAGCAGAAGGCTAGTAGCTATATAATATTGGGCTAAAGACTAGCAGGGGAGCATTCTTTCTGCCACCTTCTGATGTCTACATCAGAAGCTTTCTCTATCTCTTTTATACTTATTTAAATTAATTAATTTATTTTAATTGGAGGCTAATTACTTTACAATATTGTAGTGGGTTTTGCCATGCATTGACATGAATCAGCCATGGTGTACATGTATTCCCCATCCTGAACCCCCCTCCCAGCTCCCTCCCCAACCCATCCTTCTGGGTCATTCCACTGCACCAGCCCTGAGCACCCTGTCTGATGCATTGAACCTGGACTGGTGATCTATTTCACATATGGTAATATGCATGTTTCAATGCTATTCTCTTAAATCATCCTACCCTTGCCATCTCCCACAGAGTCCAAAAGTCTGTTCTTTACATGTGTGTTTCTTTTACTGTCTCACACATAGGGTCATCAACTCCCAGCTCCCTCCCCAACCCATCCTTCTGGGTCATTCCACTGCACCAGCCCTGAGCACCCTGTCTGATGCATTGAACCTGGACTGGTGATCTATTTCACATATGGTAATATGCATGTTTCAATGCTATTCTCTTAAATCATCCTACCCTTGCCATCTCCCACAGAGTCCAAAAGTCTGTTCTTTACATGTGTGTTTCTTTTACTGTCTCACACATAGGGTCATCATTACCATCTTTCTAAATTTCATATATATGTGTTAATATACTGTATTGGTGTTTTTCTTTCTGACTTACTTCACTCTGTATAATCGGCTCCAGTTTAATCCACCTTATTAGAACTGATTCAAATACATTCTTTTTAATAGCTGAGTAATATTCCATTGTGTATATATGCCACAGGTTTCTTACCCATTTGTCTGCCAATGAACATCTAGATTGCTTACATGTCCAAGCTATTGTAAACAGTGCTGTGATGAACACTGGGGTACACGTTTCTCCTTCAATTCTGATTTCCTTGGTGTGTATGCCAAGCAGTGGGATTGCTGGGTTGTATGGCAGGTCTATTTCCAGTTTTTTTAAGGAATCTCCACTGTTTTCCATAGTGGCTATACTAGTTTGCATCCCCAGCAACAGTGTAAGAGAATTCCCTTTTCTCTGAACCCTCTCCAGTATTTATTGCTTGCAGACTTTTTGATAGCAGCCTTTCTTACTGGTGTGAAATGATATCTCATTGTGGTTTGGATTTGCATTTCTCTGATAATGAGTGATGTTGAGTATCTTTTCATGTGTTTGTTAGCCATCTGTATGTCTTTTTAGAGAAATGTCTGTTTACTTCTTTGGCACAATTTTTTTATGGGGTAGCTTATTTTTCTGGAATTGAGCTGCAGGATCAGCTTCTGTATTTTTGAGATAAATTCTCTGTCAGTTTGCTATTATTTTCTTCCATTCTGAAGGCTGTCTTTTCACTTTTCTTATAGTTTCTTTCATTGTGCAAAGGCTTTTAAGTTTAATTAGGTCCCATTTGTTTATTTTTGCTTTTATTTCCATTACTCTGGGAGGTGGGCCATAGAGGATCCTGCTGTGCTTTATGTCAGAGAGTGTTTTACCTATGTTTTCCTCTAGGAGTCTTATAGTTTCTGGTCTTACATTGAGATCTTTAATACATTTTGAGTTTATTTTTGTGTATGGTGTTATTCCAGATGGTGATTGCAGCCATTAAATTAAAAGACGCTTACTCCTTGGAAAGAAAGTTATGACCAACCTAGACAGCATATTAAAAAGCAGAGACATTACTTTGTCAAAAAAGGTCCGTCTAATCAAGGCTATGGTTTTTCCATTAGTCATGTATGGATGTGAGAGTTGGACCATAAAGAAAGCTGAGCACCAAAGAACTGATGCTTTTGAACTGTGGTGTTGGAGAAGACTCTTGAGAGTCCCTTGGACTGCAAGGAGATTCCACCCTAAAGGAGATAAGTCTTGACTGTTCATTGGAAGGACTGATGTTGAAGCTGAAACTCTTAATACTTTGGCCACCTCATGCGAAGAGCTGACTCATTGGAAAAGACCCTGATTCTGGGAAAAATTGAGGGCAGTAGGAGAAGGGGACAACAGAGGATGAGATGGTTGGATGGCATCACCGACTCAATGGATATGGGTTTGAGTAGACTCTGACAGTTGGTGATGGACAGGAAGGCCTCTCATGCTGCTGTTTATAGGGTTGCAAAGAGTCGGGCATGACTAAGCGACTGAACTGAACTGAATTGATTGTGTTAGAAAGTGTTCTAGTTTCATTCTTCTACAAGTGATTGACCAGTTTTCCCAGCACCACTTGTTAAAGAGATTGTCTTTTCTCCATTGTATATTCTTGCCTCTTTTGTCAAAGATAAGGTGTCCATAGGTGCGTGGATTTATTTCTGGGCTTTCTATTTTGTTCCATTTATCTATACTTCTATCTTTGTGCTAGTATCATGCTGTCTTGATTACTGTAGTTTTTTAGTATAGTCTGAAGTCATGGCAGGTTCCAGAAACTGGAGGCAGATTCCTCCAGTTCCATTCTTCTTTCTCAAGATTGCTGTAGCTATTTGAGGTTTTTTTCTATTCTATACAAATTGTGAAATTATTTGTTCTAGTTCTCTAAAAAACAATGTTGGTAGCTTGATAGGGATTGCATTGACTCTGTAGGTTACATTGGATAGTATACTTATTTTCATCACATTTATTCTTCCGATCCATGAACATGGTGTATTTCTCCATCTATCTGTGTCATCTTTGATTTCTTTCATCAGTGTTTTATAGTTTTCTATATATAGGTCTTTTGCTTCTTTAGGTAGATTTGTTCTTATGTATTTTATTCTTTTCACTGCAATGGTGAATGGAATTATTTCCTTAATTTCTCTTTCTGTTTTTTCATTGTTAGTATATAGGAATGCAAGGAATTTCTCTGTGTTAATTTTATATCCTGTGACTATACTATGTTCATTGATTGGCTCCAGTAATTTTCTGGTGGTGTCTTTAGGGCTTTCTATGTAGAGGATCATATATTCTGCAAACAGTGAGAGTTCTACTTCTTCTTTTCCAATCTGGATGCCTTTAAAATTTTTTTTCTTCTCTGATTGCTGTAGCTGCCAAAACTTCCAAAACTATGTTGAATAGTAGTGGTGAGAGTGGGCACCCTTGTCTTGTTCCTGACTTTAGGGGAAATGCTTTCAATTTTTCACCTTTGAGGATAATGTTTGCTGTGGGTTTATCATATCTGACTTTCATTATGTTGAGGTATGTTCCTTCTATGCCTGCTTTCTGGAGGGTTTTTATCATAAATGGATGTTGAATTTTGTCAAAGGCTTTCTCTGCATCTATTGAGATAATCATATGGTTTTTATATTTCAATTTGTTACTGTGGTGTATCACATTGAGTGATTTGCGAATATTGAAGAATCCTTGCATCCCTGGGATAAAGCCCACTTGGTCATGATGTATGATCTTTTTAACATGTTTTTGGATTCTGTTTGCTAGAATTGTGTTAAGGATTTTTGCATACATGTTCATCAGTGATATTGGCCTGTAGTTCTTTTTTTTATTTTTTTGTGACATATTTGTCTGGTTTTGGTATTAGGGTGAAGGTTTCCTGGTTAGAGAAGCTTGTGTCAGTGTTCTGGTGGGTGGAGCTGGATCTCTTCTCTCTGGAGTGCAATGAAGTGTCCAGTAGTGAGTTTTGAGGTGTCTATGTGTTTTGTGTGACTTTTGGCCACCTGTATTTTAATGCTCAGTGTTATGTTCCTGTGTTGCTGGAGAATTAATGTGGTATGTCTTGCTCTGAAGCTTGCTGGCTCTTGGGTGGAGCTTTGTTTCAGTTTAGTTATAGAGGCTTTTGGATGAACTCTTGTCAGTAATGTTCCCTGGAGTCAGAAGTTTTATGGTGTTCTCAGATTTTGGATTTAAGTGTCCTGCCTCTGGCTTTCAGTATTATTCTTACAGTAGCTAAAATCACTGCAGATGGTGACTGCAGCCATGAAATTAAAAGACGCTTACTCCTTGGAAGAAAAGCTATGACCAACCTAGATAGCATTTTCAAAAGCAGAGACATTACTTTGCCGACTAAGGTCCGTCTAGTCAAGGCTATGGTTTTTCCTGTGGTCATGTATGGATGTGAGAGTTGGACTGTGAAGAAAGCTGAGCATGAGATCCAACCAGTCCATTCTGAAGGAGATCAGCCCTGGGATTTCTTTGGAAGGAATGATGCTAAAGCTGAAACTCCAGTACTTTGGCCACCTCATGTGAAGAGTTGACTCATTGGAAAAGACTCTGATGCTAGGAGGGATTGGGGGCAGGAGGAGAAGGGGACGACCAAGGATGAGATGGCTGGATGGCATCACGGACTCGATGGACGTGAGTCTGAGTGACTTCCGGGAGATGGTGATGGACAGGGAGGCCTGGCGTGCTGCGATTCATGGGGTCGCAAACAGTCGGACACGACTGAGAGACTGAACTGAACTGAACTGAAGCCTCAAGACTTCTCCATCCATACAGCTCTGATGATAAAACTTCTAACTTAATGGTGAAAAGGTTCTCTACCGTGAGGGACACCCAGAGGGGTTCACAGAGTTCGTGGAGAAGAGAAGAGGGAGAAAGGAGATAGAGGTGACCAGGAGGAGAAGAGGGAGAGTCCAAAGGGGAGAGAGCAATCTAGCCAGTAATCAATTCCCTATGTGCTCTCCACAGTCTGGAACACCTAGAGAGGTTCACAGAGTTACATAAAGAAGAGAGGAGGGAGGAAAGAAATAGAGGTGACCAGGATGAGAGGAGGGGGAGAGACACCAAACTATCCAGTAATCAGTTCCCTAAGTGTTCTCCACAGCCCAGAACACCCAAAGTGATTCACAGCATTAAGTACAGAAGAGAAGGGGGAGGGAGGAGATAGAGGTGACCTCGGGGAGAAAGAGGAGAGTCAAAAGGGGACAGAGCAATCAAGCCAGTAATCACACCCCTAAATAAGAATTGGTACTGAAAATTTGATTCTTAAAGGTACAAAATTGATAACAAATACCAAAAAGCAAAGCTTAAAAATCTAGAGTAGAGGTTAGACTCTCAAAACACAATATTAAAAATATAAAAGTTAATCACAAACATTAGGAAAAATATATGTATGAAGTTTGCTTTAAAAATAGGGTTTTTTTTTGCAAGGTAATAGTAGGGTAAAACATGAAAATTAAAGGAGCAATAAAGAACTCAATTCTCAGGTGCTGTTGAGGACAGTGTGGGGTCAGTTTGGTTTCAGATAGTTTCTTGTTCCAGCTTATACTTCTTCTCAAGATCTATTGGCCCCTTCCAATGCATAGTCAATGCTAACTACATGGTTTTAATCTGTTGCACCTGTCATTTCCAAAGCCATTCCCTATTCTTTGTTTATTTTGGCTTCCTCTGTTTGCAAGTCTCTTCAGTGTCTAATTTTCACCCTGACACAAGGGGGCAAAGGTGGTCACTTATTTAGGCTCACTTGTTCAGTTGTGCTGTGGGGAGGGATGAACACTGCAAGCAAATATCACTGGCATGTATGGGGAGTGCCCCCAGTGTACTGACCACACGGTTTGCCCCAGCTCACGGTGTGTGTACTTTCCTGGTCTACACTGCTTGGGCTCCAGGTTGCTCTACAGGGGAAATGTCCAAAGCAGCCCCTGGGTTTTGTGTACTTCCCAGGTCTAAGCTGCTAAGGTTTATGTTCTTGGGTACTCCACAAAGGCACAGAATCGATTGGGCATGCGTTTTGTGCCCTTCCCAGGTCTGAACATCTCAGGTGACTAGGTGCTTGGATAGTGCACTATCCCAGGTGGGTGGTGCATCTTAATCACCTTGCCGGTCCCAGCCTCTCAGTTTCTTGGGGGCACTGCAAGAGCACCATCTCAGGTGGGCTGTGTTTCTCCCCTGGGGATCTGATCTCTGGCTGTGATCCTCCTGCAGATGTCAACTGTCCAGGATCCCAGGAAGATTTGGTTAGCAACTGGGAGCCTGCTTACAGTTTGGTGGAGGATGCCATCTGTGGGGCTGAGGTTGCCCCTCACCTTCTGGCTCTGGCTGTCACCCTCCTGCCTCTCTGCCTCCGGCAGGGGGATGGGCCAGTCTGCAGCTGGCTATCTCTACTCTGCTGCTTCCGCTGCTGCCACTGCTGCTGCTAAGCTGCTTCAGTTGTGTCCAACTCTGTGTGACCCCATAGACGGCAGCCTACCAGACTCCCCCATCTCTGCAATTCTTCAGGGAAGAACACTGGAGTGGGTTGCCATTTCCTACTCCAATGCATGAAAGTGAAAAGTGAAAGTGAAGTCACTCAGTCGTGTCCAACTCTTCAGGACCCCATGGACTGCAGCCTCCCAGGCTCCACTGTCCATGGGATTTTCCAGGCAAGAGTACTGGAGTGGGGTGCCATCACCTTCTCCAAGCTCTTCTCTGGTATTTGGTTAATCCTTTGTTCTGTGAGCAGGCCCAGCTGTGTGTTAGCTTAGAGCTTTTCACAGGAAAGATCTCTCTCTCTCTCTTTTTGTTTTTTCCTCTTTCCCTCTGGCTATCCCACAGTTTGGGTTGCTATCTCACGTTAGTTCCCTCAGATTGTCCTCAGGACATTCAGGCCAGATTCTTACCCTAAGCATGCAACTCATGCTTCCTTGTTCAGTCCTTGCTTGCTGGTGGCAGATGCGAGCGTCTGGGATACTTCTACCCTGGGAGTTGCGGTTAGGAACGGATTCTGTTTTTTTTTTTTTTTTTTCTCCCAGTTATGTTGCACTCTGGGGCTTCCCTGGTGGCTCAGAGGTTAAAGCATCTGCCTGCAATGCGGGAGACCCGGGTTCGATCCCTGGGTCGGGAAGATCCCCTGGAGAAGGAAATGGCAACCCACTCCAGTATTCTTGCCTGGAGAATCCCACGGATGGAGAAGCCTAGTAGGTTACAGTCCATGGGGTCGCAAAGAGTCGGACACGACTGAGCGACTTCACATTCACCTTCACCTTCATGTTGCACTCTGAGATTCCAAAACTCCCCACAGACCCACAAGTGAGAGGGTTTCCTGGTGTTTGGAAACTTCTCCTTCATGACTCCTTCCTGGGATGGTCTCCATCCCTAACTCTTTTGTCTCTCTTTTTGTTTTTTATATTTTGTCCTATTTCCTTTTGAAGAGAACATGCTGCCTTTCTGGGTGCCTGGTATTCTCCACCAGCTTTCAGAAGTTCTTTTGTGGAAGTTGCTCAGCATTCAAATAATCTTTTGATGAATTTGTGGGGGATAAAGTGGTCTCCCCATCCTATTCCTCCACCATCTTAGGAAAACTATTACACAAAAGCTCTGAGCGATCAAGCCTCATCACTGGCCCTGAATTGAATTCTTCTCCTCTGGAGGCCAAGAATCCTGGCATCTTTCGTGGTTCAGCAACAGACTTCTGGAAATGGTACACTTGATGCAGATACAGTACATGGCTAAAAATTGTGTGTGTGTGTATATGTTTGGGTGTGGGAGTGTGTGTATATTTGAATGGGTAAGAGAGTGTCTAAAGAGGGCTAAGGAATTTCCAGGTGGTCACCCAATGAAATAACAGTGCTTAACAAAAGTGGTAAAACTATTGCTTTTTTTTCTTTTATAAATTTGCTCTTAGCATATTTTAGGAACTATTTGATCAATTGTTTCAGGGTACTTTGGGAGTCATATATGTGGAATAAGTGGAGGTGAGAGAGGTGCTAAAAGTACAAGATTAGAGAGTGAGTTTTTTTTTAATGTTTGAAAACTGATATTGATCCAACTTTACTCCAAAATAATCTAAAAGTATAATGTTTTTCCCTTCTGTGTATACTTATTTTAAAAAAAAAGTCTGTGCTGGAATCCTTTGAGGTTTTCTTTCTCAATGCAAACCCAGTCACTCACATCTGAGAGATATATACACTCTTATACTTATCAAGGAAGACTTTATATAGGTTAGAATTACAATTTACAAAGGAAGTAAACTTAATGAAATTATCTCCATGCAAACCACAGATAAAAACGTTTCAGTTCCATAAATGCCATAGGCTGTTAATAGACTTCTTAGTCTATGCTTGATCATCAAATACATGTTTACTTCACTCCTGAACAGTCTTTACACTCTCTGATGTTTCATATTGTGATTCAGACTCTGTTATAGGTGTTGGGCGGTGGGAAGGAGTGTGTGCAATTTCCTCAGTTCTGTCTTGTCATACAAAAATTTGAAGCGGCAGACACACCAGTGTTGCAGCTCCATGTTACAGCTCAATTTTATTTAGAAATTACAGAAAAATACATCCTCAAGGCATGAGAGAATGCCAACCCAAAAGATGTGAAGAGAAGAGACGCCCCCGGCCCAATTTTAGCTCCTCTTTTTATATGTTTTTTCTCTTCCCCTTGGGCTTGCTGTATGTAAATTGGGCTAGCCAGGAGTGCTGTTTGTTTTACCTGAGGTCCTCACTCCGGTCCTTGGACATTCCTTTGTTCTATTTTCATGGGCTTTTCCCCTTCCTTGTCTTTCAGCCACCACCATTCCAGACTTCTTTCTATTCTAACTACCTAACAAAACCATACCAATGCATTGCAGCCACTTCATCAAGAAGGCAAGTTAAATAAATGTTTGGGAACCATTGACTAGATTATTACTAATCATGTAGAGTGAACAAACAACAGATCAGCTGGAGCGGTTATTTTTAATCCATTGTTTTAGCATCATGCAAAATTAACAATGTGTGAAAGAGTTACCTTTATATATTGTTATTGTGGTTGCTGTTATTATTTTCTCTTATTTTTGGATAAAATGTTCCCTTTAGGGTCCCTATAATACTACTTCTAAATGTGATCTTCTCAAAATGATAGTGTAGATTACTTGCAGATATTAAATGACTGCTGTGGTATTCCACAGATGTATCTTACCATAAGATGCTCAACATAGTATAACAACACATAAGAATAGTTTCAGAACAGTTCTGCTGCATGCATTAACACTATGGTATTGACAATTCTACTCTAGAATTTGAAGTGAAAAACATGTTTTCATTTATGGTATTATGAAAATAAACTAATAGACACCTAGGAGGAACATATTTTCTCATCAATCAATGAACAAGCTTTTTATTTTTCTTATAGTAACTAGGGGACTAATTGATTTAATATGCATAAAGTGAGGACAGGAGGGAAGAGACAGTGAGTTACATATATTATAATGGGAGGCCTAATAATCTCCTTTCAATCGTTTTTGAGATGAAATACTTTTTCTTCTATGAGTGAAACCCTGAGTTTTTATACATTATTTTAAACTACTATCTTTTTGACTCTTATATTTCTTCTTGAATATCAGGTTACTATCATCTATGACCTCTTTATTTTCCAGAGAGATATTATATTATCACAAGACAGGATAGCTACTTAATTTCTGGGCCACCTAACTTTTCCATGTGTGCAGATTACACTGAAAAGCCATGTGGTGCAGTAATTGATAATAAATGTGTATTCAGATCAAAATAAATTTTGTGAGAGGTTTCATATAAAAGAGAGGTTAATGAATTTCAAGAAAGAAATGGACTACATTGTTTTATCATTCAGTTCTAGTGAGGCTTGATTTCTTTTATTGGCTTTACTAATGATTATTGGTATTTGCCCTTTCTTTATCATAATAATTTATAATAAATGGAAACACAGGAGACGTTTCCCATTAGCTGAGAAAGAGCAGGTTGACCGTGACGTGTTCATGCTTGACCTGTCCTTCTACAACTTATTTAAGAAATAAATGAAGGTGATATAAAAGATAGCTCTGATCTGAAGAAGCAAGTTTGATTAGAAACTCATTTACTGGTTTGACTAGTAACTGTTCACAGCACAAATATAAGGCCTTTCCTAGATTAAATTTGGAACTACAAAATGAATTTATATGTGGCATGAGTGGTGCAGAATGTCTTATGAAAAGCTTTGAGGGAGGCAAGTCTTTCCTAAGAGCACTTAACACATCAGGGCTTGGTATCACATTGCATGGTAACAGTGAATTAAGCAATCTCTATGAGCAATACAAGTGTTATCTAAAAAAATTATAATAAGCAACTTTGTGAACAAGAAATAATTTTACAAAAGGGATAAATGCTGACTAACAAATAAATGTTACTAGTACTAGATTTTATGGGCTTCCCTGGTGGCTCAGCAGTAAAGAATCCACCTGCAATGCAGGAGACGCAGGAGATGCAGATTCAATCTCCAGGAATATCCCCTGGAAAAGGGCATGGCAACCCACTCCAGTATTCTTGCTTGGAGAATCCCATGGACAGAGGAGCCTGGTAGGCTACAGTCCATAGTGTTGCAAACAGCTGGACAAGACTGAAGTAACATAGCACACTAGATTTTATAGAGACCCCTTCTGAACCAAGCAAGTTTCTATAAGCTGAATCATTCCTTCCTTAATTCATCTCCCATACAGTGTCATTTTTCTTTCCTTTAAGGTCACATAACATTTTTTTTTCTGTACTTCTGTTAGGGCACTTGTGATTTTCTACTGTCTTATCTTCCTCCAATAAAATGGAAATTCTTTTAGGGATCTGACTTTTCCATCTTTGTATCCTGCACTGTTACTTGCATATAGGAGGGGCTTAATAGTTGTGGGGTAAATAAATAACTCAGATGACCACAGATTCATTCATAGTAAATACTATTTATAGTATATTTAGTACATTTATATAGTATATATAGTATATTTATAAATAGTAAATACTATTATAAAGTTGATAATATAATTTTCTATGTTTCAATAAATAACCTTAAAAAGAAAAATAATTTTTTATTCAACAAGATTCTAATTGAGCTCCTGCAGTCTACTATTTTAAAAGGAGCAGTGGCCATAAAGATGAATAAGACATAGTCTCTTTCCTAAAGGAATGTGAATGTGCTAACCTCATACAAGGCATACTTTTTGGGGGAGGTGGTATTAAATCTACAAAGTTATTAAGAGAAGCCAAGGTTTTTTTTTTTTTTTTCGGTGATTATAATGTTACTCTTAAAAGAATTTTCCACAGAGGGAAACTGTCTATCTAAAACTCATCCCACAGGGATGCCTCACTATTAGATTCAAAGAATGGATTAGTAAACATGACCATCTTTCAACTGCCTACCGTCCTTGAAGATCTTGTGTACTTACTGTGATAATGCAACTTAAATAGTGTTAACATGGATTCCATTTACATGTAACTTGCTTACTAGGAGTTGTCTCAACATCAACAACTATCAATAGCTGACATGTCTAGTACAATCTCTATATACAAAATGAATCAAACATCTCATATTTATAGACTCAGATCATTTATGTATAAATACAATACTATTTATAGTTCCTTAACTTTGGGAATGGGTTCAGTTCAGTTCAGTTGCTCAGTCGTGTCTGACTGTGACCCCATGGGCTGCAGCACAACAACTCCCCCTCCCCGCCATCCATCACCAATGCCCAGAGTTTACTCAAATTCATGTTCATTGAGTCGGTGATGCATTCCAACCATCTCATCTTCTGTCATCCCCTTCTCCTTTCACCTTCAATCTTTCCCAGCATCAGGGAGGGTCTTTTCAAATGAGTACGTTCTTCGCATCAGGTGGCCAAAGTATTGGCATTTCAGCTTAAGCATTAGTCGTTCCATGAATATTAAGGGCTGATTTCCTTTAGGATGGACTGGTTGGATCTCCTGGAAGTCCAAGGGACTCTCAAGAATCTTCTCCAACACCACAGTTCAAAACCATCAATTCTTTAGTGCTCAACTTTCTTTATAGTCCAACTCTTACATCCATACATGACTAACGGAAAACCCATAGCCTTGACTAGATGGAGCTTTGTTGACAAAGTAATGTCTCTGCTTTTTAATATGCTGTGTAGGTCGGTCATAAATTATCTTCCAAGCAGTAAGCGTCTTTTAATTTCATGGCTGCAGTCAACATCTGTGGTGATTTTGGAGCCCCAAAAAACAAAGTCAACATTTTCACTCTCCTCTTCCACCCTTCTAGAGAGGCTCTTTAGTTTTTCTTCACTTTCTGTCATAACGGTGGTGTCATCTGCATATCTGAGGCTATTTCTCCTGGCAATCTTAATTCCAGCTTGTACTTCATCCAGCCCAGCATTTCTCATAATGTACTATGCATATAAGTTAAATAAGTAGGGTGAAAATATACAGCCTTGATGCACTGCTTTCCTGATTTGGAACCAATCTGTTGTTCCATGTCCAGTTCTAACTGTTGCTTCCTGACCTGCATACAGGTTTCTCAAGAGGCAGGTTAGGTGGTCTGGTATTCCCATCTCTTTCAGAATTTTCCACAGTTTATTGTGATCCACACAGTCAAAAACTTTGGCATAGTCAATAAAGTAGAAATAGATGTTTTTCTGGAACTCTCTTGCTTTTTTGATGATCTAACAGATGTTGGCAATTTGATCACTGGTTCCTCTGCCTTTTCTAAATCCAGCTTGAACATCTGGAAGTTCACAGTTCACTTACTGTTGAAGCCTGGCTTGGAGAATTTTGAGCATTACTTTGCTAGCATGTGAGATGAGTGCAATTGTGTGGTAGTTTGAGCATTCTTTGGCATTGCCTTTCTTAGGGGTTGGAGTGAAAACTGATATTTTCCAGTCCTGTGGCCACTGCTGAGTTTTCCAAATTTGCTGACATATTGAGTGCAGAACTTTCACAGCATCATCTTTTAGGATTTGAAATAGCTCAACTGGAATTCCATTACCCTCACTAGCTTTGTTCATAGTGATGCTTCCTAAGGCTCACTTGAATTTCCATTCCAGGATGTCTGGCTCTAGGTGGCTGATCACACCATCATGATTATCTGGGTCGTGAAGATCTTTTTTGTATAGTTCTTCTGTGTATTCTTGCCACCTCTTAATATCTTCTGCTTCCTTTAGGTCCATACCATTTCTGTCCTTTTTTGAGCCCGTCTTTGCATGAAATGTTCCCTTGATAACTCTAATTTTCTTGGGTGATCGCTAGGCTTTCCCATTCTATTGTTTTCCTCTATTTCTTTGCACTGATCACTGAGGAAGGCTTTCTTATCTCTCCTTGCTGTTCTTTGGAACTCTGCATTCAAATGGCTATATCTTTCATTTTCTCCT
The DNA here is from genome assembly GCA_006410635.1 of Cephalophus harveyi. NCBI lineage: Eukaryota > Metazoa > Chordata > Mammalia > Artiodactyla > Bovidae > Cephalophus > Cephalophus harveyi. Next base: position 331,952 of record SJYT01032947.1, read on the forward strand.
TTGCTTTTTATTCTCTTCTTTCACAGCTATTTGTAAGGCCTCCTTGGATAACCATTTTGTTTTTTTGCATTTCTTTTTCTTGGGGATGGTATTGATTCCTGTCTCTTGTACAGTGTCATAAACCTCCATTCACAGTTCTTCCGGCACTCTGTCTATCAGATCTAATTCCTTGAATCTATTTCTCACTTCTACTGGATAATCATAAGGGGTTTGATTTAGATCATACCCGAATGGTCTAGTGGTTTCCCTACTTTCTTCAGTTCAAGTCTGAATTTTGCAATAAGAAGTTCATGATGTGAGCCATAGTCAGCTCCTTGTCTTGTTTTGAGGGGCTCTATAGAGCTTCTCCAATTTTTGCTGCAAAGAATATAATCAAAGATCATACCCGAATGGTCTAGTGGTTTCCCTACTTTCTTCAGTTCAAGTCTGAATTTTGCAATAAGAAGTTCATGATGTGAGCCATAGTCAGCTCCTTGTCTTGTTTTGAGGGGCTCTATAGAGCTTCTCCAATTTTTGCTGCAAAGAATATAATCAATCTGATTTCAGTATTGACCATCTGGTGATGTCCCTGTGTAGAGTCTTCTCTTGTGTTGTTGGAAGAGGGTGTTTGCTATGACCAGTGCATTGTCTTTGCAAAATTCTATTAGCTTTTTCCCTGCTTCATTCTGTACTCCAAGGCCAAATTTGCCTATTACTCCAGGTGCTTCCTGACTTCCTACTTTTGCATTCCAGTCTCCTATAATGAAAAGGACAGTTTGGGGGTTGTTAGTTCCAGGAGGTCTTATAGGCCTTCATAGAATCATTCAACTTCAGCTTCTTCAGCATTGTTGGTCAGGGCATAGACTTGGATTACTGTGATATTGAATGGTTTGCCTTGGAGATGAACAGAAATCATTCTGTCATTTTTGAGGCTGTATCAAAGTACTGCATTTAGGGCTTTTTTGCTGACTATGATGGCTACTCCATTTCTTCTAAAGGATTCTTGTCCATAGTAGTAGATATAATGGTCATCTGAGTTAAATTCATCCATTGTAAGCAATGTGTCAGAGAGAGCAATGGCACCCCACTCCAGTACTCTTGCCTGAAAAATCCCATGGACGGATGAGCCTGGAAGGCTGCAGTCCATGGGGTCGCTGAGGGTCGGACACAACTGGGCAACTTCACTTTCACTTTTCACTTGCATGCATTGGAGAAGGAAATGGCAACCCACTCAGGGGTTCTTGCCTGGAGAATCCCAGGGAAGGGGGAGCCTCGTGGGCTGCAGTCTATGGGGTCACACAGAGTCGGACACGACTGAAGCAATTTAGCAGCAGGGAATGTGTAAGTGACCCTTAAAATTTGAAGTATAATATATAACATATATAACATATATATATTGGTGGCTCAGAGGTTAAAGCGTCTGCCTCCAATGCGGGAGACCCAGGTTCGATCCCTGGGTCGGGAAGATCCCCTGGAGAAGGAAATGGCAATCCACTCCAGTATTCTTGCCTGGAGAATCCCATGGACGGAAGAGCCTAGTAGGTTACAGTTCACGGGGTCGCAAAGAGTCGGACACGACTGAGCGACTGACACGACACGATATAACATATAATATATAATAGATGGGTGTTCTTGTATAAATTTGTAAAATTTGGTCTCTAATTAAATATGACTTTTTTTTAGTTCTTTTGGTGAGATGGAAACTCCTCAGAATATTTAATAGAAGATAACTATTGAAAAGTTTTATTTTCATAAGTGGGAGATAGGGATAGCTCACAAGATGAATTCCCATTACTTTCTCTTTCATCACAGTTGATTATTTCACCCAATAGACTACTCAAGATTTTGAATATAATTACAATGTTCTTTAAAATAGGGTTCAGGTTACTTTCTCATTTTCCCATTTATCACCTTACATTTGATGAAATATTAAATCAGAGTGAGTTTAAAATAATTTGTATGGCAAAACCAATACAATATTGTAAAGTAATTAACCTCCAATTAAAATAAATAAATTTATATTAAAAATAAAAATAAATAAATTAAAAAAAAAATAAATAAAAACAAAAAATAACTTTCTACTAACATATATGAATTTATTAAGAATTTGGGAAGTACCCAACTAATATGAATTGACTTTTAAGAAAAGTTTGTTTTAGTTTGGGTTACAATATCAAAATACCATAAAGTGTGTGGTTTATAAACAACAGAAATTAATTTTTCACAGTTCTAGAGGCTGTAAGTTCAAAGTTAGCATGCCAGCATGGTCTGGTTCTTGTGATAGTCCTCTTCTGGGTTGCAGATTGCCAACCCACATGGCAGAAATAGGACAAGAACTCTCTGGGTCCTCTTTTATAAGGGCACTAATCCCATTGATGAGGAATCCATCCTTTTGATCAAATTATCATCAAAAGCTTATATCTCCTAATATAATCACATTGGGGGTCATGATTTCAATATACAAATTTTGTGGGGACAGAAGCACTCAGCCTATAACAAATTTTCCTAACAAAAATCTGAGATACATTTTACAACAGTGTCATTTGTCTCCAAATTATTAATGCAGTAATGCTATGAAGAGAGTTGTCACTGGTAATAATAATAACAATAAAAATATCATTTACATAGCTACTTTCATTTTGAACATTCTGAAAATATCCTATAAAAGAATCGTTTCTGGTCTGTAACCATCTCTGGGGAAAACTTGGATGCTATTTAACAGCTGGCTATCAGTTAGAGACAGGAAGTGAAGAACATGTTTCCCAGCAGAAACTGGTGGATATATAACATAATTACCTAATTTAGAATTGGTTTAGCAAAACGGAGCTAATTAATGTCCATATTCTTGAAAAAGTGGTACTGGATAGTTAGTGAGTATAAACTGATCAGGACTTCAATTGTTCATCTTAGCTAAAAGACAAGACTTCCTAACAGTGTCTTTGCAAATGCTGATTCAGTGCTGCCTGAACACTGAGTTGTGGTGTGAAGCAATCAAGAGATGTGATAATTTCTTAGCTGGAAATATAATGTACAAACACACACATGCACAGGAATATAAAATGTCTGTGAATTTACTGAGTGAATTTGCAAATATAGTAATATGTCCTAACACCAAATGCCAACTGTTGATTTTACTCTGCAGCTCCCCTTCTTCTTGATACAACAGTGCAGGTGTACCCTGTTACATGGGATTCACCAATGAGAAATTCACCATAACAGAAAAGTAGGAAATAAATTCAATATATGCTTCCAGAAACCTCACATGAACAGAAACTTGCCAGCAGACAAACAGCTTCCAGGGGCAGATACAAAATGAGATCTCCAGTTGTCTGTACCTTGCCACAGAAACAGCAGGATGTGACCAGCTGCTACTCGTATCTCCCACAGCCTAATCTTGGATGAGCCATAAAATCTAGGCTGTGGCAGTAGGGGATAAGAAGTTGCCTGCATGAGGCAAGCATTTGAAAGTAAAGCAAGGTGGAAAGAGCAGGGCTTCCTGCATCCCATGACTGAATTAAGCCATGGCTTCAGGCAGGTGGCAGATGTTCTGAGTTAGTGGAGTAACTATACTCTTCTTGTGCTATAATCACCTAGAGGCAGGAACAGAAAAAAAAAAAAAAAAAGAATTGAGAACACATTCCTTACATTATTATATAGATTGATGGAAAAAGATCACTTGTTTATAGATATTTGCTTCATGAGCAAATTTTCTGGGTGGTAATTATTAGTTAAATAGTGCACAATTATGGTATGATCTGCTAGTAATTAAATGGCTAAGTATTGGAAAGGGAACAATAATAACAGAAATCTTGAATTTTTTAATGTAAATTTATTTATTTTAATTGGAGGTTAATTACTTTACAATATTGTATTGGTTTTGCCATACATCAACATGAATCTGCCACAGGTATACACGTGTTCCCCATCCTGAACCCCCCTCCCTCCTTCCTCCCCGTACCATTCCTCTGGGTCGTCCCAGTGCACCAGCCCCAAGCATCCAGTATCATGCATCGAATCTGGACTGGCGATTTGTTTCATATATGAAAGCTTGAATATTTTATAAAATAGTTCAGGGGGAAAATACCACTTGAATAGTTCAGCTGGATAACATTTGGTATGGAGTACTCATGTCTCTATTTCTAGGGATATCTTGAGGCTAACATTGGAGGATGTGGCTGTATCTATCTTCCCAACTCCCAGCCTGTCAAGTTAATTAATAACAGTTGTAAATCCTTAAGATTGGATGTGGAGTAAGGCCAATTTCCTACACTCGTTTTGAAGAGTAAAATCTAAGATCAAGTGTGGCAAGCTTATCTGACATTTTTAGGCATGAGGGTGGATTGCACTTTACATAAGCGCCATTCCATATAATAATGAGCATCTCTCTTGGCTTTTTTTTTTTTTTTAATTTAATCTGTGTGTGTGTGTGTATTAGTCACTCAGTCATGTCCAATTTTTCCCCATGGACTGTATCCTGCCAGGCTCCTCTGTCCACAGAAACTCCAGGCAAGAATACCGGAGTGGGTAGCCATCCCCTCTCCAGGGGACATTTCGGACCCAGGGAATGATCTTCCTAAACCAGGGATGGAACCTGGGTCTCCTGCATTACAAGCAGACTCTATACCATCTGAGCCACCAGGGAAGCCCAAAAATTATGCTAAAGAAAAAATTTCTAAAATAAATAAGGTGTTTCCTTAACTCCCTAAACAAAATATCCATTAGATAGGTCAATAGGATTATTTAAATGACTTCTGATTATTAAAAATAATGATCATTTTGTGTTGAAAAAGAGTGATGCTCTCAGATGTTATGGAGGTTGTGGGTTGTTGGCCCAATTGGTCATCCTTTCACCAAATTTCTAATTTATTATTATTGCTGCATTTTACATTAAGACACAAAGTAATAAAGCCTATGATAATCTGATACAGATAGAGATGGGACATTATATCATGAGCTTGATAATAAATATTTCAGTTTCTTATCTTCTTCTTGGTAGTGTTCTGGATAGCTGAAAACTTCAAAGTCCAGTTTCTAAATAAAAACGACTTACAGTTCACAGTTCTTCATTATAAAAAGTGATCAGGAAACAGTCATAGTGACCAGGATGGGTGGAAAGAATTTTCAGAAAGGAAAACTTCAATGCCAAACATAAGAAAGAAAGTCAGTCTCAACCCTCAGTAAAATTGTTCTAAATAATGGTTTCTTTATAAATAACCTTACTGATATAAATCTTAACATTAAGGTTGTAAGTAATAACCTGCTTTTTGACAACAATCTTAATAATTCCAAGGTAGCCATTTACCTTTTTTTAAAATTGTGATTGACCAAACCTTCTCTCATACTTTCAGCCCTGATTGGTATCTTTGTATGATCAACTTTATTAATTCTAGATTGGATCAGTGAAACTAACAGAACAAGTGTAATGAATATTTTCAAGTATTTAAGATCAGATATCATGTCCAATATGAATTTCTTTTTCCTCCACTGAAATCTTCTGAAGGTGCCTCATCTATTTCTAAAATGATATTGTTTCAAGTCTTCCAGTCATTTTGTTACTCCTTTGTCAGCCTGCTGCATTTTCTTAATGGGCATTCAGAACCGGGTGCAATGGTCTGGTTGTAATCTTGCCAATGTAGACAAAGATTATGTGCTACTTTATCTAAACTACAATGCTTTTCTAGTGCTTTTGCACTCACGCTGCTGCTGCTGCTAAGTCGCTTCAGTCATGTCTGACTCTGTGCGACCCCATAGATGGCAGCCCACCAGGCTCCCGCTTCCCTGGGATTCTCCAGGCAAGAACACTGGAGTGGGTTGCCATTTCCTTCTCCAATGCATGAAAGTGAAAAGTGAAAGTGAAGCCGCTCAGTCATGTCCGACTCTTAGAGACCCCATGGACTGCAGCCCACCAGGCTCCTCCATCCATGGGATTTTCCTGGCAAGAGTACTGGAGTGGGGTGCCATTGGACTCATAGCACACTGTATTTTCTTTTATGATCTTTTTGGTATTTTAGATATTTAAAATCTGATATGTAAAAGAGTGTTTTTCACAAAATTTCATATTTAAAATGGTAATTATCAAACATGGTGAGTACTATGAATGATAGGATGATGGGATGGTTTGTTTTCCTAACAGGTGCTTTTCCAACCGTTTCCACTAAGGAACTTTTTGGAAAGTTTGCCTAAAGTTCCTGGTTGCAATCTTAATATAATTTTATTTTTAGGATCCTTGAATGGATGCCAAAATACTCAAAAGTAAGTTCCATTATAGGCAAACTATAATTAGATAATTGGATCATTAGTAAAACTGATTTTTGCCAATATGGATGTTCTGAAAACTAGAAGAGGAGTTCAACTACAGTTTACCCTTGAACAACATGGGTTTGAACCACATGGATCCATTTGTGTGCAGATTTTTTCAATATTAACTTCTGCAGTATTACATGAGCCATGGTAAGTTGAATCTGTGGATGAAGAACCAAAGACACAGAAGAATCTTAGAAACAGAAGGCCAACTATAAATTATATGTGAATTTTCAACTGCATGGAGGATTCATGCTCCTAACCCTTGCATCATTCAAGGGTCAGTTGTACTTATCTCAGGCACCATTCTTCTCCCTGGTGGCTCAGATGGTAAAGAATCTTCCTGCAATGCAGGAGACCCAGGTTTGATCCTTCGGTTGGGAAGATCCCCTGGAGAAGGGAATGGCTACCCACTCCAGTGGCCATTCTTGCCTGGAGAATTCCATGGAAAGGGGAGCCTGGTGGCCTAGAGTTCATGGAGTTCCAAAGAATCAGACAGACACGACTGAGTGACTAACACTTTCATTACACTGTCAAACTTACATTCACTTTATTGGCAGCCTTATTATGCTTTTGTAATATTTTGAACTGCCTGTCAATTAATAATCTTAGACTCTTAAAAACATTTAAAATTTATTTTCCACTGCAATAGGAACACAACATGAGATTTATCTTTTTTTTAACCTTTAAAAATGAGCTTTAATTCTCTTTAAAAAAACTTTGAAGTCTGCAATACAGTCTTGTTAACTGTAGGCAAAATATTGCATGGTATACAGTACTATAGGCACAGTAGATCTTTAGAACTCATTCATTTTGTGTAACTGAAATTTTATACTCACTGAAGAGCAATTTCTCCCTTCTTCTTGTACCTGGCAACCACCTTTCTATTTTCTCTTCCTATGAGCTTGATTATTGTAGATATCTAATGTACATGGAGTCACACAATACCTGTTCATCTGTAACTGGATTATTTCAGGTAGCATAATGTCCTCAAGATTCACCCATATGGCAGGTTTTCTGTCACATATGGCAGGGTTTTCTTTTTTTAAAGACTGAATAATATTCTATTGTGTTTACCACATTTTTATCCATTCATCCATAGATGAACACATAGATTGTTTCCATATCTTGGCTATTGTAAATAATGCTGCAATGATACGCAAGTCTGAATATCTCTTTGAGATCCTAATTTCAATTCTTTTGGATCTATGCCTCAAAGTGGGATTGCTGGGTCATATAGTAGTTCTATTTTTTTATTTTTTGAGGAACTGCCATACTATTTTCCATAGTGGTATCACCATTTTATATTCCTATCAGTTCAGTTCAGTCGCTCAGTCGTGTCCAACTCTTTGCGACCCCATGAATCGCAGCACGCCAGGCCTCCCTGTTCATCACCATCTCTCGGAGATCACTCAGACTCACATCCATCGAGTCCGTGATGCCATCCAGCCATCTCATCCTCGGTCGTCCCCTTCTCCTCCTGCCCCAATCCCGCCCAGCATCAGAGTCTTTTCCAATGACTCAACTCTTCGCATGAGGTGGCCAAAGTACTGGAGTTTCAGCTTCAGCATCATTTCTTCCAAAGAAATCCCAGGGCTGATCTCCTTCAGAATGGACTGGTTGGATCTCCTTGCAGTCCAAGGGACTCTCAAGAGTCTTCTCCAACACCACAGTTCAAAAGCATCAATTCTTTGGCGCTCAGCCTTCTTCACAGTCCAACTCTCACATCCATACATGACCACAGGAAAAACCATAACCTTGACTAGACGGACCTTAGACGGCAAAGTAATGTCTCTGCTTTTGAAAATGCCATCTAGGTTGGACATAACTTTTCTTCCAAGGAGTAAGCGTCTTTTAATTTCATGGCTGCAGGCTGTCTGGGGAGGCCTTACAAATAGCTGTGAAAAGAAGAGAGGTGAAAAGAAAAGGAGAAAAGGGAAGATATAAGCACCTGAATGCAGAGTTCCAAAGAATAGCAAGAAGAGATAAGAAAGCCTTTTATATTCCTATAACAGGGTATAATTTCTCCATATCCTTACCCACACTTGTTATCTTTTGTCTTTCTGAGTAAAGACCTTCTAAGAGGTATAAAGTAACATTTACTTCTAGGTGATCCAATTTGTTTGCAGATAATTGTTCATAGTAGTCTCTCACGATCCTTTATATACTATGATACAGGTTTTAACATCTCCTCTTGTATTTCTGATACCATTTATTTACGTCAGCTCTCTTTCTTAGCCTACACAGAAGTTTGTCAATTTTCTTTATCTTTTCAAAATATCAACTCAATTTGTTGATTTTATTGTTTGTCTATTTCTCTCTGTTATCATTTTTCCCCTTTCTTCTGTTAACTTTGTTGTTGTTTAGTTGCTAAGTCATGTCCAACTCTTTGCAACCCCGTGGACTGCAGCACACCAGGCTTCCCTGTCCTCCACGATCTCCCGGAGTTTGCACAAGTTCATGTCCATAGAGTCGGTGATGCTATGTAACATCTCATCCTCTGCCACCCCCTTTTCTTTTACCTTCAGTCTTTCCCAGCATCTTTTCCAATGAGATGGCTCTTCGCACTAGGTAGCCAAAGTATTAGAGCTTCAGCTTTAGCATCGATCCTTCCAATATTCAGGGTTGATTTCCTTTAGGATTGACTGCTAATTTGGGCCTAGTTTATTCCTCTCTTTCTAGCTGCTTGTATAAGTTAGATTGCTTATTTGAGATCTTTCTTTTTAGTTAATGTAGGCATTTAGAGTCTCTGGGTGTTAAAACTGGCTAGCAGGTGCCCACACAGTGGTGGTGGCACTGGTGTCTGATACATGGGCACCCATGGACAGTGATGGAGCTGGGGTCTCTAGTGCAGGTGTACGTGGTGAGATAGTAACTATGGAATTTGGAGTGCTGGCTAGTTCATAACAGTGGTGGCTCGAGTGTGTGAAATGTGGGTACAGGAGTGAGCTCAGGGCCCAGGTCTGGAGGGCAGATTCACATGAAGCTGCTATAGCTGCGGGGTCTTGAACCTGTGAAGGGTTGAGGGTAGCAACCCTTGTCCCAGTATGGTACATCAATATTTCCTTCTGTGGGGTTAGGCAGTGCACCAGGGATAGTCCATGGTGGAAATGGCTGTTGGATAACTCAGTGGTTACATTTGCCAGTGTCCTCTGCAGAGCAGTCTGCTGGGATTCATGCCAATAACATGATGGGGTCCTCTACTTTGAAAGCTGTAAGGAATCTGCAGCTGTTATTGAGGTCTTCAGTAGCAAATGATGCCGGGGTCCTTCACAGAGCAGGCAACTGGGGAGTGTAATAGCACCCATTATGTGGCTGATACTGATAGCCATGGCCTTCTTTGTTCCCAGCTGTTCCCAAATGTCTTAGCTAAACTGATCTCTCCAGCAACCCTTTCCATTTTCGTATTCTCCATTTTTTGCTCCACTGTGTTTCTGTATGTTCTTCACTGGACATTTGAGCTCCCCCAGGGCTATTTCCTTTATGGATAGCCATTTGTTTTTGTTGTTGCTGTTGAAAATGAAAACTGGTATCTCTTAACCTGCCATCTTTTTGATGTCTCCAGAGTATTTTTTAAAAAATTATATTTTAAACCCAGTGTTCAACAGTACGTGAACCATGAACTTCCAGATGTTCAAGCTGGATTTAGAAAAGGGAGACGAACCAGAGATCAAATTGCCAACATTCATTGGATCATCAAAAAAGGGAGAGAGTTCCAGAAAAACATCTACTTTTGCTTTATTGACTATACCAAAGCCTTTGACTGTGTGGATCACAGCAAACTGGAAAATTCTAAAGGAGATGGGAATACCAGACCACCTTACCTGCCTCCTGAGAAATCTGTACGCAAGGCAAGAAGCAACCATTAGAACTATACGTGGAACAAAAGACTGGTTCCAAATCGGGAAAGGAGTATGTCAAGGCTGTCACCCTGCTTATTTAACTTATATGCAGAGTGCATCCTGAGAAATGCTGGGCTGGATGAAGCACAAGCTGGAATCAAGATTGCCAGGAGAAATAACCTCAGATGTGCAGATGACACCATGCTTATGGCAGAAAGTGAAGAAGAACTAAAGAGTCTCTTGAGAAAAGTGAAAGAGGAGAGTGAAAATGTTGGCTTAAAACTCAACATTCAGAAAACTAAGATCATGGCATCTGGTCCCATCACTTCATGACAAATAGATGAGGAAACAATGGAAACAGTGGCAGACTTTATTTCTTTGGGCTCCAAAGTCACAGCAGATGCTGACTGCAGCCATGAAATTAAAAGATGCTTGCTCCTTGGAAGAAAAGTTATGACCAACATAGACAGCTTATTAAAAAGCAGAGACATTACTTGGCCAACAAAGTTCCATGTAGTCAAGGCTATGGTTTTTCCAGTAGTCATGTATGGATGTGAGAGTTGGACTATAAAGAAAGCTGAGTGCTGAAGAATTGATGCTTTTGAACTCTGTTGGAAAAGACTCTTGAGAGTCCCTTGGACTGCAAGGATATCCAACCAGTCTATCCTAAAGGAGATCAGTCCTTGGTGTTCATTGGAAGGACTGATGCTGAAGCGGAAACTAATATTTTGGCCACCTGATGCGAAGAATTGATTCATTTGAAAATACCCTGATGCTGGGAAAGATTGAAGGGGGGAGGAGAAGGGGACAATAGAGGATGAGATGGTTGGATGGCATCACCAACTCAATGGACATAAGTTTGAGTAAACTCTGGGAGTTGGTGATGGATAAGGAGGCCTGGCATGCTGCTGTCCATGGGGTCGAAAAGGGTCAGATGTGACTGAGCGACTGAACTGAAATGAATCCCAGTCTGCTCTAAAATTAGACTTACTCTTTGTTATATTTGATGAATTTATGGTGTGTCTGGAACCAAGTACTCATTAGATCTGGCTTGTTAACCAGACCATCAATAATGTGTTGAGATCGCTTTCTGTTTTCTTTCTGCCATGAATTTGATCTGAACATTATTTATGTGCTCATCATGGTCATTGATTCTTAAACATTTATTGACTATCTAATTTATGCCAAACACGAAGATGGAAAATATGAAATGTTTGACCTCACAGTATTCATAGACTGGGGAGACCATCCCTAAATATAGAAATCAGAGAAGGATGAAGGACAGATTCCTGTGGTGTTTCACTAGAGAGCTTTCTATACGTTGCTATTTGCTCACTTAATTGGTACACTTATAGTATTTTTTTTTTTTTCACCAGCTCTGAATCAACTTCAGTATCCTAAAACCAAATCCTACATTTTGGTCCATCTTATGCACAAAGAAAATGTGAGAACGTGTCATAGTCCTTGGAAAAATTCATATACATTATCTGTAGCATTCTCCTGATTTAGTAAAGCTTGAGGGGAATGTGAGATAGAACAGATGGCAAGGAGGGTCCAAGTGATATGTTATTTGTTTTCATCTGAAAGCTAGTGGGGTAGAATGGCAGAATAGGTAGTTTGGAAAGATGATCAGAGTGTGGGAAGGAGATATTAAAGTGAGGAACAATAAGAGAAAGAACCACATTTATATGAATAGCAAAATGTGTGGTTGTGAACTCTTTTGGCCTCTGGATAAATGCTGCCAAATAGGAAACATTTTCCATGTGCCTGACCAGAAGACACAGCTGCGTGCTGCTTTTCATTTTAGTTATATTTCTAAAAGCTATGGTTTGCTTTTCAGAAATGCTGTCTTTTTACATTTTCTGCATGATGCAGTGAATTGCAATGTTCATGTCAGATAGCATCAATCTGAGAAGAAAAGAGGACAGTGCACCTTCAAGAAAGGGAGTCATTTTCTTCCACATGTTTTCCTTTTTGTTTATCAGCATGAGAATGTATGTAACTGTGTGAGTGGAGTTAAGCATTTTGATCAATGGTATCTTTTTCAAAAACAAAAAACAGAAAATTAATGCAAATTAAAAAAATAAAAGGAGGCTTACCTTTGAAAGCATAATCCTAAGGTATTTTGACAGAGCCACCCAAACAATCTAGAAAGAAAAATTGCCTATTTGGTGCTGCTTTAGTGAGTCTCAGAACATTAAACATCTGTGGTATGATGAGAACACACACACACATGGATATGAGCAGGACACTTGGACTCCAGTCCTGGTTTTCTGTATATTATGGGCAATTCACTTATCTTCTCTAAATAAGGTCCTCCTTCTGACAAATAAGAGGGTTAGACATCATTTCAAATATATGTTTAACCTTAATTTTATTCTGCACACAGCAAGCAAAATGCTCTGAAAGCTCATAATAAAACTCTCTTGTGTATTCTTAAAATGGAATGGCGTAAAGTTGAGCCCATCTTAAAATAAGACTTAAAAAAAAAACTTTTTTATTAAACTTTCTTGAAAAGGGGTCAAGACTTTGGTGGGTCTTCAACTAAATTTCAAATCAACTGAGACTCTGGTCTTCCTACGGTTCTCTGAAACTTTGTGTCTGACTCTTCAGATTCTGGAGGAGCTTGACTTATTCCATCCTCCCCTGTGATAGTTCCCTCATCTGCAGTGAGAAAAAAAAGTCCTCTCCTTCTCTTATGCAGGCCGTCCTCAAAGTTTTTACCTATGTTGGCTGGAGAAGAAATGCAGAAGCAAGCACTAGTAGGCCTGAAGTAAGTGCCTTATCAGAGAAGGTTCAACAGGGCTGACTTTGGGGTTGCTTATTTTTGGATGACTACTGGGAACTAAGCTGAAGATGAGCTCATGACAGGACCACAAAGGGAAGGGACTGGGAGTCAGAAATGGGTCATGGGAAGTATGGTGTTCTAGAAGCAGGGTCATCTGAGCCTTAATCTTAACTCTTTAAAATGCTTAAGTATCTGGATAAGATCTTTTGAAACTGTGAGTTTCAGCTTCTTCATCTAAAACCTAAGGGGGTACTTAGGAGAGGAATCTCATACTCAGATATCTTGAAGGGCAAAATTGAGAGTAAGACAACAAGGAATGATGAGTACCTAGGGGAACCAGAGGATTTATGATTTGTCTAAAGACATTCTGGGCTTCCTTTGTGGCTCAGATGGTAAAGTCAGTTCAGTCGCTCAGTCATGTCCGACTCTTTGCGACCCCATGAATCACAACACGCCAGGGCTCCCTGTTCATCACCATCTCCCGGAGTTCACTCAGACGCACGTCCATCGAGTCAGTGATGCCAACCAGCCATGTCATAGCCTTGACTAGACGGACCTTAGTCGGCAAAGTCATGTCTCTGCTTTTGAAAATGCTATCTAGGTTGGACATAACTTTTCTTCCAAGGAGCAAGCATCTTTTAATTTCATGGCTGCAATCACCATCTGCAGTGATTTCACTACGCGCGGTCCGCTGCGAGAGCTGGGCCGGCGCACTACGCGCGGCAGGGAGGAGCTGCCCCACGTCCGAGGTCAGGGGTAGCGGCCTAGAGGGCCAGGCTGCGACGGCGCAGGAACGGCCGAGAGGAGCTACCCTGTGCTGAGGTCGGGGCGGCGACCGAGAGGAGCTACCCCGCGTCCGAGGTCAGTGGCGGCCGGGAGAGAACACCCAGCGTCCGAGGTCAGGGCAGCAGCTGGGTGGAGCCACCCCGCATCCGGGGCCGGTGACGGCCGGGAGGAGACACCCCGCGTCCGAGGTCGGGTGGCAGCTGGGTGGAACTACCCTGCATCCGGGGCCGGTGGCGGCCGGGAGGAGATGGCAAAGTATCCACCTGCAATTCAGAAGACTTGGGTTTGATCATTGGCTCAGGAAGATCTCTTGGAGAAAGAATGGAAACCCACTCCAGTAATCTTGCCTGGAAAATCCCATGGACAGTGCTGCTGCTGCTGCTGCTGCTGCTAAGTCGCTTCAGTCGTGTCCGACTCTGTGCGACCCCACAGATGGCAGCCCACTGGGCTCCGCCATCCCTGGGATTCTCCAGGCACGAACACTGGAGTGGGTTGCCATTTCCTTCTCCAGTGCATGAAAGTGAAAAGTCAAAGTGAAATCGCTCAGTCGTGTCCGACTCAGCGACCCCATGGACTGCAGCCCACCAGGCGCCTCCGCCCATGGGATTTTCCAGGCAAGAGTACTGGAGTGGGGTGCCATAGTGGGGCCTGGAAAAGAGGGATATGACCAAGTGACTAACACACACACAAAGGCATTCTAACTAAAAATCACTTTAGAGCTGTGTGATGCAAAATAAAAGCACTTGCTCTGTATTGTGCATTGCTTTCCAGAGAAACAGAACCAATAGAATGCCTGTGGATGTTTGAAAAGACTCCCTCGTGCGATTGTGGGCCTGGCAAGTCTGATTCCTGTAGGGTAAGCCAGCAGGCTGCAAGTTCAGATAAGAATTGATGTTGTAGTCTTGAGCCTGAAATCCTTAGGGCAGGCAACCAGTTGGAAACTCAAGCAGAATTTCTGTGTTACAGACTTGAGTAAAAAAATCTTCTAGTCTCCAGGAAACTTCAGTTTTTACTCTTAAGTGTTCAACTGATTGGATGATTGCTTGCTTGCTTGCTCAGTCGCTTCAGTCATGTCCGACTCTGTGCAACCCCATAGATGGCAACCCACCAGGATCCCCCATCCCTGGGATTCTCCAGGCAAGAATACTGGAGTGGGTTGCCATTTCCTTCTCCAATGCATGAAAGTGAAAAGTGAAAGTGAAGTCGCTCAGTCGTGTCCGACTCTTCCTGACCCCATGGACTGCAGCCCACCAGGCTCCTCCATCCATGGGATTTTCCAGGTAAGAGTACTGGAGTGGGGTGCCATCGCCTTCTCCTGATTGGATGATACTCTCCCACATTATCGAGGGGAATGTATTTTATCTAAAGTCAACTGATTGTGTATATTTAGCACATCTACAGAATACTTTCATGATGGCATCTAGACTAGCATTTGACTAAACAACAGTTGGTGATGGACAGGGAGGCCTGGAGTGCTGCGATTCATGGGGTCGCAAAGAGTTGGACACGACTGAGCGACTGAACTGAACTGAACTGAAACAACCATAGCCTAGCAAAGTTGACACATAAAATTAACCATCATCTGTTCTCATGTAGACTCTGACACTATACCTTTTCTCAGGGTCTTCCACGCACTGATCTCTTATTATAGAATAGTGCTTTTAAAATCTAAACCAAAGGTCCAATTCCTAACCAAACTAAAACACATAAAAGTATTTCTATGTAGAAATATTATTTCTGGATAAAAATAAGACAAACCAAGACTGGACATCCACTGCTATTCCAGTGTAGGTCTATGGCCCTTGTAACACTTTGTTTGAACATTAACCTCCAGATAATCCTAAACTTTTATCATCTTTCAATCCTTACACTGTAGTTCATACTTTGTTCATTGCTTTTTTTAATCATCCAGCTGGAAGATGAGGCATATTTGGATGGATTTGTTGACAATGCCTGATTTGACTTTTCTAAGATTAAAAAATAATTTAATAGGCATTGGTATGAAGAAATTGTGGTCAGCTTGTTCCTTAGACTTTGAGAGCTTACTTGTATCTGTTGAAAATCTATTCCATTTGGACAAGATTATTCCCCTCTGGGCTTCATACTGTAGTAACTGTATATTTCATGTCTCAGAAGCTATGCATATTTATTTTGGTTTATCTTTTTAAAGAAAAGATAACAGGAAACAAAAACAAATCATGAATTGTACCTACTATTATATATTGGCATACTTGGCACCTCACTTCCCTAATGGAATGAGGCTAAGGTTCTAGTTGAGCCTACCTCCTGTCAGTGACATATGGCAAAATTAAGATTATTGCATTCTATTGTCAGGAGGCTCACTGATTTTCCTTATAAATGTTGGCACTACATTTTACAGCCCCAATCCACACATTTCTCCTGAAAAAATGAAATAAATATCTGCATTAAATAGGCAGATTTTAGAAATTTGGAGATGAATATTATAATTCTGTGCTTTTCAAAGAAGGGTGACCCATGTGTATAAAACAAGATATAACAGCTATAAATTGTTTTATTTAGAACTGAGTAAAAATATTGCTTCCTAAAACCATTTCTTACAAACAAGCAGCTTTAAGGCTCTCTTTAATATAAATTAGGCTTTCTTATGGAGAATTACACTGAAAATTTCCTCAATCAAAACAAAGATCCATATTGTGCAAGAAGCAGTTGGTCTGCTGGGAAGATTAAAAAAAAAAACAAAAAACAATTTCTAAAGCTTGAAGGAGGAAAATCTGTTGTATTTCTTTTTCTTTTTTTAATTTTACTTTATTTTACTTTACAATACTGTATTGGTTTTGCCATACATCAACATGAATCCACCATGGGTGTACACGTGTTCCCAATCCTGAACCCCCCTCCCACCTCCCTCCCCATAACATATCTCTGGGTTATCCTAGTGCACCAGCCCCAGCATCCTGTATCCTGCATGAAACCTAGACTGGCGATTCGTTTCTTATATGATATTATACGTTTCAATGCCATTCTCCCAAATCATGCTTTCAACATCTCTATTCAGACTAGGAATAGGGTAATTTTAAATGCTATTCAATGTGACTACATGGCAGATTACAGAGAGTAGGTGTTTTCAAGAAGCCTTGTGATAGATCATTCCTGCAAAGAAGGCCCAGGTAAAAAAATCTATGCAAGAAGGATCAAATTCTGCAGAATTGATCAAGCTACCCTTCACTCCATATTCTATTCTCAGGCCCTATGACCTCTGCTGGAGAAGGCAATGGCACCCCACTCCAGTACTCTTGCCTGGAAAATTCCATGGACGGAGGAGCCTGGTGGGCTACAGTCCATGGGGTCGCTAAAAGTCAGACACGACTGAGCCACTTCACTTTCACTTTTCACTTTCATGCATTGGAGAAGGAAATGGCAACCCACTCCAGTGTTCTTGCCTGGAGAGTCCCAGGGCCGGGGGAGCCTGGTGGGCTGCCGTCTATGGGGTCGCACAGAGTTGGACACGACTGAAGCGACTTAGCAGCAGCAGCAGCAGCAGCAGCATGACCTGTGCAGTTTCAGGCACCCTGTTTTCTTCCTGAATTATAAATTCAGAACTGTCTTAAGAATCTCTTATTTACTTACTAAATCACTCTTCATCTTTGCCATGTCTTTCAGCTAAATTCCCACTATAGGTGCTTGATACTAACTCAGCACAATCTTGGTATCTACCTGGCCCCAAACTCTATATGATATGGGGCAAAGCATTCTAAAAGACATGAAAGAAAGTCTTCTTTTAGATTAGCTAATATCTGTGAAGTTCATATGCCATTAACTGTATCATTATTATTTTTTACAATTACATGAATGGCATTTCTTTTAAAAGGACATGACTGACACAAATCATAAGAATAACAACATTTACATCAGTCTGATGGGAAATGTTTCTTTGAAGAAAATACTATATTGAAGTCTTTCCAAAGTAGCTTATTTCTCCTTGAGTGATTCAATACATGGAACAACCACTTAGAAACTACACTCTTATTGGTCATAATGCTCTTCTAAATTGAACATCACATAAGTCAAGATAAAAGCTTGGAAGAAATATTTGAGTATTTTAACCTGATTTGGCTTTAATTAATACTAAGTGAGACAGAAATGCATAGTAATAATTGACGACTAGATATTTCAATTGCTGAGATTTTAGAGTGCCTAGAGACAGAAGAAAATAAATTAGGCCCCACAGATAACTTTATATTACATGTGACTATTGAAGTTTCTTTCATTCTTAGAGTGAATGTATAATTTATCATTCAAGCCAGAACACTTTTGAAAGTAAATGGAGCAATAGTAAGCATTACACCAGAATAAAATAAGTTACCCAGAGCCTTTCCCAACAAACAAAGGCATAGAATAATCCTAGGGGTATAGATTTTGTTGACCTCATGCCAAAATCAGGAAATGACAGAAAGTAAAGGATGGGCATTAAATACAAAAATTACAATGATTATAAGAGTGAAGATCTAGATGCTCCTAACACTGAGACCACTTTTTGTATCTATATACACAGATAATTTCTCCAGTTTTCAAATTACTTTGAAATTGTCTTCCTTTTACCTCTTAATTTCTTATGAAGTGTATTGTTGGTAAAAGCCTTGAAATCATCATTAAATTGCCACAGATGGTTCTGCCTTGATCACTGTTTCCTCAGTCTTTCCTTTGATGTATCTAGGAGCTAACTTCCTACTTTGATTTGCCTGAGATTTTGTAAGCTAGAAATACAAACAACATAGACTGGACTAAATTTCTTTTCCTCCACAGAATTCTCTGGAGGATCCCTGTTAATATTGGTTAAAGTTGCATGGCTCTTCTTAGCTATGTGGTATGTGGATTATTCCCCTGAAATTTGTTTAAACTGATTTAACCTTCATGATCAACTGAAGGCGTTTATCAAAATCATTAAAATAAATTCACTTTTCATTCATTCATCTGTACTGATATTCTAGATAGGCATGGTTTAGAATCAAGGAAGTATCTTAGTAGCTGGATGAAATATTAAAATATCAAAATTGGTATAATTATGTTGGAGAAATGCCCTTCTAAACTCCTAGAAGAATATTTTGGGAATTTTAAGTAGTAGGCAGTTAGGTAGCTCATATATATATATTTTAACTTGGAAAGGGCATATACGTTTTTCTAGAAAGACTTTACAAACTAAATAAAACAAGGATATGACCTAAGGATGAATATTAATACCAGTGTCTTGTATGATAGTTTCTTTCTTTTCCTTTTTTTCCTAGAAGGTAGAAATAAGACAGTCTGTTATTTTTTTTAACTGATTTTCTTCACTTTTCCTTGTAAGAATTTAAGAATAGGAAAAAAACTATTATGGTTCACTTTAAGATATGAACAATAATGCTTTACTATGAATTAGTATCATTTTATATGATACATACAGAAAAAAGTTTTGCTTGTATTCTAGGGCAGAGAGAAATTAAGACTTGATATAGCGACTTTTAAGAAGTGCCTCACTGGAATAAAAGTCTGTGCCCTTTAATACTTTGAAACATTCTGCTTCAATATAAAAGACATTTAACTCTATAATGAGAACTACAAAGGAAAAGAACATCTGATTTAGTCATAATTGTTTCAACAGAAATAGACACTTAGATACTAAACCAGAAAATCTAGAGTAAGTCTGTTGACTCAAGATCTTAATTTACATCCAAATCAACTTCCTTAGTTCTGAATTTTCCATATTATGCTTAACCAAAATGTTTCTTAGACCCATTGTGCAGATGGCTGGACCTAAAACATTGCCAAAGTTAAAGGCAATCAGACAGTCATGAATCCAAATTACAATGTGGTATTAAAACAGTGGTTTAAATCAGAGGAAAAGAAGCAAAATTATTCTCTCAAGGCAAAGGAGGTGATCAAGGTAAGTAACTAGATAACAGAAGTTGGTTATATTAATTGGTGTGGTCAGGGCTGTAATTTCAGACTACATGGCCTAAAGAACATACTCAAGTTTTGTGATTAAGAATTGTCTGTTAGCATCTTTATAGTTCAGAGAGGAATGCTTGGAAGTTGTGATGAACACAAGACTCTGTCTCACAAAAAAATAGAATAATGAAACCAAGCAAGTTGCTAACTGGCTAGAATTAAGCCAGTGTTACATGGCTAATCTTTTAATTCTTATGCTAGGATCTGAGCAAATTGAGAGAGGGGCTTTGAAACATTCACTTTGATCTCACTGATACCTAGCACATTCAGTTCAGTTCAGTCGCTCAGTCATGTCCAACTCTTTGCGACCCCATGAATCACAGCACGCCAGGCCTCCCTGTCCATCACCAACTCCCGGAGTTCACTCAGACTCGTGTCCATCAAGTCAGTGATGCCATCCAGCCATCTCATCCTCGGTGGTTCACTGTTTCCACTGTTTCCCCATCTATTTCCCATGAAGTGATGGGACCGGATGCCATGATCTTCGTTTTCTGAATGTTGAGCTTTAAGCCAACTTGTTCACTCTCCTGTTTCACTTTCATCAAGAAGCTTTTTAGTTCCTCTTCACTTTCTGCCATAAGGGTGGTGTCATCTGCATATCTGAGGTGATTGATATTTCTCCTGGCAATCTTGATTCCAGCTTGTGTTTCTTCCAGTCCAGCATTTCTCATGATGTACTCTGCATATAAGTTAAAAAAGCAGGGTGACAATATGCAGCCTTGACATACTCCTTTTCCTATTTGGAACCAGTCTGTTGTTCCATGTTCAGTTCTAACTGTTGCTTCCTGACCAGCATACAGATTTCTCAAGAGGCAGGTCAGGTGGTCTGGTATTCCCATCTCTTTCAGAATTTTCCACTCAGACTCTAAATATGTATTCATAAAATGAATCAATGATGAGCAAATAACTTGAAACACTGCCTAGCTTCTGGGAAATGCTAGTTAAGTGAATTCTATCATCATCATCATCATCAAGATTATGGGTTCCGTGATTCATATTACTGTTTAGGACTGTTATCCCAACCTACTTTTATTAGCAATCCCTTTCACTCTTAAATATGTTATATCGGGAATATAAAATATGTGAGCACCTTATTTAAAAATGTATTATACTTGGATTCAGTGTATATTGGTCCTCTCCAACACACCAATTCTTGTGTAGACTCTGTCTTAAAATAGTCAACAATAAAAAACAATTTCATATCTATAAAAAAAATTGAAAAAATAAAGATTCCCATAATCGAGAAAAAAAAAATGAATCAATGAAATGTCAGCTTCAAGTACATGGTGTTCTGAGCTAATGGGAGACTCCTTCCCCATATGTATAAACATAGTAGAAATGAATGATGAATATAATAAAAAATATCTAAAATACACTCTTGAGTTTAAAAGAAAGGGGCACTTTTATATGCTTGTGAATGTGTTTTAGTATCCACACAGAGGAAGCTGTTTCTGGTTGGGATAAGGCAGAGAACCTTTGCTGGCAGCCACCAAGGGCTAGGAGAGACGCATGGAATAGATTCTCCCTTGGAGCCCACATGAGACACCTGTATTAAGTTATAATAAAGGAATCCTACAATTAACCAGGATAGTAACAAGGACTTTTGTCTCTACTTAGGACTCTGAGTGGTAAAAAATATCTCTGTGTTATGGGTTAAATTGCTGTTGTTTAGTCACTGAGTCGTGTTCGACTCTTTGTGATCCCCATGGACCCCCTGCCAGGCTCTGCTGTCCATTGGATTTCCCAGGCAAGAATACTGGAGTGGGTTGCCATTTCCTTCTTATGGCCTCCCAAAATTCAGATGTTGAAATCCTAATCCCTAGTACCTCAGAATGTGACCTTACTTGAAGATAGTGTCATAACAAGTTTAAAAGAGATCATCAGGATGGTCTTTAATCCAATATGATTGATGTCCTTTTGATTTAGTTTCGTCCTTTTCTCAAATGCATCCACTGAAAAATTCACATTACAGGTGTCAGGGTTTTATTCTATCCTTATCAGAGCCAATTTGAGCATAGAAGACCTGTTGTTTTTCAGTTGCCCAATCACGTCTGGCTCTTTGCAACCCCATAGACTGCAGCACACCAGGTGTCCCTGTTCCTCACCCTCTCCCTAAGATTGCCCAAGATCATATCCATTACATCGGTGGTGTCATCCAGCCATCTGATCCTCTGATGCCCTCTTCTTGTGCCCTCAATCTTTCCTAACATCAGGGACTTTTCCAATGAGTCAGCTCTTCACATCAGGTGACCAAAATACTGGAACTTCAACTTCAGCATCAGTCCTTCCAATGAGTATTCAGGGTTAATTTCCTTTAAGATTGACTGGTCTGATCTCACTGTCCAAGGGTCTCTCAAAAGTCTTCTCTAGAACCACAGTTCAAAGGCATCGATGCTTTGGCACTCTGCCTTCTTTACAGTCCAGTTCTCACAGCTGTATGTGACCAATGGGAAGATCATAGCCTTGAATATACAGACTGATGTCTCTGCTTTTCAACATACTGTCTAGGTTTGTCATAGCTTTCCTGCCAAGAAGCAATCGTCTTCTGATTTCATGGCTGCAGTCACCATCCGCAGTGATTTTAGAGCCCAAGAAGAGGGAATCTGTCATTGCTTCCACATTTTCCCTTCTACTTGCCATGAAATAATGGGGCCGAATGTCATGATCTTAGTTTTTTAATATTTAGTTTTAAGCTGGATTTTTCACTCCCCTCCTTCACCCTCATCAAGAGGTTCTTTAATTCTTCTTCCCTTTTTGCCATTGTAGTATCATCCGCATTATCTGAGGTCATTGATGTTTGATAGGAGACCTGCCAAGTCGCATATTCAATCTCCTTTGTATCTCTGCTATCCTTACAATTAAGTCCTAGATTTGATTTTTAGTAGTCAGCCTATGACTGTTAGAGATGATGGTCTCTTTTAATTACTGAATAGTGGCTGTAATGAATAAAACAGAAATAGTAACTGCAAAAGGTATGTCCAAGTCCTAAACTTTGATACCCATGTATCAGATGTGTCTTAATATGGAAATAGTCTTTGAAGATGTAATTAAGATCTCAGTGAAATCTCTAGGGTTGTCCTTAAAGCTAATTATAAATATATTTATAAGAGACAGAAAAAAATCCTAAATACACTTAAGGGGAAGGTCATGTGAAGATGTAGGCAGAGATTGGAGTGATGTATCTATAAACCACAGGAATTGCTTATAGTCACCAGAAGCTAAGGGAAAAGTATGAAATGGATTCTCCCTCAGAATCTCCAAAAGGACACAATCCTACCAAAGTCTTTGAAACCCAGAAATATAAGAGAATGGATATCTATTATTGAATTGTGCTAATATGTATAGTAGCATAGAAAACAAATACAATGGCTTTCTGAATTTCATGTGTATTCTGAGTTGTTGATTGACTCACCTGAGCCTGTGATTCTCTTTTTATCAAGGTTTTCAAGAAAATAGACAAAAAATTCAACTCTGCAGTTCTTATATTAATTACTGATTCTATATTGTTCAAGTATTATTGCTGCTACAAAATCTCAGTACTTTTTGAGTCTAGCTCATAGATGAGACAGCTCACCATGTTGGTGCAAAGAAACAATTGATTATTGGTGTGCTACAGAGATGGCCTCATAGAAAAGCAGTGATGGAAATCTCTCCAGTGATCAAGTATCCCCAAATTTACCATGGATACAATCAGTGGGTGGAGAAGTGAACAGAGTTTAGAATTCATAGACACATAGTAACTGGTCAGTGATATATCTGTTTGGTTAGAAATAAAGAGGAAGCAAGGTTGAAGATCAGAGACAAAGGATTCTGGAAAGAGACATTTTTAATGAACCTATGGGAGTGGGCATCAATTAGGTAGAACTTTGTATTTTGTGTTAATGCCCATTATAGAGTATTTGCTGCAGAGAAGCTTTCAACAACTAGGTGACAGGATAACTTATCCAACGAAGCCCAGTCATCATCTATACTTGGTCACAAAAAGACAAAAAACTCAATTTAAAATGTGCAAAGGACTTGAACAGACATTTCTCCAAAGAAGATATAAAAATGGCCTATTCAGTTCAGTTCAGTCGCTCAGTCACATCCGACTCTTTGTGAACCCATGAATCACAGCACACCAGGCCTCCCTGTCCATCACCATCTCCCGGAGTTCACTCAAACTCACATCCATCGAGTCAGTGATGCCATCCAGCCATCTCATCCTCTGTTGTCCCCTTTTCCTCTTGCCCCCAATCCCTCCCAGCATCAGAGTCTTTTCCAATGAGTCAACTCTTCGCATGAGGTGGCCAAAGTACTGGAGTTTCAGCTTTAGCATCATTCCTTCCAAAGAACACCCAGGACTGATCTCCTTTAGAATGGACTGGTTGGATCTCCTTGCAGTCCAAGGGACTCCCAAGAGTTTTCTCCAACACCACAGTGCAAAAGCATCAATTCTCCGGTGCTCAGCTTTCTTCACAGTCCAGCTGTCACATCCATACATGACCACCGGAAAAACCATAGCCTTGACTAGACAGACCCTTGTTGGCAAAGCAATGTCTCTGCTTTTGAATATGCTATCTAGGTTGGTCATAATTTTCCTTCCCAGGAGTAAGCATCTTTTGATTTCATGGTTGCAATCACCATCTGCAGTGATGGTGCAGTAGGAACATGGAAAAGATGGCTACATCATCAGTCACTTCAGTTCAGTTCAGTTACTCAGTCATGTCCGACTCTTTGTGACCCCATGGACTGCAGCACGCCAGGCCTCTCTGCCATCACCAACTCCTGGAGTCAGTGAAGCCATCCAACCATCTCATCCTCTGTTGTCCCCTTCTCTGACCTTCAATCTTTCCCAGCATCACGGTCTTTTCAAATAAGTCAGTTATTCGCATCAGGTGGCCAAAGTATTGGAGTTTCAGCTTCAGCATCAGTGCTTCCAATGAATATGCAGGACTGTTTTCCTTTAGGATGGACCAACTGGATCTCCTTGTAGTCCAAAAGACTCTCAAGAGTCTTCTCCAATACCACGGTTCAAAAGCATCAATTCTATGGCACTCAGCTTTCTTTATAGTCCAACTCTCACAGCCATACATAGCTACTGGAAAAACCATAGCTTTGACTAGATGGACGTTTGTTGGCAAATTTATGCCTCTGCTTTTGAATATGCTGTCTAGGTTGATCCTAGCTTTTCTTTCAAGGAGCAAGTGTCTTTTCATTTCATGGCCGCAGTCACCATCTGCGGTGATTTTGGAGCCCAAAGAAATAAAGTCTGTCACTGTTTCCACTGTTTCCCCATCTATTTGCCATGAAGTGATGGGACCAGATGCCATGATCCTAGTTTTCTGAATGTTGAGCTTTAAGCCAACATTTTCACTCTCCTCTTTCACTTTCATCAAGAGGCTCTTTAGTTCTTCGTCTCTTTCTGTCATAATTGTGGTGTCATCTGCACATCTGAGGTTATTGATATTTCTTATGGCAATCTTGACCCAGCTTGTGCTTCATC
Source organism: Cephalophus harveyi (assembly GCA_006410635.1). Lineage (NCBI taxonomy): Eukaryota > Metazoa > Chordata > Mammalia > Artiodactyla > Bovidae > Cephalophus > Cephalophus harveyi. Next base: position 357,099 of record SJYT01032947.1, read on the forward strand.
CAGTGCTGCATTTTGCTTGATGTACTCTGCATATACATTAAATAAGTAAGGCGACACTATACAGTCTTGACGTACTCCTTTCCTGATTTGGAACCAGTCTGTTGTTCCATGTCCAGTTCTAACTGTTGTTTCCTAACCTGCATACACTTTTCTCAAGAGGCAGATCAAGTGGACAGGTATTCTCATTGCTTTAAGAATTTTCCACAGTTTGTTGTAATCCACACAGTCAAAGGATTTGGCATAGTCAATAAAGCAGAAGTAGATGTTTTTTTCTGGAAATCTCTTGCTTTTTCAGTGATCCAACTGATGTTGGCAATTTAATCTCTAGTTCCACTGCCATTTTTAAATCCAGCTTGAACATCTGGAAGTTCACGATTCATGTACTGTTGACACCTGGCTTGGAGACTTTTGAGCATTACTTTGCTAGCATGTGAGATGAGTGCAATTGTGAGGTAGTTTGAGCATTATTTGGCTTTATATTTCTTTGGGATTGAAATGAAAACTGATATTTTCCAGTCCTGTAGACACTACTGAGTTTTCCAAATTTTCTGGCATATTGAGTGCAGCACTTTAACAGTATCATCTTTTTAGTATTTGAAATAGCTCAACTGGGATTCCATCACCTTCACTAGCTTTGTTTGTAGTGATGCTTCCTAAGGCCCCCTTGACTTTGCATTCCAGGATGTCTGGCTCTAGGTGAGTGATCACACCATCATGATTATCTGGGTCGTGAAGATCTTTTTTGTATAGTTCTTCTGTGTATTCTTGCCACCTCTTCTTAATATCTTCTGCTTCTGTTAGGTCTATACCATTTCTGTCCTTTATTGTGCCCATCTTTGCATTAAATATTCCCTTGGTATCTCTAATTTTCTTCAAGAGCTCTCTACTCTTTTTTATTCTATTGTTTTCCTCTATTTCTTTGCATTGATCACTGAGGAAGGCTTTCTTATTTCTCCTTTTAATTCTTTGGAACTCTGCATTCACATGGGTATATCTTTCCTTTTCTCCTTTGCCTTTAGCTTCCCTTCTATTCACATCTATTTGTTAGGCCTCTTCAGGCAACCATTTTGCCTTTTTGCATTTCTTTTTCTTGGGGATGGTCTTGATCCCTGCCTTCTGTACAATGTCACGAACCTCCTTCCATTGTTCTTCAGGCACTCTGTCTATCAGATCTAGTGCCTTGAGTCTGTTTCTCATTTCGACTGTATAATTGTAAGGGATTTGATTTAGGTTATACCTGAATGGTCTATTGGTTTCTCCTACTTTCTTCAATTTAAGTATCAATTTTGCAATACAGAGTTCATGTTCTGGGCCACAGTCAACTCCTGATCTAGTTTTGGGGGGCTGTATATATTTCTCCACCTTTGGCTGCAAAGAATATAATCAATCTGATTTTGGCATTTGCCATCAGGTGATGTCCTTGTGTAGAGTCTTCTGCTGTGTTGTTGGAAGAGGATGTTTGCTATGACCAATGTGTTGTCTTGGCAAAACTCTGTTAACCTTTGCCCTGCTTCATTCTGTATTCCCAGGCCAAATTTGCCTGTTACTCCAGGTGTTTCTTGACTTCCTACTTTTGCATTCCCATCCCCTATAATGAAAAGGGCATCCTTTTGGGGTGTTAGTTCTAGAAGGTCTTGTAGGTCTTCATAGAACCATTCAACTTCAGCTTCTTCAGCATAGACTTTGATATTGAATGGTTTGCCTGGGAAATGAACAGAGTTCATTCTGTCATTTTTGAGATTGCATCCAAGTACTGCATTTTGGACTCTTTTGTTGACTATGATGGCTACTTCATTTATTCTAAGGGAAACACGGGAATCAAAACTTAAATAAATACCACTTCAACATAGTTGGAGGGCTATCATTCAAAACATGTGAAATAACTTGTGTGGATGAGGATGTGGAAAAATTGAAACTCTCATACATTGCTGATGGAAATATAAAATGGAACAGCCACTATGCAGAACAATTTGGCATTTCCTCATAAAGTTTAATGTAGAACTAACCTTTGACTCAGCAATTCCACTCCTACATACACACCACAGAAAACTGAGAATGGAAAATTCTACAGATACTTGTATGCCAATGTTCATAGTAGCTTTATTCACAATAACAAAAGCATAGAAATATAAGTGTTCATCAACAAGCAAATGGGTAATTAAAGCATGGTTTATACATATAATTGAATGTTATCTAACCATGAAACAAAAAATAAAGTTCATATATATGCTATGGTATGGATGAACCTTGAAAACATTCAGTTCAGTTCAGTTCCTCATTCATGTCTGACTCTTTGCAACCCCATGGACTGCAGCACTCCAGGCTTCCCTGTCCATCAGCAATACCTGGAGCTTTCTCAAACTCATGTTCACAGTGATGCCATCCAGCCATCTCATTTTCTGTCTTCCTCTTCTCTTCCTGCCTTCAATCTTTCCTAGCATCAGGATCTTTTCTAATGAGTCAGTTCTTTGCATCAGGTGGCCAAAGTATTGAAGCTTCAGCTTCAGTCCTTCCAGTGACTATTCAGGACTGATTTCCTTTAAGATGGACTGATCTCCTTGCAGTTTTGCTTTAAGAAATAAGCCAGCCATGAAAGGACACATATTGTATGAGTTCTCTTATGTGAAATATCTAGGATAGGCAATTGCATAGAGACTGGAAGCAGATTAGAGTTTATGAGAGCTTGGTGGAAAGGAATGCGTAGTTATTCATTAATACGTAAGGAGTTTCTGTTCGAGGTGCCGAAAAATTTTAGAAAAAGATTATGGTGATGGTTGCATAACCTTGTGAACGTATTTCATGCCACTGATTCATACACGAGAAAATGGTTTAAATGACAAATTTAATGTTTTATATATATATATAGTATCACAATAAAATGAAACCAAGTGTAAGGAAAAAGAAAGCAATGGGAAAACATTACTAGTTATCTCAGGAAAGGTATAAGCTTCCTTCAATTATTAATAACAATATATTTGAAATTGGCAGATTTTTAAAAAATGAAATGCATTACTCTATAAAATCTATGGTTATGCTATTAAACTTGGCTCCAAATATATGGTGTGTACCTGGTGTGTACTTAGAGAGTTTGTTACAAATAGAAATTCCTGAACCTTACCTACAGATACTTAGATTTAGTAGATGTGAACTGAAGCTAAAAATTTTGTAATTTAACAAATACTGCATATAATTTTGATAGTGATCCACAGATGATGCTTTGAGAAACAATGCTTAAATAATGGCTAAGTCCTCAGACCAGACCACAGAAGCTTATTTATCTACAAATGGACGTGGCTATAGTAATATTTCAGTAATATTTAACTGTGTGCTGTACTGTGCTTACTTGCTCAGTTCTGTTCAACTATTTTTGACCCCATGGACAGTAGCCCATCAGGTTCCTCCGTCCATGGGGAGTCTCCAGGCAAGACTACTGGAGTGGGTTGTCATGCCCTCCTCCAGGGGATCTTCACAACCCAGGGACTGAACCCAGGTCTCCTGCATTGCAGTAGATTCTGAGCCACCAGGGAAGCCCAAGAATACTGAATCTTATCCTTTCTCTGGGGAATCTTAGGAAACCAGAAATTGAACTGGGGTCTCTTGCATTGCAGGCAGATTCTTTACTAGCTGAGCTACCAGGGAAACCCCCAAAATGATGTCCTGATATCCTTTCTGTATTGTTGATTGGGCAATAATAACTTACTAGTGTTATACATTTTCACATATAAGAAAAATTATTCAAGTCAATCACCATTCAAGCTCACGTTAGTATTGAAAAGACAAGATATTTCATCCAGGTTAAAAAGCTAGAGAACTTTCAGCATCAACTTGCATTATTATAGGTCATTTGTAAAGCATTTTAAGACAGGGACTTTATGCAATAAGGATTTCTAGAAAACTAAAAAGAAAAAAAAAACTTGAAGCTCAAGATTATGTATCTGACTGAATATATATTAAATAATAATTTCGTATACTTCAGTCAACTTTTATTTATACATGCTTGGCTCCCTATTTGGATTGCATACACTTTGAGGACAAAAACCATGTATGAATTTTTTTGTATTTCCTATCATACATAATGATGTCATTGGCCAGACTTATCAACAGGTATGTCAACAAGCTAATAGGTTTAGTGCAGTATGTCTCACAATAGCCAACTAAGTCTCTTTGGATAATATCAGTAGAGTATTAATATGATTAGGATTGCCAGCTGTATTGTCTTACCTGAGGGCACAGAGCAGACAAAAGCAACCATTACAAAACTGGCTCCTGGAATATCAGGGAGAAAAAGATACACAAAAGAAAATGACTAAAAGAAAAACTGATCCTCGAGTAGCACATATGACTTTTATTTTTAATTTTGCTCTGTTTTACAAATCACTGTGTATCATTTGACTTTTTTGCCCTATGAAACAACCTCAAAAGTGTGTAAAGCAAAAGACAAAGTAACAGTCTGATTCTCTGTCTTCTTTTTCACAGTTAACTTGGTCAGCATTTAATACATCTTAATAAATGTTATATGTAGAATGGATTGGTGCCAAGCTCCAGCATCTCTTTGTTTGAAATGTATCATTCTTCCTAAATGAGATTATCTTTTTGCTCAATCAAATTCAGATGTCCCTCATAAGTCTACTTTATCCTTGAACTCACGGAAAACACCAGAGGGTGAGAGTAAGCAACGGTCAGTTCTTTCAGAATTTTATTGCACTATTCATGAAATTAGGAAGTACTAGAAACAAATAGATTTTCCTTCAATAACAAGTAGGTGCCCTGAATCGAGATATTGGGTATACTGAGGGAGTGAAATCAGGATTCTCGGTTCTAATTGTACCTGTGAAGCAGGCCTCTGTGAGCTGTGTGCTTAGGCCCTCGGTTGTGTCTGACTCATTTCGACCTTTTGGACTGTAGCCCGCCAGGCTCCTCTGTCTATGGGGCTTTTCAGTCAAGAATACTGGAGTGGGTTGCCATTTCCTCCTCCAGGGGATTTTCCGGACCCGAGGATAAAACCCGCACCTCCTGCACTGCAGGCAGATTCTTTACTCACTGAACCAGAGGGGAAGCCCTTCAGTTCAGTTCAGTTCAGTTCAGTCGCTCAGTCGTGTCCGACTCTTTGCGACCCCATGAATCGCAGCACG
>SJYT01032954.1:0-34849 GCA_006410635.1 Cephalophus harveyi
AGCTTTGTTTGTAGTAATGCTTTCTAAGGCCCACTTGACTTCACATTCCAAGATGTCTGGCTCTAGATTAGTGATCACAGAGTTATTAGCATATTATTATTGATGGTATTCCCTGTGCTATCATTACATTATGTGGTTTATTTATTTCAGAATAGAATTTTATACCTCTTAATCCCTTGCATCTGCACCGCCCACCCCTTCATCTCTCCCCTACTCTGGCAACCACTATTTTCTCTCTGTCTTTCGGTGAGGTTCTGTTTTGTTTGTTCATTTTGTTTTGTGGATTCCACAAGTGAAATTTATTTTGTAGATTCCATAAATGACATCATTTGGTATTTGTGTTTCTGTCTGACTTATTTCACCTAGTGTGATACCCTTTAGATCCATCCATATTGTTACAAAAGACAAGATTTCAACCTTTTTTTATGGCCAAGTAATACTTCATTTTATATATATGTGGGCTGCCATCTATGGGGTCGCACAGAGTCGGACACAACTGAAGCGACCTAGCAGCAGCAGCAGCAGCAGCAGCAGCATATATATATATATATATACACATATATATAAGTTATATATCACATTTTCTTTGTCCATTCATCTGTCAGTGCAAACTTAGGTTGCTTTTATACCTTGGCTATTATAAATAATGCTGCAGTGAATATAGGGATGCATATATTGTTTTGAATTAGTGTTTTGTTTTCTTTGTCCAAGAATCTAGAAATGGAATTGCTGGGCTATGTGATTATTCTATTTTTAGTCTGTTGAGGAACCTCCATACCATTTTCTGTAGTGGCTGCACCAATTTACATTCCCACCAGCAGGCTGCTGCTGCTGCCGCTGGTCAGTCGCTTCAGTCGTGTCCACCTCTGTGCGACCCCAGAGACAGCAGCCCACCAGGCTCCCCCGTCCCTAGGATTCTCCAAGCAAGAACACTGGAGTGGGTTGCCATTTCCTTCTCCAATGCATGAAAGTGAAAAGTGGAAGTGAAGTTGCTCAGTTGTGTCCGACTCTTAGTGACCCCATGGACTGCAGCCTACCAGGCTTCTCTGTCCATGGGATTTTCCAGGCAAGAACACTGAAGTAGGTTGCCATTTCCTTCTCCAAGGGTTCCCTTTTTGCCACATCCTCACTAACACTTGCTAATTAGTTGTCTTTTTGATAGTAACATTCTGATAGGTGTGATATCTCTTTGTGGCTTTGATTTGCATGTCCCTGATGATTAGTGATGTTGAACACCTTTTCAGGTGTCTGTTGGCCATTTATATGTCTTCTTGGAAAAACGTCCATTCCGATCTTCTGCCCACTTAAAAATTAAACTTTTTGAATTTTTTTTTATAATGAGATATGTGAGTTCTTTAGTACTTTAGATGTTAACCCCTATTAAATATATTATTTTCAAATATCTTTTCCCATTCAGTAGGTTGTCTGTTTTGTTGATGGTTTCTTTTACTGTGCAAAAGCTTTTTATTTTGATGTAGTTCCATTTGTTTATTTTTGCTTTTGTTACCTTTGCCTGAGGAGACAGATCTAAAAAAAATATTGCTGATACTGAAGTCAGAGAGTATATTGCCTATGTTTTTTCCATGAGTTTTATGGTTTCAGGTCTTACATTTACATCTTTAACCCATTTGAGTTTATTTTTGTAAGTAGTGTGAGAAGGTAGTTTAAAGCTAGTAGAAATTTTAGGTTGGTTTTTTTTTTGTAGGAAAACTAAGATATTAAACTTTCTAGAAAATTCATGGTAAAGGCTTTAGTTGGATCTAAACAGGAAGAATAAAGCTCCCTTCTTAGAAAAGACTAAGGTATAATTTTGTACTTTAACCTTTCTTTCACTGGATTAATTAGTGTTCAAATAACCTGATGTGGGCAAAGGTATTATCTTTTTTTTTTTATGAAAGAGTACATGAAATTTTCTAATCTTACTTTTAAACAATTGGAAAGCATAATTTATTGTGTTACTCATAGAAGAATGTGATTAATATGAATTCACTCTCAACCAGGATTGAAAAAAATTTACAAGACAATTCTTCCTCTCCAAAGATGTAATTAATAGTGGAATATTTCTAACTCTCTTTAATGCCAATAGCACTATACCCTGTATCTTTACCTTCACAGAAAGTGGGAAGTTGGAAATTGAAAAATAATATATTGATGTGAGGATGGCATCCATAAAATTAGAGTTTAAAAATTTAGTTAAATAACTTACTAAAAAAATAAGTTAAAAAAATTAACTTTGTGGTCTTGTGACTGAATTTTGGTTTTGCTTTGTTTTTATTTCAGAGATGATTGTTGACCATCAGATCGAGACAGGCCTACTGAAACCTGACCTTAAGGATAAGGTGACCTATACTTTGCTCCGGAAGCACCGGCATCAAACCAAGAAATCCAACCTTCGATCCCTGGCTGACATTGGGAAGACCGTCTCCAGTGCAAGTAGGATGTTTACCAACCCTGATAATGGTAATGCAGGGGCCGCCTGGCTGCTGCTCTTTCTTACCTGCCTTACTCACTTTCCTCCACCTCTCGTCACCTTTTTTTTAAAAATCCCTCTTTTTATTTCTTCTCTTCTCAACTCATATGCCACAACCATTTCATATTGACATATTTTAAACAACTAGGCAGATTTGCAGTCTTGTTGGAAAGATTTCAGCAATTACTGTAGGCTGCAAATCCCAAGACGCCATGGTTGCTCCATATACCTCTATTCTGATTGACTGAGAGGGTTTGGTAATAATGTAGTGATGAAACAACTGAATGTTTTCAATGAATCAGCATGCCTGTATATTATTGAGTACATCAAGGAATATGCTTTTGACATGGTGGTTTGTCAGAATTAGGAGGATAGACTAAGCTTTGATAGGTACTCTGAAATCTCACACTGGGAAGTGTTTGCTTGATATATGAGATGGTGTCCAGCCTATAAATGGTCATTCATCAAAATAAGGTTCAATATTATTTTTACTGCTTAAAAAACCAATCTGCTCTTTTGCTATGTGATAGATGTGAGAATAGTTATTCAGGTAGGACATTAGCCCCATTATGTAACAATAGGAAAGGCACTATGTTTTATTTATACTCTTTTACATTTACCAGAATTTCTTGCAAAGTGTCTGTCTTCTGTATCATTGTATTTGTTTTGAATAAATTTCATAATTGGGTGTAGGCTGAGAAGGGAGAAGTTATTCTCATGAGATATGGAAAATTAAGGTGTAAAAGACTTGCTAAGCACTGGACTGGTCAAACTAGGCCTCTTCCATCCCACCCCCCGTCTTTTTGGTGTTAAGAGAAATGAGTAGATAAGGGAACTTTTAATTTGCTGTTCTCAGCTGCACTTTCAGAATAATATAAAACATGTTGTCATTGATGGACAAAAGATGGACTAAGTGAAGTGTATAAACTGAATTTTAACTCAGTTCACTCTATTTCTGGAAATTGAGTTTTCTTACTTAATTTTAAAATTAATGGCTTTCTGGGAGAGAGCTTACTATTAGCAAACTTTGCTATATTTTGGAATCATTCCACATAGTTTTTTAAAATGAGTGTGTAGTAAGTAAGCAGAATCAGATGAAAAGTTCAGTTCTGTTGAGTGACTTTTCTATTTATGTAATTGCTGCTGTGTTTCTCTTTTTGAAGCACAACAGGTTATAAATAATTAAAATAAGAATGCTCTTTAAAGAGCATTCACAAAAGGAAGAATCTAATCTAGGACATTCCTATGACAATTTGATGGTTCAATCACATCTGGAATATTGCTGCTGACAGGAAATGTTTTGATTTCTCTGCATCTCCCATTTTATTTATTTTTTAAATTGCATTTTGAATAGTTTAGTGGCTGGAAAGGTTATGTGATAAACAGTTTGTTGACACTGATGTCACAAATAATTTTAAGAACAAATCATATTTTAAAAATTATGGCGCTTGAAGTACAAGTCTATTTTTTAGTATCTTCTTTGTTAACCTCTGTCTCACATAAAATGAAATTTTATGATTTGGAGATTTATTTTTTATCACAAAGTCAGTGGTAGTATGAAGAAGCAAGCATTGTTTTCAAATGTTGCTATATTTGCAATGAGAAGAGGAATAAGTATGGCAGGGCAAGGGTTCCTTCACCACCAGTGTGGTATGAACTTAATTTTCCTGGACGTGTAGGTAGAGTCAAAGTTAGGAACAGCTGGGTCTTTGTGGCAGTATCTTGTGCTTTAGGGGAGAGTATTTGGACATGAAATACAATTAATGAGTTGACATTGCTCGTCATTCAGTCTTTTATCCTATCAGTAGATCTTTGTCCTTCCGAGAAAAGTTGCAATTGCCTTCATCACTCAGCTTCTCACATGTGAAATGCCTCAGATGCTGGGCAGAAGGCAAGCAGGAAGTGCAGGTGATTCTTTTTCTTTCTGACTTGTCAGCTGATCAGCTAACACCCTAAAGCATGGAATATGACTAGGCCTTTAAAACATGTTGTATTGGCCTTTTAAATATCTAGAGGCAAGTTTTGCCTTGAGAAATGGTATAAGAATGACTTTCGGGTGATCCCAAAATACTTTATTATAAATTATCAGATGTCAAATTTTTGGTTTTCTAGAGACACTTGTTCTTAACTTGCAAGTTTATACATATAGTTATCTTTGTATGTTAGGATTTAAATACTTAATATCTTTAACAACTATGAAATGTTCTTAGGATAAAATTCTAAAATAAAAAAGTATAGAACATTTTCTACTACTTTAATAAATCAGAATCTTTTATCTATGGTAGTTGGAATAGATTCTAATATTTCCATGTAAAAATGTAGATAAACTTATCACCTTGGTTTTCTATCATAGACTAGAAAATAGACTCAGAATGCTGCCAGTTTTAGTTATAATAAAACCAGTGCAGTTAATGGCTGAAATCTTTGGAGTTACTCTAGAATTGGAAATTTTTCCATTCCCTAGTCATATGCCACCTCTTATATACTTGCAAGGGCCAGTTGTTATCAGGAATTTTGAGGACTGTTTGTTAAACACAGCTACTATTAAAAATTAGATTATATAAACATATAATAAGATATTAATATGAAAAATAATGTTAACAAATACTCAAAATGCATTGTGAAGTGAAGTTGCTCAGTCGTGTCCGACTCTTTGCGACCCCATGGACTGTAGCCTACCAGGCTCCTCCCTCCATGGGATTCCCCCGACAAGAGTACTGGAGTGGGGTGCCATTTCTCCTACTTATTTTACTATAGGCTGTGCTATAAAATAGTGTGTTACTGTTACCTCTTCCCAAATCTACACTCAGGGACTTTAAACTGGAAGCTTGCAGTCAGTCCTGATGGCGGTGTAAACACCACAGACATCAGCAAATAGTACAAATCAGGACTTGATATATTGTTTTGTCACTTATTTACAACTTTAAAAAGAGAGAANACTGTTACCTCTTTCCAAATCTACACTCAGGGACTTTAAACTGGAAGCTTGCAGTCAGTCCTGATGGCGGTGTAAACACCACAGACATCAGCAAATAGTACAAATCAGGACTTGATATATTGTTTTGTCACTTATTTACAACTTTAAAAAGAGAGAAAATGGTAATAATGCAGGTTAAGCTTACCTATGTAGTATCTATAGCCGATATCTTAGCTTGGGCTCCTATATGTTACCAAAGATTGCTATAAATACTTAAAGAACAGCATTTATTTCTCACAGTTCTGGAAGCTGGGAAATCCAAGATCAAGAAGCCACAAATGCAGTTCTCGGTGAGGGCCCACTTTGGCTTGTAGATGGTCACCTTCTCATTCTATCTTCAGGTGGAGGAGAAAATAATAGATCATCTTTCTCCTATTTCTTTTTATAAGGATGCTCTTTTAGGAGCCAAAATTATATGCTGAAATCCTGACCCCCAGTGTAATGGTATTAGGAGGAGGGGCATTTGGGGCAGAGTCTTCAAAAATGGAATTAGCACCCTTTACATAAAGGGTTAGGATTTCAGCATATAAATTTTGGGAAAATGCAAGCATTCAGTCCATAACAACTGTTAGAACATGAATCGTACAAGGAATTGAGGAAATATTCTTTGAGTATTAAAAATCTATTATTCAGTTTAATGAAGGAATCACCCACGTCATTGACGATTGAGTCAATACATTTTCACTGCTTCACTTTTGTCTTACTCGATAGCATGTATGATAATGGATGTTCAACATGGGTGTTAGGCTTATGCTTGTTTGCCAGTTGCAACCATAAGTCAGCTACTGATAGAAGAGTTTGGTAAAAATCAACAAAAGCATTGTATGAGAATCAACTGGCTGTATGCAGCTTACAATAGAGTATTGTACATTTATTATTTGTATGTATGCTGTACATCTTTAAATCAGTAAAATTTACCAGTCACACCCATTTGCGCTTGCGCACACACACACAACGCACACGTTTTTTAACCAGAGAGCTGCTTCTCAAACATTTACCAAAACACCCACTACCAGCCCACCACTGTCTATCCCTGGCTAAATTTTTAGGATCCTGATGTGCTGTGGATTCAAGATGACTGAATGATTTTAAAAAGAAATGAAAAACGTTTTTATTTGTAATAAATTGGGGAAGAATCAGGTTTACAATATCTTAATTATCATGAAATTTCCACTTATCCAAGACAACTGTGAATTCTGGTGGATACATCTGCCAGGTCTGAAATTTGAGGCAAGTGCCATATTTTATATATTTAGGCAAGCTCAATTTATTAATGAAGGCATTTCTATCAAGTTAGTGACAGGAAGAAAATTAATGAGGTTTTCCTTCCCTCTGGTGTTAGGTTTTCCTTTACTTACTCTTTTTCTTTCTATTATTTTAGGCTGAACCATATACAGTTGCCATTTTTGTAGGGAAAATATAGTTGACTACCAACAGTTTCATATGGTTCTATTTAATAGTTTGGTCAGAGATACTTAGGTAATAATTCTGTATTACTTTAGTTTACTATGAAAGAATAACATTGAAGCCTAAGAATGTTCCTTCAATTCAGTTCAGTTCAGTCGCCCAGTGGTGTCCAACTCTTTGAGACCCCATGAACTGCAGCATGCCAGGCCTCCCTGTCCATCACCATCTCCCGGAGTTCACTCAAACTCAGGTCCATTGAGTCGGTGATGCCATCCAGCCATCTCATCCTCTGTCATCCCCTTCTCCTCCTGCCCCCAATCCCTCCCAGCATCAGAGTCTTTTCCAATGAGTCAACTCTTTGCATGAGGTGGCCAAAGTACTGGAGTTTCAGCTTTAGCATCAGTCCTTCCAAAGAACACCCAGGGCTGATCTCCTCTAGAATGGACATGTTGGATCTCCTTGCAGTCCAAGGGACTCTCAAGAGTCTTCTCCAACACCACAGTTCAAAAGCATCAATTCTTCGGCATTCAGCCTTCTTCACAGTCCAACTCTCGCATCCATACATGACCACAGGAAAAACCATAGCCTTGACTAGACGGACCTTAGTCGGCAAAGTAATGTCTCTGCTTTTGAATATGCTATCTAGGTTGGTCATAACTTTTCTTCCAAGGAGTAAGCATCTTTTAATTTCATGGCTGCAGTCACCATCTGCAGTGATTTTGGAGCCCAAAGAAATACAGTCTGACAGTATTTCCAATGTTTCCCATATATTTCCCATGAAGTGATGGGACCAGATGCCATGATCTTCGTTTTCTGAATGTTGAGCTTTAAGCCAACTTTTTCACTCTCCTCTTTCACTTTCATCAAGAGGCTTTTGAGTTCCTCTTCACTTTCTGTCGTAAGAGTGGTGTCATCTGCATATCTGAGGTTATTGATATTTCTTCCGGCAATCTTGATTCCTGCTTGTGCTTCCTCCAGCCTAGCGTTTCTCATGATATACTCTGCGTATAAGTTAAATAAGCACGGTGACAGTATACAGCCTTGACATACTCCTTTTCCTATTTGGAACCAGTCTGTTGTTCCCTATCCAGTTCTAACTGTTGCTACCTGACTTGCATATAGGTTTCTCAAGGGGAAGGTCAGGTGGTCTGGTATTCCCACTCTCAGAATTTTCCACAGTTTATTGTGATCCACACAGTCAAAGGCTTTGGCATAGTCAATAAAGCAGAAATAGATGTTTTTCTGGAACTCTCTTGCTTTTTCCATGATCTAGCAGATGTTGGCAATTTGATCTCTGGTTCCTCTGCCTTTTCTGAAACCAGCTTGAACATCTGGAAGTTCACGGTTCACGTATTGCTGAAGCCTGGCTTGGAGAATTTTGAGCATTACTTTACTAACGTGTGAGATGAGTGCAATTGTGCAATAGTTTGAGCATTCTTTGGCATTGCCTTTCTTTGGAATTGGAATGAAAACTGCCCTTTTCCAGTCCTGTGGCCACTGCTGAGTTTTCCAAATTTGCTGGCATATTGAGTACAGCACTTTGACAGCATCATCTTTCAGGATTTGAAACAGTTCAACTGGAATTCCGTCACCTCCACTAGCTTTGTTTATAGTGATGCTTTCTAAGGCCCACTTGACTTCACATTGGCTCTAGGTGAGTGATCATACCATCATGATTATCTGGGTCATGAAGATCTTTTTTGTACAGTTCTTCTGTGTATTCTTGCCACCTCTTCTTAATATCTTCTGCTTCTGTTAGGGCCATACCATTTCTGTCCTTTATCAAGCCCATCTTTGCATGAAATGTTCCCTTGGTATCACTAATTTTCTTGAAGAGATCTCTAGTCTTTCCCATTCTGTTGAATAACAGGTAAATTTGGCCTTGAAATACGGAATGAATCAGGGCAAAGGCTAATAGAATTTTTCAAAGAGAACGCATTGGTCATAGCAAACACCCTCTTCCAACAACACAAGAGAAGACTCTACACATAGACATCACCAAATGGTCAACACCGAAATCAGATTGATTGTATTCTTTGCAGCCAAAGATGGAGAAGCTCTATACAATCAGCAAAAACAAGACCGGGAGCTGACTGTGGCTCAGATCATGAACTCCTTATTGCCAAATTCAGACTCAAATTGAAGAAAGTAGGGAAAACCACTAGACTATTCAGGTATGACCTAAGTCAAATCCCTTATGATTATACATTGGAAGTGAGAAATAGATTTAAGAGACTAAATCTGATAGATAGAATGCCTAATGAACTATGGACTGAGGTTCGTGACATTGTACAGGAGACAGGGATCAAAACCATCCCCATGGAAAAGAAATGCAAAAAAGCAAAATGGCTGTCTGGGGAGGCCTTATAAATAGCTGTGAAAAGAAGAGAAGTGAAAAGCAAAGGAGAAAAGGAAAGATATAAGCATAAGAATGCAGAGTTCCAAAGAATAGCAAGGAGAGATAAGAAAGCCTTCCTCAGTGATCAATGCAAAGAAATAGAGGAAAACAAAAGAGTGGGAAAGACTAGAGATCTCTTCAAGAATGTTCCTTATAGTGTTCAAAAGTCAAATAAGGTATATTTAGTTTGCATTTTATTAGAAAGTGAAAGTTTAGGCCTAATTGGTATTCTTTCAAAAATATTTAGTAATATGTTTCTTACAACGTTACCTGATAACTCTGTTTTAAAGAGCTATGTTTTATAGGATTATATGATTTTTTAAAATGTAATTTACCACTTAAATGAATACTTTTGATATGTACTGTCTAGTCTTACAAAAGATGGATAAGACCCAACTTTAAGACCAAGAACCTTAATTTGAGTATTCAGCTTTCACTGCCTTTATCGAAATTTGGGCAGTGCTATCATGGATTTGTCCCTGGTGTTTTCCTGATTTCGTTTCTACTCCCTAGACTCTCATAAAAATCCTTGCCCTCCATGGTCTGGGAGATGCCCTTTACTGAGAAATGATTTTGGTTATCCAACTAGACCTAGACTATGAATTTCATATTGCCCAATCCATTTTTATGACTCCATTTTTTTTAAGTGAAAAATTGTAAAGCTAATTTAGTACTTAGCTTCTATGTCTATAAAACATAAAATGAAAATTAAATGAGATAATGCATGTAAAATGTTTTGAATGGTAATTGTACATAGTACCATCACTGATACTATATACAGTGGCACCATAGTACCATCACTCAACAAATAATATTAAATTATATGTAATTATATGTATTATATGTTTAAGCACAGGTAAGGAAGAAAAATCTCATATTGAGTGATGGTATTTTCTGGAGTGATATATGCTCTATAACTTACCATTTGGGAAGAATCTCATGGATATATTGCTGATTTATTTCCTCTGCCCTTCAGTAAGTGATACCATTTCGCTAGCAGTGGGAGAGGAGGAAACTTTCTCATCACAGCCCTCTTGCAGAATAGTCTGTCCCTGTCATTGATTTTCCTCTTTGCTGGCTGTCAGGGAAACCCTAAACCACACTGAGAATCTAAGACTTAAAGCTTCTCCAGTAGGTGGATGAGGGTTTGGAGGACAGCTCCATGTCAGGGCAACTGCGTCTAGACCTCATCAGGCTGCTTCTGGTGCACTGTGGCCTCTTCTGTAGTTACAGGGAGCCAGGGCCTGCTCCTGATGGCATCTCTGAATTTTATCTCAATTTACCTTCTTTCTTTTCTATCAGTTATGAGAAATGCATTACCACTTGCTCCTACCCTGTACTTTTTCTGCAAATTCCTCTTTTCATTGTTAACTTCCAGGCAGTACGCTGATTCCTAGCTCTTTCCTACACTACAGTTTCTAACTTTAAAACAGAACAATTTTACAGGCATGAATCCTGGCATGGGTTGCCATGCTCTCCTCCAGGGGATCTTTCTGAACCAGTGATTGAACCTAGGTCTCTTAATGTCTCCTGCATTGGCAGGCAGGTTCTTTACTGCTAGTGCCATCTGGGAAGCCCCTTAAAAAGTGTGAAAAGTGAAAGTTGCTAAGTTGTGTCTGACTCTTTGCGAACCCAAGGACTATAGCCTGCCAGGCTCCTCTGTCCATGGAATTCTCCAGGCCAGATTACTGGAATGAGTAGCCGTTTCCTTCTCTAGGGGATTTTCCCAACCCAGGAATCAAACCCAGGTCTTCTGCATTGCATGCGAATTCTTTACCATCTGAGTCAGCAGGGAAAAAGTGTAGTCTTTTGCTATTACCTACAGTAGCATAAATAGTGGTTAGCAACAGAGAACAAACAGTGAAAAGAAATCAGTGTTTTATTCTGTTAATTCTTGGCCCCATTGAAATGGAAGTGGAATTAGCTAGGCTCTCAGTGCTTTTCACCCAGTTGGAGGTTAGACATATTCCAGCTACTTGGTTTGGGTATTAGGTCAACCTGCCTAGATGCTGGCACGTGGTGGATCTGGCTGGGACCACTGCCGGGTTTGGCAGCTTTCTCACTCCCTGTAGACATTCTTAGGTTTTATCTGGATTTTGGATTCCAGCTTATCCCAGTAGTCTCTGTCTGGGTTATTCTACCCTGCAGTTCCCCTCTCCCCTCCATACCCTTGAATTCAGACCTGCTCCCTGAATCAGTGGGGAAGGCAGACATTTCCCTGACTTTCCTCAAAGGTTCTGTCCCAGAAGCGGTCATCGTGTTTCTCCAGTTCTAAGATAGGTCAGCTCGCAGGCCTCCATCACCTTCAGAGGAGAGTCAGTTTCCCAGGTGCCTTTCTGTGTATAATCAGCTCTTTCCAAAACCAGCAGCACACATCCATCTGTTTTGTTCAGAACTCTAATTCTCCGTTCATTTGCACAGCACAGATGAATGTCCTGGCCAGAATTCAATGAATGACCAAGCTCTTCTCAGCCTTAGATTAAATGAACCCATCCATGGAAAGTTACTAGAAAAATGCCTCAATAAATGTAATCTTTAATAACAGTGATGAAATAGCAGTAGTATTTCTAAACCATCTATCAGACACTATTCTTTTTATTTTATTTTCCTGGGCAGGTGACTGAACATCCAGCTTTATAATGTTCAGATTGTTAAATAACACAATTTTCTCCAAGAGTCATACTCTCTGAGTATTTGCTAGTCTAGTCTGCTCTTTATGGCAGTGAAGAGTCAGGCTTAAGAGATACAACACAAGTAAGTGTTTAGGTTTTGATATTAAAAGCCTACTTGATTATCTCCTTGAAGACACACCATCTTTTCCATGATTAGGCTTCATTCTAAACCAGAAGAAATACATGAGTTTGAGCAATTTATATTATTATAGTCTTAAGCCTCAGTTTCTATACCTGTAAAATAGGATAGTAATGTCTCCTTCAACATATACAACCAGGAGTAAATGAGATATTTTTGTGAGAAGTATTTAATAGTCATAATGTGAGATACCATTGTAAGGAAAACTATTATTCAGAAAGGTTTTAAGGGGAAAATATAGTGCCTTTCAGATTTAAAACTGAATACAGAGCTTCAGTTCCCCACCATTATTTTGTATTCTTTTAACTTCTGCATCTCTTAGTTTTTTTCCCCTACTACTCCATATTTGAAAGCATTCTTGGAGTTCTGTTTTTAAAACAGTGCTACTTTCATTATCAGCGTTACAGATGCCAAATAATATATAAGGAGATGCCACTCGTGGGTTTATAATGTTTTTAACTTAGGAGTATGAAGATTGATTAATATATCTGAGCAACGATAGTTCTTAGCTATCAGTAAATAATATTGGAGAAGGGCATGGCAACCTACTCCAGTATTCTTGCCTGGAGAATCTTATGGATCAAGGAGCCCCATCGGTGAGTACAGTCCATAGGGTTGCAAAGAGTTGGACATGACTGAAGCAACTTAATACACACATTAATAAATTTTATATATGTATATATATCAGGATGTTGAAATAAATGTATTTAAAATTTTTACTAATTGCCAGTCTATTTTACAAAACCAGGGTCTGTGATAGAGTAAAGAAATGGAATAATTCTCATTGTCTTATCTTACCATATAAGAATATTTCTTCTCCATTACTTTCTTTCTCTGAAAAGGAGTCCTTAACTGATTTTCTGCTGCCAAACCAGGAGTAAATCTTCTTCTGAGGCTTGAGATCTTGATGGAGATTCCCTTGTGAAATCTCACTCTCCCCAGCCTCAGGTTACTCTAAAAGCAGACAGGGAAGTAGTTGTTTATCCTACTCTCTGCCCCGGTCCCTATGAGAGAGGAATAGAGAGGAGAGCAAAGGGAAGGACAGGAAAATGTGAGGAATGAGGGAAGGCAAAGTGGAGACATGAGATGTGAGCACGGTGTACTCTTTACCGTGTCTCCCAAAAAGAAAAAAGGGAGAAGAAAACCGAAGTCTTCCGAGAATAACTAAACATGTCTCATTTTACTCAAACCTTGTTTCAGTAAAAGTACAAAGGACAAAAAGGAGATTTTTTCAGGTTTGTAAACCTCATTTCTTAAAAATGACGTATTGAAATTAAAGCTGCATCAAATGAGGCCAAGGTTGCTGCCTTCCATGTTTTTCAACACCCTTCAGGATGTTGAATAAAGGAAACGTTGTTCATCAGTGATAGAGTAGTAATAGCAGCAACAGTATTGCCTCCCATTAACTGAGCAATACCTTGTGTAGGATGTTTTTATTTATTTATTTGATTTTCATACCTATAGTTTATTCATTTATTTACTTTATTGTATTGCTTTTGCCATACATTGACATGAATCTGCCATGGGTATACATGTGTTATGTTTTTAAAGTTTCTATATCGTATCTCCATTTGCAGATGAAAAGCCTGAAGAAATATAAAATAAAGAAACCTTAGAAATGTGAAATAACTTACCTAAACACATAAAAATAGAGGAACCTACTATACTTAATAACAGTATTCTGATTCAGCTACAGTGGTCATGAGCTTCCTCAACCACAATTTATTTCCCACACATCAGTGAGTCCAGGGCTCTCGCTTTGTGTAATATTGTGATATTAAACGAGCTCTGAGGTCTTTCTATGTCTAGGCAGAAATTTATGTGAAAGGTGGCAGTTGGACATCTTTATTGGTTTTCCAAATGGAGATTTCTAGGCAACATGTCATGTGTTTATGGGTGAAATAATGCTAAACTCCTGAGTTAAATTTCTTGGCTAAATAATGGTGTGGAATACATACAACATTGCAATCCTGAAAGAGTCCTAAAATTTTAACAGTAGTTAAATTAATCATCTTTTTAATAAGATTGTTAAAAAAATTGATAGAGAAGCCTTTTTTGGGGGGTTTATTTGCATGATTCAAGTAGGGACACCCTTACTTGAACAGATTTAGGATTGATGGTTTTAGACAAGTTGATTCCCAAGGAAAAGATGAATCATTACAAAAAAAGTCCTGTTCAGAACACCTTTTTCTACAGTCTAGATATTGGGAACCGTCCCTCAGAAATCTTCAGGGCTTTATCTTTCCTCATCAAGTCTCAGTAATATAAACCAGTTTCTACCTTGTTTATGCCTGAAGCCAGGCAAAATGATTTAAAAGAGAATATGTAAGATAGTAGCAAAGCTAAGTTGTTTATTTTGTAGCTTAAGTGTAGAAGAAGTACAATGAAAGCATTATTTGGAAAAGGCTTACATAATATATCATTATCATGGTATAATCATAAAGTTTGGCTTGGCTCTAAGAACAGCTTTTTTAACATTTTGTCTATGGAGTAAATTTGTGAAGAGAAGAAAAGCAACATAAAAGAGTTACAGAGTTTGTATCTCTTCCTGCACAGAAGTACAGGGAGGGTCTAACAATCAAAATGTTGGAATCTGCCAATACAAGTAATGGATGCTGTGAGCCTCCCAGTTTTCATGAGGGTAAGCAGCCAGATGGCTCCAATCAGCTTTACTAAAACCCAGGTGCCAAGTCTCTATGGGCAGTTTCATTTTCATGCTTGTCTTTGGAGCCAGGTTCGTTGCCAGTGTGTGCCAGGCTCCATTCCACTGTCCCTTTGGTGGCTAGGCTAAGCATTCATGGAGGCTGTATATGCAAAAAGGTGTTTCCATCTTTAGTTCCCAACGAATCACACCCTGACATGTTGTGGGGAAAGTAGAGGAAAGAGAAGCTGTTTGGGGAAGCCAGTCATCAGCATCTGAGTTTTGGAGCATATTTATTTTAGGAGCAGGCCATGGTATCGGTGATAAAATTTGAGTAACTTTGTATTGTCCAGCCACTGAAGAATGTGACGGCTCTTTTTAGTTTACTTTGCGTTCCTAACCTCTGTCTGCTCTCACTGAACTGGAATTTTCGTTGGTCCTTTCTTCGGCCCAGATAAATGGCAGCCAGTAGTCTGGCCTTCCTTCATTTCCTTTAGCTAAGCCTGCAGGAATATTGGCTCACAAGCAGGTCCCCTCACTGTCAGAAGAAATGGGAGGTGAAAGTTGGCCCGTATGACAATATATATTTCTAAATGCCTCCCTCTTAACGAAAGCAATTTTGGAACTATCTCAACTGGTTCATTTCCCTTTTTCATTTTTCTTAGTACAATACAAACTTGCAAAGAAGTTCAATTATGGGAAACAATTAAAAATTCAGATTGCAAAGAAAAGACATCAGATTTGCCTCAAACAGGTGTTGGCACAGATGGCCCGCTCACAAGTCCTGGCTTTATTTACAGCTTTTAAACACAGACAGATAAATTGACAAAAATGTTTCTAGATTTTATAATGTGCTGAATGTCCAAATTTGGCCATCAACTTACATTAATTTATAATTGATTTAATTTAGAACTTGACCTCCCCAGTCACCAACAGCCTTAAGAGCAGTATTTGTTTGCCCTGTCACTTGCATACTTGTGTGAATAGATTATCTAATGTTTGGTTCTGTTTGATATACTTGCTTTGTTACTTTGATCATTTAACAACTGTATTACTAAGGGAAAAAAACTCTCTCAAGTCAAATTGTATGTAGTCTGATGGTTAGTTATTTCCAACATCATTGTTGTTCCTTGAAGGATAATTATGCCCCTATTTCTTACTAGGAGTGGGGCATTTGATGAGAATAGCAAAACAGATGACATAAAACCCAAATGGAACTATCTCTAGGCTGAAGTTGATGGTGTTCTCCAGTTGATTAAAACTATTTGGAGGAACCATACTATCTATTTAGCCTACATCATTATTAAGTCTCTGATGTGGTCTAAGATTTGGCATGGGTGCACCACATATTAAAATTATACTAAAAATAAGGATTAAAGAGCAACAGAAAATGAGAACTAATGTGCCATTCTAAATGGATTTGTATTACGATATTGATTTATCTATATCCTTAGTCTCATGTTGCAGAAGGGCTGAAAAACAGGAGGCAAAGGGTATTAAAAACCAGTTTTATATTCATCAAGGAAAATATTTCCTAAGTCAAAATATGAGATGTTGCTTTCTGCTTTGGGTAGAAGATCCATAAAAGGGTCTGTTGGACAGATCACGAGAGAGTGCCTTGCTAATATAACACCTTGCTCCCTGTGCCTTGCACAAGTGTGTGTAACTTCCCTCTGTGTGTGCTTATGTGGTGCAAGATTATTAACAGTCTTGATCTTACATCTTGAGATTAGTGTTCATTATGTAAATCTTCTCTCTGGGGACAATCCATGTTTTGTGTATTAGTGCTTCAGGGCGGATCAGCCTTTGGTGGTTGGGGAACTATGATGATTGAGTGTGATTTGTTTCAGGCTCTGAAATTCTGTGTTGGGATTTGTTCCATCTAAGAATGCAGGGTCATGGGAGGGGGTGTGTGTCAATGTAATATGTCATTGTTCTCCTTTAACCCGCTTGTGTGATTTGCTTTAGTATTTTTTTCTTTTTAATCAATGCTTTCATCCTCATCCTTGCTGTGGCTGCTCATGTGTCCTCCTCCTCCTGTCTTCTGCTTCTGACACTAAAGCCCGCAGCCCGCTTGAGAACTCAGTGCCCTGCCTAGCAACCCGCACCTTGGACGATGACCCCCGAGTGCGGCGCACTCCCAGCGTGGGATGGCTAAGTAAGTCAATGACCGGGAAAGGGCAAGGATGGTGGCGGTGGTGGCGTGGGAGGGCGTGAAGATGGGGCTTATGATAACTCACTGAGTGAAAGCGTCCTCAAGAGTGCCTGAAAGGGTAAGGCTCACAGGTTGCTAAATTCACAATTATGGATTCATTTGTTCTACTAGCAAAGAGGACAGTAATAATGCATTCTCTGTGTGACCTGGCATCCTGAATTAAGTTGAATACCTTGTAAGCCAGTGGAAAGAGTTGGAGATGAAGGGCTGGGCTTGGCACTGGCAGTGTCCCTCCATGGAACATGTATCAGAACTTCCATTTCCTCATGGGGGTGATGATGTCATATTTTCTTATTTCAGAGGATTGTGAGGAAGATATCATGAAGATGAGGTCTCTGCAGGAGGTTTGAAAGCATTCAAATGTTGGTCAAGAGGAAAAACTTACCAAGTTAGTGGTTTAAAAACCCCTCAAGTACTGCTTAAGTGCCGGAAAGGCAGTAGGTGCTACAGATGAAAATGTAGCATAAGATAGAATCTTTATTTTTTAAAATTGTTTTGTAAAGAGATAGGATATACATATCTAAAACCAAAAGAGAATGTGTACCCAAAACACATGAACTTTCCCCCAAGATTTCCAAATTTGATTATATGTGATAGAAATTTCTTTTAGTTGCGAAGAAGCCCATTCATGGTGACACTATTGAGCTTTTAGTTGTATACTGTTACCTTTCTTAAAATGAACCTATTGATTAAGCTTTTTGCTTAGTGTAAGGAAATTTCACTTACCGGAGAAGATGTTTTCTCAGATGACTTAATGGGGGAAGTTTTACTTCATCCTAAAATAATGTTTGTTGTGGTCAGTTCTTCCAGGACTTATTGGAATGAATTTGATCTTTTTAGAAACTGTAGTCATAATCTCCATGTCCCATAGAAATATAAATATGTGTTGTCCATGTCAGGTACTGTACTAGACACTGGGTATTTAGAAATGTATAAGTGGGTCCTTGCCCTCAGCAGGGCTTCCTTTCTGATGAAGAAGGCAGGTAAAATAGATAACAATTGTAGCATATGTTAGGTAAAATGACTGAAAGGACATACCCACCCACACACATCCACCTACCCCTCCCCACCCCCCACAAGATTATGGGAACATCTGCTGGGCCTGGGAGTTGTGATGGTAGAAGAGGCTTTTGGATGAGATGATTTGGGGGTTAATCTTGAATAAAAAATAAGAATTTGGTGGCAGGAGAATTGAGAGGAAGGGCTACTTACTGAACTACTAACTTTGCAATGATTTCTGCTGTACAGTAGGTTGAAGAAGCTTGAATGATAATTTTGTATTGAATAATAATGAGTAGGCAAACATTAATTCATCACTTTTTTGGTACAATCCTTGAGCTAAGGATTGGTACCTTTATGGGGTACCATTTAATTTTCTGAACAATCCTGTGAAATGTCTCTTGTTATCCACAGTTTACAGATGAAGAAATGGGGATTAGGGAGGTTTAATAGCTTGCCCAAATCATAGAGATCATTAAGTATCTTGGGCAGGAATTGAACTTCATCATGTAGTAGTTTCATCTATAACTTTGATGAATAGTGTCTTACTGAGGTTAAGGTATAAGAAATTCACGTGGTTACATTGCCAGAAAGGCTTACTTACCTTGCAGCGAACCTTCAACAATCACTTGATTTTCTTTGCAAAAGTCATGCATTTCTTTTAATGAACTTTTTTTTTCTCAATTGGGGAAAAAATTAATTCAGGTACAGAGTTTAGTCACTAGAGTTTGGAGTCAGACAGAACTGGGTTTGAATCCTGCACCTACCATGTATTAACTTCTTGACTTTGGGCAAATTACTTCTCTACAGTACATTTGGGTTTACATAAAACCCAGCCATAAAACTGGGTTAATCTTACCAACACAGGATTGTTGTGGGAATTAAATTAGAAAATGTATAATGCTTAGTGTATTGCTCAGCCCTCAATAAATATAGCATTAACTGTTATTAGCCAAGTGCTTATAGGAATTGCTTAAGACATTGTAGCTGTTCTTATCCTTTTAAAGTTTTATTTATTCCATGTCAGGCATTTAGACACTGATATACTGTTGTGGATGAAGTATCAAGGAAATGGACCAAAATGTTCATTTTGTTCATGTTATGGAAATATGGCAACTGTTTGGAAATTAACTTAAGACCACACCCTGGGCCAATCCTTCTAAGAAAACATTTTAGTCATGAGAGAGTATTCTGTTCATTATCTATTTATATGATATATTCTCTCCCTAAACAAACAGCTTTGATATATCATCTCAGTCACCTTTCCAGAGCTTCCTGTTAAGTATGACATCAGTTCAATATATTTAATATATACATATAAAAAAAATTTAAGATGTGCAAAGTGGTGTTAAATGTTGCTAGTATCTTACCTGCCTAGCCAATCTCATTTTCATCTCTTCTTGGTACAAAGCTCTATCTAATCTGCTTGTCCTTTTTCTCTTGGCTTCCATTGTGGTGAGCCCCACTTCTGTGCCCTCTTGATCCCTTGGCCCTTCTGTGAACACCTTTCTAAGTATGGACATCCAAAACTATTCAGTAAGGCCCAAATGAAATCCCATTTCCTTTTATAAAATTGTTGTCAAAAACACAAAAGATCTTTTCAGGTCCTATATGTTATAGTTCCTGATGTCTGTGCTTCACAGTTGAGGATTTACTGTGTGTTGTTTTATGTAGCTGTCTGTTGTTTCATTATTTGCATTTTTTCATTTCAATGATATAAAAAACTCCTTTAGGTCAGAGGCCGGGTATCATGCTTTTGGATCCCCTGCAGTGCATTGTACATACTTGAAACATGGGAGTTGTGCAGTAAATATGTATTAATCCTTGACACTCCACCATCTCATTAAGAGTAACCAGTAGCCCAGTTTTCTTTAGGGCCCATCTTGACCACAGTAACCGAAAGTGAACATTGCATACCGGGAAAAATTATTTCCCCATATTTCTGCTTACTTCAGTTTGATGAGTTTCGATCAGTTCATTCTAATAGTTAACACAGAATTACTTTTCATTAATAAAAACTGCCCAAAATATCACCTAAAAACAGTTTTGTGGACAAAGTTCCATTAATTTAATCTTTTCATATTCTTAGAAAAGATATTCGAAAAGATATTTTCAGACAGTGTTAACTTGAAATGACAGCTGCCTTTAACAAGCTACCTTTAAAGTTGCTTTTGGGAAGTAAACTCTCATCATTTTTACATTGTGTGCTTCTTATCTTAGTTGTCACCTGAGGCAGATGTGAGCTTACAACTCTTACTCATTTCAACTACTGCTAAGGTACTGAATTAGAAGTTGGAAGAAAACCAAAAATGATTTCCTCTTAGAGATCTCCCCGGCAGGTCTAAAACCAGTTTGGGCCACTGAGAACAAAAGAGAAGCTTTTACCTCTGCTTTTCAGGACAAGTTAATACCCAGCTAAATGCCTTGCCACTATTAGTGCATAGGTGCGTACCCTGTCTTGCTAGATTCGGAATGGCTCTCCACTCTGAGTGCTTATCTCTGAATTCAGGTTGATGGCTAACAGTCCACATCCTCTGAGCCCCTTAGAAAACACTTGTGTCCTTTTGCAGTTATTGGCAGTGGAGATCAGCTGCTTCAGACTCTTAGGTCTGAACTTTAGAGAAGAAAATGAGGATTTAGGGTTTTTTTCCTGCCATCTTCTGCAGATTACGGCATCTGTCTTCACTTTGCTTTGTGTATGTTTTTCTGTCTAGTTTGTAAATCTACCAGGCAAGGATCTCCTGGTCCAGCTCAGTGTTTTGTTTTGTTTTGTAGGTACTTATCCAGTGGTGATATTATTATTATCCCAAGTATTAATATTAGATAATATTTTTTAAAATGAAACCACGGTGGTATAATTCTATAGATTCTTGTTTTATCTTACAACCAGGTTGTACAGTTAACATTAGAATTTAAAGAACTGAAATCTAAGTGGGGCTCTTTTGCTTTAGGTAGGGAAAAGTGTGTGTGTTTTTTTCCTCTTTGTGGACATTTCTGGGATTAAGCAGTTCAAGTCTTTTAACTGTTGGAAAGTTTACTGATAAAATAAAAATTGGAATTTTCTCTGGCTCAAGAGTTTTCTTAAAGAGTTTTGGAACTTCTTTAGGAAAGTCTTGAGCCCAGAGGGTTCACTTGAACAGGTTCAAGTCAACAAACATTCCCCGTGCTCTTCCTCTTCTCGTTTCATAGTCCAGTGGGAGAGAGAGAGAAGTGAAGGAAGCTCCCAGCTGACGCTTTGAGAGAAGCGGTGCCACCACAAGAGTATAAGGGCAGACCTGTTTGTCTGCAGCATGTAACAGCAGAATATGTTATACTCTCTGAAAATGCTTGTCGGGAGAATGGATAGTGGGCATAAAAAGCAAATTGGGGGAATTATTCTTCTCGGGAAAGGTAGACTTTTCAATGGGCCTTAAAGGGTGGATCGTCCTTCTGTACATGAAAGTTGTAGTGAAAGCAGGATGAGACGTGGAAAGGTGATACTATGCTGAGGGAAAAGTGTAAAAGCAACAAGGTTGTTGAGAACAGAAAAGAGTTTGTGTGACATGGAATAAATTCACACATTTAATTAGCAGACAGGGCATGAGAACTGAATATGTGAGTGTTAAGGTGGTGAAATCATGAAGCTGTTTTGTGGAAGGTCTGTGAATGTTGGTTAGCAAGGGTGTAGCATGATCAGAGGGCTTCCCCCGTGGCTCAGCAGTAAAGAATCTGCTGTAATGCAGGAGGCATGGGTTTGATCCTTGGGTGGAGAGGATCCCCTGGAGAAGGGCATGGCAACCCACTCCACTATTCTTGCCTGGAGAATCCCATGGACAGAGGAACCTGGCAGGCTACAGTCCATAGGGTCGCAAAGAGTTGGACATGACTGCAGCAACTGAGCACACACACAGAACTGTGTGCTAGGAAATTAATTATTAGTAGGGAGAAGCCTGAAAGCAGGGAGAGAGTTAGGTGATTGCAGGAGATCGGCTGGGGAGAATGAGGATCTGGGCTAGGATTGTGACTGTGGGGATGGAACGGTGGTGATATTGCGTGACATGTGAGGAGATGGCATCTGCAGGACTTGGCACCAATTGAAGGTCAGGGGAGGAGGAGAAAGGAACTCAGAGTTTGAACTTGCAACCAGGGAGATGCTAGGAAACCCACCACAGAAAAGGGTGGTGGGGTTTACAGAAATATAGCAGTTCTGATTTCTGACCATCTTTGAAGATGTGTTTCACAAGGTTTTGGGGTTTTGGGTTGTGTTTTCTTTTTTGGGGGGGCATGCTGTGTGGTTTGTCAGATCTGAGTTTCCCCACCAGGGATTGAACACCAGGCCCTATGTTGTGAAAGTTTGGAGTCCTAACCACTGGCCCTCCAGGGATGTCCTCACTAGGAGATTTTTAGATTTTTATCACGGGCCAATACTCCTTTAGAATTGTGCTTTGTTATCACATTCTCACCTTAGTTTAGGGGACCCATTTAAATTTACCTTTGGGGTACAGAGTGTCAGCTCTCTTTAGGGAATGAATAAATTTAGAGCATTTTCATCTTGATTCACCTTCCATCCTATGTTCGAGATGTGGACTTGTTCTTGATTGGGAATACTTATTTGATCATTTACTGTATGGTTGTTCCATACCTTTTTTGGCCTTTAAAAGGGCAAAAGGAAATCCAAGTGTAACTTTCAAAATCCTTTCACTGTAGCTTTTCATAGTCACAATTTTCAAAAGACCATAGGAAATGAAATCTTTCAAGAATCTGACAGCTACCTTCAGATTGTTTAGTTAACATAGACATTCAGAAAACTTGTGTAGTATCCAAGAATTAATTACAACATTCTTCAAATGCAGACAGCCCTTATCACTTAAAAAAGGAGGGGGGGTGTTGGTTACTGTTTATCCTGAACTCCTTAAAGATGGCTCATTAGTTATTTCACTGATATACTGCATTTATAATAGACTAAAGTATATGCTGACTCCTGAAGTTATTAATAGAAAGAATCAAGGTGGGAAAAGAATAAAAACTTAGAAATTCTGTTGTATTTTGGAGTTCTGGGGACTTGGGGGAGATTTTAAGAGGCACAGATTTCAAAAAACTTAGACCATCTGCCTTAATTATAAAATAGAGGTTCCCACCCCACCCCAACAAGAAGAGCTTGAGACTTGTGAACATTCACACTTGTTTGCAAATGGTGGTATGTGGAATATGTTCACAATCAAACTCTTCTTTTCATCACCAAATCTGGCCATTTTCCTGACCTTGCTGTCTGTTACCATCTTTCTCCCTTCCTTCAGAATTGGAACCTTAAAGTCATCTTTGATTATGCATTCTCTCTTCCCTTCTACCTGCAGTGGGAGGGGAAGAGATTAATTTAATAGATTAACTAAGTCTGTTAAATGATGCCTGTCGTGTTGCTTGTGTTTGTCTCCTTACTGGTCTTACAGCCAATGCTTCTGTTCAGATTCTTATTTTCTCTTGCTTTTCCTGTTATCTGGGGTCACTGCTTATAACTGGGTATAGGGAAATGTGTCCTAAACTCTGCCTTCCAATTAATCTTATCATTCCTGGCTGATATCCTCATGTGGAAATGGTCAGTGGCATGTCAGTGCATTTCAGATCATATCCAACCCCCTTGGGCCTGGCATTCAGGGCCCATTGGCAGTGCCCTGAGGATGAGGAAGCAACATCTTATGCTGCTGCGTTTCCCTTTATCTGCATTAGATTTCAGAAGCTGCTTACCATTTCTTAAATTTGCCAAATTCTTCCCTCTGTTTTTGTCTTTGTCCTGAACATTCTCTCCACTTGGAATACTCTCCTTCTTCCTGAAACTGTCTGTCAAAATTCTGCTGGTTGTTCAAGGTCCACATTCTCCTTGAAACCTTTCCAACCTGAGATACTCTCTGCTGCTAAGTCGCTTCAGTCGTGTCCGACTCTATGCGACCTCATAGACAGCAGCCCACCAGGCTCCCCCGTCCCTGGGATTCTCCAGGCAAGAACACTGGAGTGGGTTGCCATCTCCCTCTCCAATGCATGAAAGTGAAAAGTGAAAGTGAAGTTGCTCATTAGTGCCAAACTCTTAGCGACCCCATGGACTGCAGCCTACCAGGCTCCTCCGTCCATGGGATTCTCCAGGCAAGAGTACTGGAGTGGGGTGCCACTGCCTTCTCTGAGATACTCTCTACTGACCTTGAAGTCTGCAGGCACCTTTTTGTACCACCTCCTATGACCTTGTCTCATCAGTTTTGTATTGTTGCGTGGGGGTACATCTTACTGTAGTGTGTGGTCCACAATAGAGGTAGGACCCGTATCGTTAAGCAGGACCCATATTGAATTGATTTAGATATCTTCCATTGCAGGGATGAACAGTTAAGGCCCATGGACCAAATCTGATTTACTGCATGGTTTTGTGAATAAAGTTTTATTAAAACACAGCCATGCTCTTTAGTTTATGGATTGTCTATGACTGCTTTCATGCTTCAGTGATAGAGTTCAATAGTTACAACACAGATTGTATGGCCTGCTGCTGCTGCTAAGTCGCTTCAATCGTGTCCGACTCTGTGCGACCTCATAGATGGCAGCCCACCAGGCTCCCCTGTCCCTGAGATTCTCCAGGCAAGAACACTGGAGTGGGTTGCTATTTCCTTCTCCAATGCATGAAAGTGAAAAGTGAAAGTGAAGTCCCTCAGTTGTGTCCGACCCTCAGAGACCTCATGGACTGCAGCCTTCCAGGCTCCTCTGTCCATGGGATTTTCCAGGCAAGAGTACTGGAGTGGGGTGCCATTGCTTTCTCCACGTATGGCCTATAAAGCCTAAAATATTTACTACGTTCCCCTTTACAGAAAAAGTTTTCGGACCAATTGCACTACAGAATTGACTCTGAAAATGGGGACTGGGGACCCCTGGGTACCCCTCAGACTCCTCCAAAGAGTTTGAAGGTCTTTGGATTTTCCCTGTGTCATTTCCAACCAAAATAATATATCTCAAAAGATTGAACACAGAGTCAGACAGGAGAATCTAGATGTAGAGTAAGCCATACACTCAAGAAATGGGAAAAATGTGAAACAATGCCGTTCTTTTGTTTTGGAAAATGCAGTTATTTTTCATAAAATACATTACTTATGGCAACTTGCAGTGGGTTTATTATGTTATTGTAAATTAATAAACAGAAAATTTAAAAACCTTAGGTTTAATTCCTGACATGGTTAAGAGTGTTATCTTAATTTTAGGGTCTTTCTACCCTTCTTTCTTTGCTGCTTTCAGGACAACTAATAATTAAGATGGGCTGGATTTTGCTACAGTGACCACTAACCCCAAATGTCTCTCAGTTCACACCATAGAAGTTTCTTTCTCACACTGCTGTTGCTGCTGCTAAGTCGCTTCAGTCGGATCCGACTCTGTGTGACCCCATAGACGGCAGCCCACCAGGCTCCCCCGTCCCCGGGATTCTCCAGGCAAGAACACTAGAGTGGGTTGCCATTTCCTTCTCCAATGCAGGAAAGTGAAAAGTGAAAGTGAAGTCACTGAGTCGTGTCCAATTCTCAGCGACCCCATGGAGTGCAGCCTACCAGGCTCCTCCATCCATGGGATTTTCCAGGCAAGAGTACTGGAGTGGGGTGCCAGTGCCTTCTCCTCTTTCTCACACTATTACATGTTTAATATGGGACTCCATAGAGCTATGTTCATCATCCTTAGACATGATCCAGGCCAACAGTAGCCTTATCCCAGTTCGTGCTTCCACAATCACTGTAGCATGAGGAAGAGTTATAGTGACTCATGGGTTGCCTCAATAACTTGTGTCCAGCAATGACGTGTTACTTTCACTCATATTTCATTCACCAAAGTGAGTCATATGTCTACACCTAGTTTCAAAGAATTGTTATCCTACCATGTGCCTAGAGGGTGGAGATTAATAAATCTTTGGTGAATAGCACCAATGACTCCCACCCAGTTGTAACAGAAACTGTGGGCTTGACTTTGGAGTGTGTCCTTTTGGGCAATGCTGAGAGCTATGTCAAACTATGCAAGGCCAGTGTGAAGGAAATATTCACCTCCTGCATAGCCTCATAGATGGAGGAAGAGAGCTTTTCTCATAGTGAGAAAGGACTGGGGTTACCAAGGCCTCCCAAAGAACTGCTGAGGCTGTGGGTTTACGGGAGACTTCTGAGATAGAAGGGATTCATTCAAAACTGATGGAGAATGTTTCATGCAGATACAGAGTAAACCACTTTTATTGACCAAACAATGCCTGAATTTAATTCTTGGAGACCACTGAAGATCTAACTACTTGAATTAGTATGTCTGTCCACATGTGAATTAGAGAGACTGGAGGAAAAGCAAATGTAATATTCTAGCTGCAGATATCAATTCCAAAGTTAATAATGAAATTTCTTCTTGGCAGCAAGCAGTAGAATTTTACTTTGATGAAAATCACTGGCAGAATCTTCAGAAATAATGGCCTTCTTTCTGTGGTAAACTGAATGCTTATGGTGTTTAGCATTGTCCTGGTAATTTGGATCCCAACTCTATTCCTCTTACTGTGCCCCTCATCTCAGGAGCCCCTCATCCTTCGCTTGTCAGGCCAGAAGCCTGAATATCCTCCTCCTTGTCCTTCATCCCCTTCTGCTATTTTCCTTCCTATTCATTCCTGCCTTTCCCTAACTCTCCATGGATCCACATTGTCTCTTGCATGAATTATTATAATATCCTCCTCTTTACCCAGCCTTCATTCTTACTCCTTGAAATCCGTCCTTCACAACGGCCAGAAGGACCTATCTAAGTCACAGATGCAAACATGTCACTCGCTCTGCTCAAAAACTTGAGTGCCCCCTCCTGTCTTTTCAAGGCCAAGCTGTATAGCCTTGCCGATGTTGAGAAGGTCAAGCTCTGTAACCTAAGAGATAATGCTCCTTGCATTGGTCTCTGCTTAACTCTTCCTAATCATCTCTTGACATTTCCGTTTTGATAATACAAGCTCCAGTCATATTTGGGGTCCTCATTTACTTAGGTTCCAGAACTTTCGATCTCTGTATCCCTTATTCATGCTATTGCAACTTCTCCCACGTGACTGAATACATGTAATTAATCCTTGGAGTTCTTATTTCCTCCTGGAGACTCTTTTTCATTTCTTTCCTTTCCTTCCCTCCCATCCATGTGCCTCTCCTTTTCTGCACTCATTCTCCCAGCCATTATTTTATCACCACACCATAGTACAAATATGCTTCCTTCATGGATGGCAGAGTGCTCAAAGAGCCTGAACCACATCTCACTCATCTTTGAATCTTCTCTGCAAAGCACAGTGTTGCACACTTAGTAGCTGTTTAGTAAATGTTGTATTGGACTCATCTATCCACATCTTGTTGTGGGTACATTATTTGCAAATCATGTACTATCAGTCACACTTGTATCTCCTTTGCCCCATTAGATTTGTATGGACAAGATGGGCTCTCATCATCTTTAAGAGCTTAGTCAATCTGAAAACAAGTCAGAAAGGAAATAGAATAACTGTACCATCTACTTAATTAGAATGTACAGAATCTATTTACCCGAGGCAAACTTTCTCTTTTTTCCATTTTAGTTTTTGACTGTTGGGTAATTTTTTCAAATTCATCTGCATTTCCTTATTTGTGTGACTTAGTTTTCTTTTTTTTTTTCTTTTGATGAGGGGTGCTGATAGTGTGTGGGCTATGTCTAGAACATAAATAGGGATTCTTATTACCTAAATTGGTTCTTTTGGAAAAAAAACTGTGGTTTGCTTCTAACTCAGTGGCTAGTGTATAATACCTGACACACACCACTTTGTGAATCATTTGTTGATTAATTGAACACTTAACCTGAAAATGGGAGAAAAGACTGAAATGAGAGATAATGTGCAAATCTAGAGCAAGGCACTGGCACCCCACTCCAGTACTCTTGCCTGGAAAATCCCACGGACGGAGGAGCCTGGTCAGCTGCAGTCCATGGGGTCACTAAGAGTCGGACACGACTGAGCGACTTCACTTTCATTTTTCACTTTCATGTATTGGAGAAGGAAGTGGCAACCCGCTCCAGTGTTCTTGCCTGGAGAATCCCAGGGACAGGGGAGCCTGGTGGGCTGCCGTCTATGGGGTCGCACAGAGTCGGACATGACTGACGTGACTCAGCAGCAGCAGCAGGGCAAGAATGATTGTTTTGAATGTGTTGGATCATAGTCTTCAAATCATCCCCAGCTCACCAGCTTTACTGGCATGGAAAGTGCCGCTGCTTTTTTGTGACTGCTAATAGTAGTAGAATTTGAGAATTCGATTCCTTGGCTTGGACATCCATCTCTGTCTGACTAGATCATTCTATCCATGGTTGAGATACCAGTACCAAAGTAACTAGAACTATTACCAGCTATCAGTTATTCAACCAAATGCCCCCCCCATCAAATATTCTATGACGTAAGCATCCCTGAACCTTGTTATCGATGAAATTGCTGAGGCTCAGTGAGATCAGGGCTTCCCTGGTGGCTCAGCTGGTAAAGAATCTGCCTGTGATGCAGGAGACCTGGGTTCAATCCCTGGGTTGGGGAGGTCCCCTGGAGAAGGGAATGGCAACCCACTCCAGTATTTTTGCCTGGAGAATCCCATGGACAGAGGAGCCTGGTGGGCTACAGTCCGTGGGGTCCCAAAGAGTCAGACACGACTGAGGTTACATACTTATGCTGACATAGTGCTTTAGAACTGTTCACAGCTTCTGTAGCTCTTGTTTTTTCTGGGCGTGTAAGAATGCTCTCTTCCTCACCCACATGAAGTTAGGTGTGACCACATGATTTGCTTTGGTCAGTGGAGCATGAACAGAAGTGATGGGTATCATTCCCAGGGAAAGCTCTGAGAGTCAATACATGTTTTATGAGTTTCTTTTCTTTCAGACAAGCAGTGTGTCTTGTGAGGACTGCTCTGTGCATTTAGGTCCTGGCCTAAGGACAGAGATGTATAACGGAAACCCCAGAAAATCCATGTGGGCATTATTATTATAAGGGAGAAATAAATGACCTTTGTTTTAAGCCATGAGAATCTGAGGTTGTTCTTTTGCTCTGACCTTGCCTGTCTGGCAGGGAGTGTTTGAGATCACATGGTAAGAGGGGGACCAGGGTTTGAACTCAGGTGTGTGGACTCCGGATGACATAGCTCTTTTCTATTTCCCTCTCTGTTTGTCATTCTCTGTGCCCTCAAATCTCTCTGCTTTTAGCCACAGATAGTGCTCTTGTCTTCTAATAAGAGATGTGGACACTGATGACTCGGTTTTGTCGTTTCAAATCAGAAAATGAAATTCTTGGTGTTTCTCAATGAGGGGCAACAAGGCAGCATTCAAAAGTATAATTTTCTGGGATGGTTCTGTTTTCTCAGGCCCATTCTTATCAACTCCAGGAAGCATCTGGAGCACACAGACTATTATGGGCCATGATCAGCTTTTCCTTCAAAAAAGAGCCATACGCTATGATGGGTTCTGCAAGTAGTAACCATGGTTACAAATCAAAGAACAGTCTCGTGAGGTGCATATAGTGGAGAGACTAATATCAGCATCCTTTTTGAGGAGAAAGAGCAGGAGAAATCCAATTATAATGACAAAATTTTCCCTTAATAAAAATCTTCCTTTAAAAATTGATCCTTGTAGCATGTTCCTAAGCTGGGGTCTGGATTTTAGGAATTGCTGTGTCAAGATTGAATCATTTCCCAAGTTTCCAGAAGACATCTTTGAATAATTTCTATCTGTGTTTCTAGGAAAGTGCTTCGAGCCTATAAGAAAGTGGCATGTCCTTTTAACCGTCTGGAGGCTTAGGCTATGTAGGTTGTTATGATAATTCGTAATAATTTTGGTGATAACAATGACTATTGTCTTTGTAAGAATAATTGTTATCATCTTGGATTGAGAGTGTCCCATCCCCTTTGGTACTTCACCGGTAACTCAGATGGTAAAGAATCCGTCTGCAATGCAGGAGACTCGGATTCAATCCTTGGGTTGGGAATATCCCCTGGAGAAGGGAATGGCAACCCATTCCAGTATTCTTGCTAGAGAATTCCATGGAGAGAGGAGCCTGGCAGCCCGCAGTCAATGGGGTTGCAAAGAGTCGGACATGAGTGAGTGACTAACACTTCCCCTTTAGTGGTGATGATTTTGTTATGTTCAGTTGCAGTGATACAGTTTTGGGGTGTTATATTAATTTTTTTCAAATGGTCAATTCACTCATTCACTTAAATAGTTTTAAATACCTCTCTTGGCTGGTGCTCAGCTAGTCCTGGGAAAATATATTGAACAAGGCAGACACCTACTTCACAGAGCTACTCACTAGACCTGCTTTTGCTAAGGGGAGAGTGATGTTGGTGTTAAGCTGGTTCTCTTGAATAGAGTTAGAAATGCTTGTGGAGAAGGGTGGATCATATCTGAAGGCAGAGAATGAGAATCTAGAGATCTTTGGGGAAGTGATCAGATAATGAGGAATCTTCCTTGGCCATCGGGTATGGATGAGAGGAATCAGAGAAAGGGCAAAGTAGTCGTTTCATGAGTTGGGCTTCATACAAACACGTAGAGGAAGGTAGACTTTGCTGCTTCAAAGAACAGAACCAGAAACATTTTAGGGAATAAGGTATTACTTGGACTCCTAGGAGAGATTGAAGGCAAAAGAAAAAGGAAGCGGTAGAAGATGAGATGTTTAGATAGCATCACCAACCCTATATGAATGGGTCGGACGTGAATTTGAGCAAACTCCAGGAGATAGTGAAGGACAGAGGAGCCTGGGATGCTGCAATCTGTGGGTTGCAAAGAGTAGGACATGACTTATCGACTGAACAACAACAGTGTTTTAGATTGTTGTTTTAGGATTTGAGTGTAGTTTTTATCTTCATGATTCAGTGATTCATGAAAGTCAGTGATTTTTAAGAAGGATTGGTAACTTGATCCAGGTTCAGTCCCTGTTGACAAGGATAGAGATCTATCCCTCTTGTGTGAGGATACAGGGTTTTCTCGTTAAGGGACCTTTATTTACCAGCTTCTTGGAGGGAATGAAGGCTGCAGGGATCAAGTGCCCAGTGTTAGGAAACATAAAGAATAGAGCAAGGGCTTTACCCTTATGAAAATACTTAGTTAAGTCTGGGGACATGTGAGACTGTACATTATCCCTAGGAAGTTCTGTGTGTTTAAATGAAATCCAGCTATTTCTTAGCATGTGTGTGGTTTGATTGGCACATACTGTCTCTTGGTCCATCCAGATGCTACTACTAACCTGAGAAATCAGATGTTTTACTGAATATAAGAATGAGTTTTGTTACAATAGAATAGATCGCTTCATTAAGTGCCAAGTTGCCTGTCATCAAAAGTATAGAAACAGACCTTAGGATATTAGTTATGTGTTGTTATAGGAGAAAAGACAGGGAAGACATATCTCCCAGACATGGGAGAGAAGTTGGTTTATGTTCTCAGTGTCCTTTATCTCTGTGATTTCTCTGAGTTGCATCTCTAATAACATAACCAGCATTGCAGAGTATTTATCCTGTGGGGCATTTAACCTTATTGTGCTTTCTGTATTATTTCCCTGTAAGAGACATGTATAACAGTGAGATATTTCCGGTAGTACTCTGTTGGAGGAATTTCTGTAGCTAACTTTTTGATACTGATTCAAGTTATTACTGACATGAGGTTTTTTTTTTTTCTCATCCTCTGCTTTTTTCCCCTTTTTATCTTGGTTCAGCAGAAAGTAGATTTTCTAGAAAGTACCTTTGCCTCCTGACTTAAGCAATCTTTAAACATCTTAACTAGACCCAGTGAAGGATTCTTAGAGTCTCTGCATCTTTTTGTTGGTGGTGGTGAAGGCTTCATATAACAACTGAAGTGACTTAGCACAGCACACAATACAGCAAGGCTTCATATATTTTATCACTGTCTGTTTTCCTACCCAAATCACCCTCCATACCACTTCAAGAAGAAACAGAGAAAAGCGTATATTACCCTCAATTCAGAATGACAGGTGCTAGATGGAACCTGTGGTTCCAAGGAGACCAAGGTGTCCTTTGAAAGCATTAGTGGTTACCTAAAGAGCTTCCTTTCAGTGTGATGGGACACAGCTAAGTAAGTTAGGCACATGTTGCATACGTTTCTCAAGTAAATAATTACTAATGGCCTCTGCGCTCAGGGAGACATCATAACACTTCTGCTGCTGCTGCTGTTAAGTCACTTCAGTCGTGTCCGACCCTGTGTGACCCCATAGACGGAGTGCTCTAACTTTGGTTTACCAGAAGTCACTGCATACCCTCTGTGTGATGAGTAACACCTACGTTTGGGCCTCAGTCCTCATCTCTTGAATCAACTCAGGTGCTTTTAACCTCGAGCTACAACCTCTTAGTTCTCTGGACACCCTGCCTTAGGCTGGAAAATGACAAATGGTAGGGTCCTAACCCTGGCAATTGTAGTTCATGTTCTAAGGATCTTGATTTCATAGGGGATTTATGCTTATGATTATAGGCCAAAAGGAAAGAGAAGAAACTAACATTTATTGAACATCTGTGTGGGACACTTGCTTGCTCATGCATTTTCTTGCTTAATCCTTTTTTTTTAATTGGCATATAATTGCTTTATAATGCTGTGTTAGTTTTCTGCTGTACGCTTAATCCTTATAGCAATTCTATAGGGGATTACTATTTCATTTTATAATCTTTTCTTACTCTACCTTTGACTTCTTTCCATCGTTTCAGGCTGATATGATTTATTTCTTGTATTCCTTTTATATTTCTCCTCATGGACCCACTAGGTTTATCTGAGAGAGATGAGGTGTGAATTAACCACTCTGTACACCTCACCCACCAGCCAGAAAAATCATGGCCGTGGCAGTCCATGTCACACAGGTCTGTGTCATGGAGTTGAAGACTCTCAGCCTTGGGATTTCTTAGAACAAGATGACTAGATGAGATTTAGGAGGGAAACAGTATTAACTGGGCATTCAATTCAACTTGAGCTTTCCAATACGAAGGAAATTCTAAGCCTGTGTTAGTTCTGAATTCCCCAGGGTAACCCTGGGATCGCTTGAGGCCTCAAAGCTATTTCATCATTTGGAACCTAGATGTCACTTTGGCTAAATTGTATAATAAACCTCTCCAAGGCAGAGAAAATGAGTATACGAGCCAGCATACACTGGGAAGGTTGTTGGCTTGGACCTGTTACCAAGTTCAAGTTAATATTGCTTGGTGCATGACAGGCTAATAAATTGAGAGACAAGGAACTGGGGCAAGGGAAAGAAACTTTATTCAGAAAGCCAGCTGACCAAGAAGATGGCAGACTAGTCTTCCAAAAACCATCTTAGGTGCTAAGTTACTTCAGTCATGTCTGACCCTTTGCGACCCCATGGACTATAGCCCACCAGGCTCCTCTGTCCATGATATTCTCCAGGCAAGAATATTGGAGTGGGTTGCCTTTTCCTTCTCCCGGGGATCTTCCCAACCCAGGGATTGAGCCTGCCTCTCTTAAGTCTCTTGCATTGACAGTCAGGTTCTTTACCACTAGCGCCACCTGAAAAGCCTGAGTTAGAGTTCAAGCTTCTTTTATGCTAAAGGGTGAGAGGGTGTGGAGGGTTTTTTGCCCACCAGACCCCGGATGGAATGTGATAATCTTTTGTTCTTACAGCTATCCATGGAGGATCTGGTCATGATGTCCCTGTAAACCTTCAACAAGACAAATGTTATTTTCTGTTCTGCAAATTTTATCTCTATGTGAATGAAAAGCATTACGTTTCTGAAGGTCCAGCCTGGGAGGCAGAACTTTGCCATTGCTATTACGTATATTTTAGGATATAGGTAGCATTCTTTTACTGTTTGACTAGACGAAAGTGCAGAGCCAGCATGACGAAGCACAAAAATAGAGCACGAAAGGTTAGAGCTAAAGGAATAGATCCAATGTGGAGTCAGATTTGTTCTCCTCTGTCACACCCTGTGCCTTTGCTCTCACGCAAACCCTTGGAGCCATGTATGTGATAGGGGCATGATGGGCCCAAAAGTCCTTGTTCCTTTCTTTCCTGGAGGCTGCTTTCTGACTTGAGTATGACCTGTGATCACCGATTGCCCTTTGTGTATCAACTAGTTGGATGTGTATCAGGAGGAGTTAATGCATGAGGCTTTTCTCCAGGTCACGTTTTGTGAGCCATAAATCAAGAGTGGTTAGGAGGAGCTGTGTTTGTAGGTGGAGGCCCAGATAATGTGTCTGTTACTCTTTTAAAGTTTTATATCTGTATCTATGTCTATATATAATACTAATAAACTATATCTATATCAACATTGATATTGACATCCATATCTATATATTTGTTTGTCTGCAGATGTAGGACTGTGTTAAATGGCTTGCTTTTCTGCACATACTTTTTTTCTTCCTTCATAGACATTTTGGATATGAGGCCTTTTGTTGACTAAAGCTATTGATATGAATCTTTGATAATTCAGATAGAGCCTCCAGGAAAAATTTCCCTTGTCATCATTTTAAAAATAATGTAAATATCACTCCATGGAGCATCTTAAAGCTACTTAAAAATGGATTTAGGGACTTCCCTGGCAGTCCAGTGGTTAAGACTCTGTGCTTCCAATGCAGGGGGTTGCAGGTTTGATCTCTGGTCAGGGAGCTAAGATCCCGTATGCCTTGCGACATGGCCAAAAAATAAAGAAAAAAATTGATTTTAAACTCTTCATGATCTCCATGTTTATATTAGAAATTTGATTTAATTAGAACTCTCAAGATTGTCTCCTAATCAATAGACAACTTAATCTCAGGTATTTCAAAATAATAAAAGTAGATTTAATTAACACTATCATATGATGCATAAACATATGTATTAAGATTTTTTATTAAAGAATTGCCAACATCCGCTGGATCATGGAAAAAGCAAGAGAGTTCCAGAAAAACATCTACTTCTGCTTTATTGACTATGCCAAAGCCTTTGACTGTGTGGATCACAA
>SJYT01032955.1:4498-14704 GCA_006410635.1 Cephalophus harveyi
TCTTTCCTTTTCTCCTTTGCTTTTCGCCTCTCTTCTTTTCACAGCTATTTGTAAGGCCTCCCCAGACAGCCATTTTGCTTTTTTGCATTTCTTTTCCATGGGGATGGTCTTGATCCCTGTCTCCCGTACAATGTCACGAACCTCATTCCATAGTTCATCAGGCACTCTATCTATCAGATCTAGGCCCTTAAATCTATTCCTCACTTCTACTGTATAATCATAAGGGGTTTGATTTAGGTCATACCTGAATGATCTAGCGGTTTTCCCTACTTTCTTCAATTTGACTCTGAATTTGGTAATAAGGAGTTCATGATCTGAGCCACAGTCAGCTCCTGGTCTTGTTTTTGTTGACTGTATAGAGCTTCTCCATCTTTGGCTGCATAGAATATAATCAATCTGATTTTGGTGTTGACCATCTGGTGATGTCCATGTGTAGAGTCTTCTCTTGTGTTGTTGGAAGAGGGTGTTTGCTATGACCAGTGCATTTTCTTGGCAAAACTCTATTAGTCTTTGCCCTGCTTCATTCCACATTTCAAGGCCAAATTTGCCTGTTACTCCAGGTGTTTCTTCACTTCCTACATTTGCATTCCAGTCCCTTATAATGAAAAGGACATCTTTTTTGGGTGTTAGTTCTAAAAGGTCTTGTAGGTCTTCATAGAACCGTTCAACTTCAGCTTCTTCAGCATTACAGGTTGGGGCATAGACTTGGATAACTGTGATGTTGAATGGTTTGCCTTGGAGACAAACAGAGATCATTCTGTCATTTTTGAGATTGCATCCAAGTACTGCATTTTGGACTCTCGTTGACAATGATGGCTACTCCATTTCTTCTGAGGGATTCCTGCCTGCAGTAGTAGATATAATGGTCATCTGAGTTAAATTCACTCATTCAAGTCCATTTTAGTTCGCTGATTCCTAGAATGTCGACGTTCACTCTTGCTATCTCTTGTTTGACCACTTCCAATTTGCCTTGATTTATGGACCTGACATTCCAGGTTCCTATGCTCTTTACAGCATCGGACCTTGTTTCTATCACCAGTCACATCCACACCTGGGCATTGTTTTTGCTTTGGCTCCATCCCTTCATTCTTTCTGGACTTATCTCTCCACTGATCTCCAGTAGCATATTGAGCACCTACTGACCTGGGGAGTTCCTCTTTCAGTATCCTATCATTTTGCCTTTTCATACTGTTCATGGGCGTCTCAGGGCAAGAATACTGAAGTGGTTTGCCATTCCCTTCACCAGTGGACCACATTCTGTCAGCCCTTTCCACCTGACCCGCCCGTCTTGGGTTGCTCCGCAAGCATGGCTTAGTTTCATTGAGTTAAACAAGGCTGTGGTCTTGGTGTGATTAGATTGACTAGTTTTCTGTGAGTATGGTTTCAGTGTGTCTGCCCTCTGGTGCCCTCTTGCAACACCTACCATCTTGCTTGGGTTTTTCTTACCTTGGGCATGGGGTATCTCTTCACGGCTGCTCCAGCAAAGCACAGCTGCTGCTCCTTCCCTTGGAAAGGGGTATCTCCTTACCACCGCCCTTCCTGACCTTTAACATTGGATAGCTCCTCTAGGCCCTCCTGCACCCACCCAGCCCCTGCTCCTTGGGTTGTTCCTCCTGGCCGCCGCTTCGGGCGCGGGGTGGCTCCTCAGAGCCACCGCCCCTGGCCTTGGGCGCAAGGTGGCTTCTCCCGGCTGCCCTTGGCCTCTGACGCAGGGTAGCTCCTCTCGGCCACCACCCCTGACCTCAGACGTGGGGTGTCTCCTCCCAGCTGCCCCTGACCTCAGACTTGGGCAGCTCCTCTCAACCGTTCCTGCGCTGTCACAGCCTGGCACTCTCGGCTGCTGCCCTTGACCTCGGACGTTTGGTAACTCCTCTCGGCCGTGCTTAGTGCGCTGGGTCATAGCTGCCCAAGCTTAGCGCTCAGGGTCGCAGCCGCCCGCACTTAGAATCTGCTTTACTATCTATTATCTACTTCCTCTTATGTGTCCTATACTTAACTTGTGATTACATTGTAACTCATGCCAAGTTCCTCAGTTTATTTCTTATCTTTCTAAATCCTGTTTGCCCCTAGCATATTAAGATCACTATGCCCTAAAAAGGCTTCTAGCTATTCTTAATTATTCCTAAACCCTAAACTTAGCAAACTTCTTTTGCCATAAATATTTCCCTCACAGACAGGACTCAAATAACAATCCTTCCCATTTTTCCAGCCTCACTGCGGTTACATGCTCATCCTGGAATATTCGTTGTAAGGATCCTTGAACAAATGTCAAGGGTTATTTCATGGATTATTTTCTGGGCACAACTATAGAAGGCTTTGTGCTTTCTCATGCTTCTCTCAAGCACCTGAACATTTTTTCCAGCCAACTCAACCGAAGAAAGGAAAGAACAAGTCAGAATCACAAGGGCTAACTCCTTCATCCTGGGACCGTGCCTGCAAAATGAGGAGAGGGAGTTGAGGCCGTGCCTCCATTTTGTTTGTAATGCCTAACGTGGCTCCCAACACTCATGTCGATGGAGTCAGTGATGCCATCCAGCCATCTCATCCTCTATCGTCCCCTTCTCCTCTTGCCCCCAATCCCTCCCAGCATCAGAGTCTTTTCCAGTGAGTTAACTTTTCACATGAGGTGGCCAAAGTATTGGAATTTCAGCTTTACATCAGTCTCTCCAATGAACACCCAAGACTGATCTCCTTTAGAGTGGACTAGTTGGATCACCTTGTAGTCCAAAGGACTCTCAGGAGTCTTCTCCAGCACCACAGTTGAAAGCATCAATTCTTTGGATTTCACATGAGGTGGCCAAAGTATTGGAATTTCAGCTTTACATCAGTCTCTCCAATGAACACCCAAGACTGATCTCCTTTAGAGTGGACTAGTTGGATCACCTTGTAGTCCAAAGGACTCTCAGGAGTCTTCTCCAGCACCACAGTTGAAAGCATCAATTCTTTGGCGCTCAGCTTTCTTCACAGTCCAACTCTCACATCCATACATGACCACATACTAGAGTTTCAGCTTTAGCATCATTCCTTCCAAAGAAATCCCAGGGCTGATCTCCTTCAGAATGGACTGGTTGCATCATGCTTAGTTCTCTCTTAATCTCTTTCAGTGCCCATCAGTATACATTTTAAGCTGTAAGATGCTGATTAGGTCTGGTGTAATCCCAGAGAAGCACTTTACAAGAAAAAACAAAAAGAACTGTAAAGGATGTGCATCATGTTTGAAAATCATTGTCCTAAACTTTACCCATGGACTTGAATTAGTTAACCTTTTC
Organism: Cephalophus harveyi; assembly: GCA_006410635.1. NCBI lineage: Eukaryota > Metazoa > Chordata > Mammalia > Artiodactyla > Bovidae > Cephalophus > Cephalophus harveyi. The sequence continues at coordinate 7,768 of SJYT01032955.1, forward strand.
AAAAGAGACTTTGCTATCACAGAAGTGTCTTATTTTTAAAAGTAAATGAGCTCACTACTTATTTCTTAAAATTAGGGGACAGGAATTCAACTGGCAAAAGAACTAAGGTTAACGCCATGAAATAAGCAATGGAAAACGCGGATATTTCTAGCCAGGCAGTAAAGAATGTCTTTTCCTTGTGACATCTCAAGCCACAGAAGCCATGTCTTTTAAAAAGTCTTTTATATCAGAAAGGCTTTTTACTCCATCTTTTTCAGGATTGTAAAATGTGGTTGGGCAAAGAGGGAGAGTAGTGGGGAATGCGGAATTTTTTGAAGCAGAACTGGTAGGGAATTAAAAAGCCCCTCATGGACAATGTGAAAGAGGGGAAGAGATTTCAGATGAAATAACGCTTCCTCCCCTGACAGATCCTAAAGAGCTCTATTGATAGCGATCTTCAAACTATCAAATTTAATTTTGTCTATTGAAAGTAATTTTATGGCCTGTAGTTGTAGCCATTTCAGTTGATTTTCATGACTCTTGGACAATTTTTATTGGTTATATTTACTGATTGATCTTTCTGTTAGATCACACAAAAATTATACATTCTGGAAAAGTAATTATGTCTATTTCTTCTTCTGACAGAGTATGAAGTAAAGACTATATCTATGAAAGAAATAGATTCACTAATAGGGTTTTGAATACTTAATCGATGTCCTAGTTCTTTTAACAAACAGAACTGAATCAAAAATACAAATGTTTTGTTTGGTGGAATTATAGAATAGTGAACGACAACAACAAAAAACGTAACTCAAAATAGACTCCTCTTAATCTATGACTGAGGCAGGAAGTACCCTAAGCCACTGCCTGCCCATTGGAATCACCTGAGAAGCATTTAAATAAATGCCAGTTTCTACCTGGGGCTATCACCTATGCATCAATATTTTTAAAAGCTCCTCAGGCAGTTTTAATCAGCATTCAGTACTCAGAACCAGTAAGTTATCCTCAATTAGTCTTGTCTCAATATTTACTAAACCCAATGTTGCTATAATTGGGATAGGAATTATGAAATAAAATGTATTGAGTCTTAGTTATTGGACTTGAAACTTCATTGCACTGGGAGAATTATTTGGTTCTGAGTGTGCTAAGCTTCAGTCATGTCCGACTCTTTGAGAATTATTTAAAATGTGACAAATAAAAAATTTCAAAAAATAGCATTATGTGTGGTAGAGAACTTGTTCTAAAGGTGTCTTGAGAAGAAAGAAATCATTAAGGAACAGTGATTAAAGAAAACTTCTGGGAGAAGCTGGGACTCTGTGCAGAGCAGGATTTGATGGGATATTCCCAGAACAGACACCTCCATATGTCTTCTGCCTGCCTCTAAACTTTGGAGAAAAAGTTTAGCCTCCTAGGCCTTCTCTGAGTTCCAAAGAACAAATTTAATTTGAGAGGTGAGAAAAGGCAGAACCAAAAGAAAACAATCAACAAGACAAAATCATAATGCTTTAGTCATTAAACAAAGTCAAGGACCTTTAGTTTCTCCTTACGTTAGTCGCTCAGTCATGTCTGACTCTTTGCAACCCCAAGGACTGTAGCCCACCAGGCTCCTTTGTCTATGATATTCTCCTGGCAATAATACTGGGGTGAGTAGCTACTCCCTTCTCCAGAGGATGGTCTTGACCCAGCGATCGGACCTAGGTTTCCTGCATTGCAGGCAAATTCTTTGTCATCTAAGCCACCAGAGAAGCCCCAATTTCTCCTCAAGAGATAATATTCCGAGCCACATCCTTTGAGCTATTTTTCAGATGCTGAAACCCCTACCAGGCGGAAGAAGTTAACTGCAACCTGACCACAAGAGCATAGACTCCAGACCAGTTGGAACCAGAAGGCTGATGATGTTGATTGTTGATTACCTCACCACTAACCAATCAGAAGAATATCTACAAACTGATCATGCACCCTGCAACCCTCTCCATCACCCTATCTTTAAAAATCTTTACCTGAAAGCCACCAGGGAGTTCAGGTCTTTTGAGACTTAATAGCTCAGACTCCTTGTTTTATACCTGCAATTAATTCTGCACTTTCCTTCACCACAATCCACTATCAGCAGACCTAAATTTGGTTCAGTAACAAGCCTGGGCTTCAAAGTGTGACAGCTCTAGAGGGTAGTCAGCCTTTAAAAGGCTCACTGACTCAATGGACATGAGTTTGAGTAAACTCCGGGAGTTGATGATGGACAGGGAGGCCTGGCATGCTGCAGTCCATAGGGTTGCAAAGAGTTGGACACGACCAAGCTGAATTGAACTGAAGAGAACCCCCAGTAATCACCACTCCTGGTATTCACTCCTGGTATATTTCCCTGGTAGATCAGATGGTAAAGCATCTGCCTACAATTTGGGAGACCCAGGTTCTATCCCTGGGTTGGGAAGATCCTCTGGAGAAGGAAACGGCAACCCACTCCAGTACTCTTGCCTGGAAAATCTCATGGACAGGGAACCTGGTAGGCTACAGTCCATGGGGTCGCAAAGAGTCGGACATGACTGAGCAACTTCACTTCTGGTATTCACATCCTTGTGACTTTTATCTTATCTCCATTTTCTCCTCTCACAACTTGGAAGAAGTCAGCAGTGATGACACTCAAGCAGCTTATGAAGAGGCCTATGCGGGGAGAAGTGGAGGCCTTGACTGTAGACAACAGCTATGTGAGTGAGCTTGTAAGTGGATTCTTTAACGCCAGCCAAGTCTTGAGATGACTGCAGCATACATCAGCTGACGCCTGGACTGCCACCTGGTGGGAGACCTTGAGCCAGAACAATTCAAGCCAAGAACCAGACAAGGCACTAGAAAGAATATAATGAGCAAAGGAATGAAGTGGGACTGAAATGGTATTGCTGCAATATTCTGGCTGGAGACACAGGTATGTCGCCTGTGGGTATGTGTTGAGAGGGGAGGACATAGATTAATGAGGATATTGAAAGATTTACTGAATATTTGATGTTGGAGTAAGAAGCCATTGGAGTAAGAAGCTTTTGTTTTATTTCTCCTAAGTTTGGAAACATATTTTAAAAAACATAAGTCAAATGAAGAGGGGAAAATATTTTGTTGTTAGTAAATCAGCAAAAAAAAAATCAGATCACTGTTTTATATAAAGAAAGATAAGCACTTCTCTTGTAAAATATATTTTTGGGCAAAGGTTTTTGAGTAAAATAGGAGTTGATATAAGAGGTAAAAATCATTAATCAGTAGTAGACACTGAAACTAACAACAAATATATATACCAACCTGACCTACCAGATTAGGCCTTTAATCTAAAAGCATTTAACTATGTTTTAGAGAGCCAATAAAATCCTTTTCTTCACTAAGACTTGATTTCCAATATTGATTGCAATTGCCTTTAAATATATTTCCTAAAGGCCATCACATTAACAAACATTAACTGTCATATATATTTCACACAGTCACCTATTTCCTACAAAGCATATGCATACCAAATTGAAAGTCCAAGGACAGCAGCTTTTAATTTTTTCATGATGTTATAACAGGAACAGGAAAGAATTTTATGAATGAAAGTTCACCTGGTTTAAGTACAGGCTCACAACCTTCTCTTAGCTGTTGGAATGTTTTCCTAAAGAATTTTGCCTTAGGCAAGTCTGCTTTTAGACTAAATCAGATCAAGTTCAATTTTATCAGTGTTTCACTTTTGGCTCACTGTTTATTTTGCAAGTAAAACTTAAAATCAATAGTTGGGTTTAGGGTGAACATTAAGGAAACTGTGCCCACACAGCAGAGTCTGCATGAACCACCTTTGGGGAGTACTTTATTTGCTATTTTCCACATTGCCTCAGAAAAGCAGATAGAACATCTCGCTTCCTAAAAGAATTTTTTTCCATTTTAAAACAATGCACATTTATTACATGAATTTCTGAAAATCAGAAAAATATAAGAAATTATTTTTAATGTACATTGTATGTACGTTGTAATACCATAAGCCGAAGATATCACTATTCTATTTTTCTTTCCTTCTGACATTGTTTTTCTTGTATGTATATTTGGATGGTAGTATATAATTATGGTTATTCAGCATTCATGATTTTTATCCTGTCTCTCCTCTCACTTGGAATTCATCATTTTATTCATTCAACAAGTATCTGCTGAGCAATATAGCACACATTTGTATTTTAATTTTATACACTTAATTTTTTAATGAAGTCCATTTATAGTACAAATTAGGCCTCCCAGTTGGCACTAGTGGTAAAAGAACCCACCCGCCAATGCAGGAGACGTAACAGAAGCAGGTTTGATCCCTCGGTTGGGAAGATCCCTGGAGGAGGGCATGGTGACCCACTCCAGCATTCTTGCCTCGTGAATCCCCTTCGACAGAGGAGCCTGGCGGGCTATAGTCCATAGGGCCACAAAGAGTCAGACATGACTGAAGCGACTTCAGTCAGTTCAGTCACTCAGTCGTGTCTAACTCTTTGCGACCTCATGGACTGCAGCACACCAGGCCTCCCTGTCCATCACCAACTCCTGGAGTTTACTCAAACTCATACTCTTCTTAATATCTTCTGCTTCTGTTAGGTCCATACCATTTCTGTCCTTTATCGAGCCCATCTTTGCATGAAATGTTCCCTTGGTATCTCTAATTTTCTTGAAGAGATCTCTAGTCTTTCCCATTCTGTTGTTTTCCTCTATTTCTTTGCATTGATTGCTGAAGAAGGCTTTCTTATCTCTCCTTGCTATTCTTTGAAACTCTGCATTCAGGTGCTTATATCTTTCCTTTTCTCCTTTGCTTTTTGCTTCTCTTCTTTTCACAGCTATTTGTAAGGCCTCCTCAGACAGCCATTTTGCTTTTTTGCATTTCTTTTTATTGAGGATGGTCTTGATCTCTGTCTCCTGTACAATGTCACGAACCTCCATCCATAGTTCATCAGGCACTCTGTTTTTCAGATCTAGTCCCTTAAATCGATTTCTCATTTCCACTTCTATAATCATACAGGATTTGATTTAGGCTATCATCATTGGATAGTGTGGATCTATGTATTCTTACCAATAGCCTAAAAAAAAGAAGCTACCTCCAGACAGATTATTGAGAAATAATTTAACTTCAAAATAATTTGAACTTTTGGGGGGATATAGTTAGTGAATATTGAGAAAAATTATAGTCATGCAACCACCACTACAAACAACATACCAAATGTTCACATCACTCTATGAAAAGTTCCCTTAAAACACTTTTGTAATCAATACATCTCACCGTCAGCCTATAACAGTATTCATCAGATTTTGGTCTCTAATTTTAGTGTTTTCTAGAATTATGAAGAGATTCTCCAGTGGCTCTGATAGAGAATCGTCCTGCAATGCAGGGGACACCTGCAATGCAGAGATCCTTCCCTCAGTTGGGAAGATCCCCTGAAGGAAGGTATGGAAATCCACTCCACTATACTTGCCTGGAGAATCCCATGGACAGAGGAACCTAGCGGGCTACAGTCCATAGGGTCACAAAGAGTCAGACACGATTGAAGTGACTGAACACACATGCATACAGAATTATAAAAATGGAATCACAGCATATGTAGATATTGTATCTGGCTTCTTATACCTAGCATATTTCTAATATTCAGTTGTGCTTTTAAATATAGCATTAGTTTATTCCTTTAATGTGTATACTACAATTTTCTGAACCTTTCACTAGCTGACAGACATTGGATTTTCTCCAGGAATGGGCAGTAAGACAAAATGCATTTCATAGATAAATTTAGTTTATTTGAAAGATCAAAAAATAATTTAATCAAAATCCACCCTAAGCTCCTCGTATTGTAAATATATTAATATATGCTCCTTAATTATTACTTTAAAAAGTCATATATACACCACTAGGTGCCAGATTGTAAAACAGTTTGCAATAAAGTGTAAAATTGCTTCTGTTGCTAATTGGAAGCAAGATGACATCTTGTATTGGTGTAAGCCAACTTGGGATTTTTGAATGTCATGCCAGGACAGAGAACTGCCGATGACCTTGTTAGATATTTCATTAATTTCCCTAAATCATTTGGATACTCCTTTGGGTTACTTTCACTTCAGTTTTTGTTTAAAATACATTACAGTGTCATCTTTCATTGTCAGTAATTAGTTGTTTTGGAATTCCAATCCCCAGAGAAGAGATTTTTTTTCTGTGTTTTACTTCAGTAGATCCTTTGAGAGTGTAGTAAGTAAAAAATGATAAAATGGCGGAATATTACAAGTGGACAGAAAGAAATGTGGAGTCTCTTTCTTGGAACAGCTGTTTATCTCTGATTAGATGATGCCCTGAGATTTTTGTCACTTATCCTCTTTTACTTTAGTTCAATTTACTTTGGGGAATAACTATTTTGAGGTTGTGAATGACAGCAAATATAAGAACAAACTTTCATATAGTGCAGCTTATCTGGATTGGATGATGGAAGTCTATCAAAGTTATTGATAACTGAGTTCTGAATTGCAAAGTGGGTATGAATTTAAGGGAATGTAGCAAATCTTTACAGAAACACGGTATGTATATATTTTTTTCTTTACACAAAAATCACCTAGATAATCAACATCCAGGTTAGATAATAAACTATTATTGTAAGAGCCTAAAATCATTATCAGTTATGTTAGCATAAATCTCTTATATGCACTCACAAGGAAATAATAGATACAAGAGATGCAAGAAGGTAAGTCGATGGACGTGAATCTGAGTGAACTCTGGGAGTTGGTGATGGACAGGGAAGCCTGGTGTGCTGCAATTCATGGGGTTGCAAAGAGTTGGACACGACTGAGCGACTGAACTGAAGTCAACTGTAATTTTAACAAGTTCAGAATCAGAAATCAAGTCAAATATACAGTGAATCAAATTTAGGGAGTTGAACTTGACTACAGAATTTTTATGTTTAAAAAGATTTTAATGATAGAGTCATTTATGTTTTATATATTCATAGTT
>SJYT01032955.1:17635-41410 GCA_006410635.1 Cephalophus harveyi
TGTACCAGCCCCAAGCATCCTGTATCCTGTATCGAACATAGGCTGGTGCTTCGTTCTTACATGATAGTATACATGTTTCAATGCCATTCTCCCAAATCATCCCACCCTCTCCCTCTCCCACAGAGTCCAAAAGTCCATTCTATACATCTGTGTCTCTTTTGCTGTCTCACATACAGGGTCATCATTGCCATCTTTCTAAATTCCATATATATGTGTCAGTATACTGTATTGGTGTTTTTCTTTCTGGCTTACTTCACTCTGTATAATAGGTTCCAGTTTCATCCATCTCATTAGTTTTTTAAAGAAGTTGGAGGATGTAAGAAAACATTGTGTCTGAACTTATACAAACATATGTAAGAATACATTTTAAAAGATTGAGGGAATTCCCTGGTGGTCCAGTAGTTAGAACTCCACGCTTCCACTTCCATTGGCACGTTTTCCATTCCTTATCAGGAAACTAAGATCCCATGGGCTGTGTTGTAACCAGAAAAAGAAAAGATTAATTGAAGTAAAGTAACACAATATTTTTCTTTAAGATGTTTGTTTTTGTCATGTTTTCATTTGTTTATTTACTACATATACTAATAACAACTTTTGAGTATAGCAAAGCCAGTCAAGAAAATTGATAGCAATCATGGTATACTTTCAGTGCAAAGGAAATGCAAAAAAACTGTAAGCAGGATCTTCAAGCACTAGAAATCAGTCCTGCCATAATCATTGATCATCACAGCAATCATACTGTAACTCTAAAATCCAGTTTTGAAAAATCATCCTAATACTCATTCTACAAAGACAAACCAACTCAGTGCATTTGCACAGATTAAATAAATATGAAAGGAAAATGCATTTAAACTAACTGATATTCTTTTAATTAAATTATACATCCAGAGTAGTGCCCACTTGGGAAAGATGACTATATATGCATATTGACACAAAAAATTCAAGTTCCAGGGGGAAAATTGTGAGGAATATTAGAATGAAGAGAACTAATGTATGAGTAAGAATTTAGAATTGACTATAGCATGTAATTATGTGTCATTGGCAATTTTTGAAGATACAACCTGTGAATAGATTAGAGAATATATAACTTTCTCTGCCTTAGGTTAATATATATGTGCATATATATGCTAATGCTTCCCTTGTAGCTCAGTCAGTAAAGAGTCTGCCTGCAATGCAGGAGACCTGGGTTCGATTCCTGGGTTGGGAAGATCCCCTGGAAAAGGAAATGGCAACCCATTCCAGTATTCTTGCCTGGAGAATCCCATGGACGGACCCTGGAGGGCGTCCATGGGGTCACAAGAGTTGGACATGACTTAGCGACTAAACCACCACAACCACCACTATATGCTAATGCATATTTAGTTAAAATATATGTTCATTTCATACATGTACATTTAGGTTAATTTATAAATATTAAAGTTATATATTTACACATACAATGGTTAATACCTATAAATTAATTTATATTGCTATATTCATATGTTTTCAGCTCAATTATTTTGTTTTTGTTTCATATGTAGATTTGACAAGGCTCACAGAGAGTAAGGGCTTCCCTGGTGGCTCAGCTGGTAAAGAATCTGCTGGCAATGTGGGAGACTTGGTTTCGATCGCTGGGTTGGGAAGATTCCCTGGAGAAAGGAAAGGCTACCAACCTCAGCATTCTGGCCTGGAGAATTCCATGGACTGTATAGTCCATGGGGTCACAAAGAGTGACCTCAGACATGACCGAGCAACTCCCACTTTTTGCAGAAGAATAATGAGGAACCAGTCAAGGGAAATAGAATTCATTCTCTTGGGATTGACCCACAATTACAAATTGTGATTTTCCTGCTTCTCTTTTTCAGTTACACATTTAGCCTGATGGGGAATGTAATCATTATCCTCATCTTGCTGGATATTTGCCTCAAAACTCCAATGGGTTTCTTTCTTTGTAGTTTCTCATTTTTAGAAATCATATTCACAACAGTATGTATTCCCAGATACCTGGTCACCATGGTGACTAAAGAAAAAACCATTTCATTGAATAATTGTGCAGTTCAATTGTTCTTTTTCCTTTTATTGTGAATTACAGAGTATTACTTTCTGGCTGCCATGTCCTATGACTGCTATGTTGCCATCTGCAAACTGCTGCATTACCCAGTCATCATGAACAGCAAAGTTTATCAGCTTGTACTCAGATCTTGGGTAACTGGATTCCTAATTATCTTTCCTCCATTTATCATGAGACTCGAGCTGGATTTCAGTGCTTCCAAAATAATTGATCACTTTATGTGTGAAATTTCTCCTATCCTGCAGATATCCTGCACAGATACATGTATTCTGGAATTGATGTCTTTTATCTTAGCTATAGTAACATTTGGGGTCACATTGGTATCAGTGACTGTTTCTTATATTTACATCATTAAGACCATTCTGAAATTCCCTTCAGCACAGCCAAGAGCCAAAGCTTTTTCCACCTGTACTTCTCACATGACTGTTGTCTCCCTTACATATGGAAGCTGTATCTTTATGTATGCTAAACCATCTACAAGAGAACAGGTAACTATATCCAAAGGTGTAGCTTTGTTGTACACTTCAGTTACCCCTTTACCAAATCCCTTCGTTTACACCCTAAGGAACCAATAGGTGAAAGAAGTCTTCTGGGACAGGTTACAAAAGATCCTGTGCTTCTCAGAAAAACAGTTATTTAAAGGCCACAAGTCATAATATTATGGCAACAACAACAAAAATATGTTTCATGCATTTGTTCTGGTCACATTTTCCTACTTCAATACTTATTTCATAGAGGACATTCTCTTCAAGAATCTTATAGCTCAGCTTCACCCTTATACTTTATTCTTTCTAATGAAAACATTCCTTCCTGCTATAATAATTTACGCTCTCAACTCTGTAAATCAAATTTTAAATATCATCTCTTTATGGCTTACCAGGGTCTAAAAATCATGACTGAATAAAATATGCTTTGTGTAAGCGTGAGGCTCTGAGAGTGACTCAGACGGTAAAGAACCTGCCTGCAATACAGGAGACGCAGGGTCGATCCCTGGGTTGGTAAGATCCCCTGGAGAAGGAAAGGCTGCCCATTCAGGTTTTCTTGCCTGGGAAATTCCATGGACAGAGGAGCCTTGCAGGCTATAGTCCTTGTGGTCACAAAGAGTCAGACATGACTGAGCGACTAACACTAACCCTCTCCCTTTTTTTTTTCTGTTTAAGTGTATCTTGCTGTGTGTACTTTATTAATTAAAGATATATTTATCATGTATCTGTCTTATTCCCAATACTGTGAGGGGCTCAATCCTTACTTTAAGAAGCTTGCATTATATAAAACAAAGCAAAACAAAACGGCTCTGTATTGCTATCCAGTATATAACTAGTGTTGTAACAAATATTGACAAAAGTATTAAGGGACATATTGGGTGGCTTCTGAGTAATCTTGGAGTTCAGGAGGGATTTCAGGAGACAGTGAAAGTTATGCTAATTATGCTGTCACTAAACATATATAGAAGGTTAGTATACTGAGACAGAAGTATATGCAAATAACAGAGAAGTGTTAGAGAACCACATGCATTTAGAGAATTAGTACATGCAATGCTTAGACTAGGATTTTGAGATATTCACCCTGTTCAATAAAGGCTTCAGCACATACACCACATGGAACACTGCACAGAGTATTTTTATGCCTCTAATTCTCTACGTGTAAGGTAGTAGTAATGTAACCAACATCTCATGGTTCAGTAAGTAAATATATACTATTAGAAATATCTAGCACTCAGTAAAAGAAAAGGATTTTTCTTAAACAATTAAAAAAAAAAAAACCCAATATTGTAAAGCAATCATCCTCCAATTAAAAATAAATGCAAAAAAACTGTTTAAGCTATTACTTGATGTATGTTTTAAAAAATGATAGTAACAACATGAAGAGTCTTGTGTGCTGGAATAGTATTCTGGACTGAAAGTTGATATAACAATTAATTTTATTTTTTTAATATAAATTTATTTATTTTAATTGGAGTTTAGTTACTTTATAATATTGTACTGTTTTTGCCATACATCAACATGAATCCGCCACAGGTATACATGTGTTCCCCATCCTGAAGCCCCCTCCCTCCCCATACCATCCCTCTGGGTCATCTCAGTCCACAACAATTAATTTTAAATGGTTGTATATAAGAACCACTTAGGAGCCTCATAATATAATTTCAGGTTTTTATTCCCAGTGAGTCCAAGTCATTATGCCTAGGAAACCATCCATACAACCTCAATTAATATACACTCAGGACATTTTGAGGTGCTTTTCATTAACTGATATCCCCCCACACACACACAAAAAAAAGAATGATTGAAATTACATGTAAGATGTAAACTTTAACATTGAAATTTCTTGCTTTGGGGAAGTTACTCTTGAAAATGATGTTGTATATGACGAATATTAAGATAAAAGGAGCAATTGAGGGAAATATTTCTCTTAACTCTAGAAAAGTTTTGAAGTTTAGCATATAAATATGACAGTGACTCTACAACACAGTCAGAAATACTTAGGAAAAAACAATGAGAAACTTTATTAAACTTAATGTTTGGGGGGTAATGGTGCAGGGGGAATATAAATCCTCCTTGTTCATTCCCATTTTCACACTCAGACAATATATAGTGAATAAATTTAAGGAAGCATTTTGTAATTATCTCATAAAGTTTTAATCACACAGAAATTTTGAGAGAAAGGCATAACCATGAAAGATCAGATTTCCCAATTGAATGAAGATGAATTAACTGAAAGATATTTTAGATGTTTTACTGCAATAATTTCTGTTTTCTATGTTCCTCCCTAAGTAGATATGGAGTTTGCCTTTGGTCTAATTGTTAAAAATATTGTTAATAGTTAATTAAGTCATCCAATTATAATGTAGGGAAATGATATATTACCATGTTTTCCATCACCCACAACTCCTCTTTCTAACAAGCCACTACTCCCCTCAGAAGTTATAGTTTTATGTGGTTTTATTTTAGTGTGTGTGTGTGTATGTGTGTGTGTGATCTGTCAGTAAATTTCCTCTCAAAAAGCCAAAGCAAGGAAAAGAATATTTTATTTTATCTCTTTGGGAGTACTGCCATAGTTTTAACCAGAAGCTAAATTATAACTGTTATACTCTATTGCTTCTTAATATTGTGCTGAGAATCAGAGCTGTCTTATCCCCAGATATTGGAAGTTTCTCTCCAAAAGACAGAACCTTCCCTGTTGAGAATGTAACACAAGAAAGTTGACATTCTCATATCTAATGCCCCAGAATTTCCTCCACCCATGTTCCCAATAACCCAATCAAAGAGTCTTAGTTAAATCATATCAGAGAACTACATTGTCATTTCATCCTGAGGTTGACTCCTTACTTTACATTTTTCACCAGACCTCTTACGAGTATGTTTCACATAGGAAAGTTGAAGTGTGAGATATCAGGTCAATCATAGCTTTGACCTGATCGTATCACTCTACAGTTACAGCAATTTTGAGAATTAAATTTAGCTTTTCAGACAGAATAAAAAAGAAATAGATAATTAAGATTACCATTAAAGTGAGATATACCACATTACAAGTTGAATAAAAATCTAATTTTCATCTCAACAGGCATAGAAAAAGTTTTTCCACATATTCTCTAGATCCATCCATGTTGGAGCAAATGGCAGAATTTCACTATTTTTTTCATGGTTGCATAATACATCATTTGTAGCAACATTGAATGGACTAGAGATTATGATACTTAGTGAAATAAGTTAGAGAAAGATAAACTTGTATGATATCACTTATGTGGGGAATCTAAAAATTAAATTATACAAAGTACATAGCAAAACACAGATATAGAAAACAAACTACTGGTTATCAGTAGGGGGCAGGAAGAGGGTAGGGGCAAGATATGATTATGTTATGGATATTAAGAGATACAAACTACTATGTATAAAATACAAGGCAGCAAGGATATTTTGTACAGCAGAGGCTTTTATAGTTATCTTGTAACATATTTTAAAGGAGTATAATTTGTAAAAACTAAACTATCATTCTGTATACAATGGAGTACTATAATATTGTAAATCCATTGTATTTCAATATAAATATTTTCACTTTTTAGTTAAGATAATTCTCTCATTTCTTTACAGAAGAAAAATTGATGCTCCAATATTTTGTTATACTGTGATGATTATGCCCATGAGGCAAAAGAGCATAGAGAAAGAAAAGGTGAAAAAGAGACACAGAAACAAAGATTGAGACAGAAAAAAAAGAGAGAGAGAGATTGGAATGGAGAGAGAGAGATTAGATTTTAGCCATATGAAATTCTATTTTTCTGAGAATTTCTTTATCAGCTTCATCCTTATACAGACTTCATTTTCTGAAGGCCTTCAATGTAGCTTTATATGTATAAATAAAGCTTCTCTTGTTCTTTATTACATAAATATTTTATCATATATGTGGATTTGTTTATCTCTGAGAAAATTCACCCCATTGAGTGAGAGATAGATTTAAGGGACTAGATCTGATAGATCGAGTGCCTGAAGAACTATGGATGGAGGTTCATGACACTGTACAGGAGACAGGGATCTAGACCATCCCCATGGAAAAGAAATGCAAAAAAGCAAAATGGCTGCCTGAGGAGGCCTTACAAATAGCTGTGAAAAGAAGAGAAGCAAAAAGCAAAGGAGAAAAGGAAAGATATAAGCATCTGAATGCAGAGTTCCAAAGAATAGCAAGGAGAGATAAGAAAGCCTTCCTCAGGGATCAATACAAAGAAATAGCAGAAAACAACAAAATGGGAAAGACTAGAGATCTCTTCAAGAAAACTAGAGATACCAAGGGTACATTTCATGCAAAGATGGGCTCGATAAAGGACAGAAATGGTATGGACCTAACAGAAGCAGAAGATATTAAGAAGAGGTGGCAAGAATACACAGAGAATTGTACAAACAAGATCTTCAAAACCCAGATAATCACGATGGTGTGATCACTCACCTAGAGCCAGACATCCTGGAATGTGAAGTCAAGTGGGCCTTAGAAAGTATCACTGTGAGCAAAGCTAGTGGAGGTGATGGAATTCCAGTTGAGCTATTTCAGATCCTGAAAGATGATGCTGTGAAAGCGCTGCACNGTGATTGCCGCCATGGAATTAAAAGATGCTTACTCCTTGGAAGGAAAGTTATGACCAACCTAGATAGCATATTTAAAAGCAGAGACATTACTTTGCCAACAATGGTCTGTCTAGTCAAGGCTATGGTTTTTCCTGTGGTCATGTATGGATGTGAGAGTTGCACTATAAAGAAAGCTGAGCACAGAAGAATTGATGCTTTTGAACTGTGGTGTTGGAGAAGACTCTTGAGAGTCCCTTGGACTGCAAGGAGATCCAACCAGTCCATCCTAAAGGAGATCAGTCCTGGGTGATCATTGGAAGGATTGATGTGAAGCTGAAACTCCAATACTTTGCCCACCTGATGCGAAAAGCTGACTCATTTGAAAAGACCCTGATACTGGGAAAGGTTGAGGGCAAGAGGAGAAAAGGATGGCAGAGGATGAGATGGTTGGATGACATCACCAACTGATGGGCATGAGTTTGCGTAAATTCCGGGACGTGGTGATAGACAGGGAGGCCTGGAGTGCTGCGGTTCATGGGGTCACAAAGAGCCGGACATGACTGAGCAGCTGAACTGATACACATATCATCAGAATAATTTTGAGGGTCAGAGGACACAGGCCTTTCCACATGTTCTTCCCACATGATTGCCATCTCCATCTCTTATGCCAGCTGCATTTTCATGTACATGAATCCATCAGCAAAGGACAGAGTTCTTTTCAGCAAGGGAGTAGCTGTGCAAAATATCAATTGTCCCCATGCAAAACCCATTCATCTATATCCTAGGAATCAGCAAGTCAAGAGAGCCTTCATGAACATGGTAAAGAAGAATGTACTTTTCTCAAGGAAATGAAAAAATAAAAGGCCTATTTCATAAATTAGCGGCATAATGAAATGCAATTAAATAAAACTCAGAACTTTTCAAAATCTATTGATTTTCATATTGTCTCCAGAGTTATTTTGCATTAGTCATAACTTCATTGACAGCAGCTTCGCAAGCATATTATATACATTTTTTTTTTCTATTCAAATTCCCATCCTTCCCTCATTCACTTACCTTCCTTTGGACTCAGCTTTTCATTCTGTGCTTCCTGGTTGGTGCCAGGGGTAGAGAGTCCGCCTGCCAATGCAGGAGATGCAAGAGATACAGGTTTGATCCCTGGGTGGGGAAGATACTTTGGAGTGGGAAATGGCAGCACACTCCAGTATTCTTGCCTGGAAAATTCAATGAACAGAGGATCCTTATGGGCTACAGCCCATGCTTCACAAAGACCTGGCATGTTGTGCAGCTGCACACATGTGTTCCACTCTGTAACTATGAAACTGCCATTTCCTTATTTGAAACTTTTAAAATTCCATTTCTTCCACAATATTTTGTTGGAAATTGAATTCAGAAAGAAAGAGGCAGAGCAAGAATGCACAAGAGAGATTTCTTTCTAGAAATTCAGGAAACAGTAAATCATGCTAAACACTATTTTTAATTTACTATACAAGACCATGAGCATAATCTGATCATCTTATTAGAGTATTACATATATTATTCTCTCCATACAATGGCTTACTTTGTAATTATGTGGAAAACAGCACAACTAAAAAATTAATGGAATTATAGTTTCTGCATATTGAAAAGCAGAGACATTACTTTGCCAACAAAGATCCGTCTAGTCAAGGCTGTGGTTTTTCCAGTAGTCATGTATGGATGTGAGAGTTGGACTGTGAAGAAGGCTGAGCACCAAAGAATTGATGCTTTTGAACTGTGGTGTTGTAGAAGACTCTTAAGAGTCCCTTGGACTGCAAGGAGATCCAACCAGTCCATTCTGAAGGAGATCAGTCCTGGGATTTCTTTGGAAGGAATGATGCTAAAGCTGAAACTCTAGTACTTTGTCCACCTCATGCGAAGAGTTCACTACCTAATTAAATGACAAACTTAATTAATAGGAATACAGATGCTGACATTGGCAAAATTTTACTGTATATAAATTTGAAATTTTCTTTTGTTAAAAATTTGTATGTTCACTCTGCTTTAAGCAATATAATGATTAGAATTTAGAAGATGATTATGCAAGATCATACAACTCTGGCACTGTTTTTTCTTTTTTTGCTTTTCCACAAAGCCAAAATTTTAAATAATATTGAATGTTACCCAGACTCATCTTACATTTTCTAAGCTTTTTTCTATTATGACTGTAATCCTAATTCATTGAGTTAAATTATTCCTGCTATGCATACACTGTACTCAGTTGAAAGTTGAGATCCATACTTGCTGAAAAACAAAGAAAACAACTTTAAACATTACTAAAGAGTTTTCCGGTTTGGAAAGAGTCACGGAGCTACTATCTCCTACCTTCTTGTTGAATCAATAATTTCTACAGTTAATTGGAAATATTTGAAAATACTGAAGTTTAGAATTGATTGATGATGTGGGTTCTTGATACCTGAATAAAAATATGCCATAAACTAGCGAGTTATAGTTCCAGGAATTAAAAGAACGGTAAATTTTATTACAAAAGATATGGAGGAATTTATGTTGATATCAAATAATGTGGCTCTCCAACTCTACACAAACTCTTTAGTGGTTATTATAAAGGTTTCAATCAGTGTAAACATTTTAATTATCAGTATTGGAAGTCAACACAATTTGAGCCTAAAGGGCACTATATTAATAATTTAGAATTTGCAGACCATAGCATCCCTGATGAAATTACTCAATTCTCCTCCTCTGTCATACAAATGCAGCTATAAACCATATGTGAATGAAAGGGCTCAGGTGTGCCCAATTAAATTTTTAACACAAATTTGTGGTGGGCCAACTATGACCCATGGACAACAGCTTTTCCCTAAACATTGGCTAGTATATTGTTTCTTATTTAATATAAGTTAATTTGACTAAAATTTGAAAATTCAATAAAAGATGTAAGATTTTCAATTTTAAGAGCAAATGTCATTTATTTATTTATTGTTATGAAAGTGAATGAGGACAACTTATATAATACTTATAGAAGAAAAGATGAGGCAAACATTTATACCTCATTTTTGGGCATTTATATTGGATTTGATATCAAAAGACTAAGTGAGAAAGTCATCAGCAAGTTGACTCATAAATAAAGAGATAATGTGCTAAAAGAATTGGTCAAAACTAGTATTTCATGTTACAGGTGGCCTTATCCCAAAGATAATTATCATTAGAGAATTTACTTGTGGAATTTGCCTCATCAAAAGACTAAAAATGAAAAACAAATGTTGAAATGAAAATCATATCTGTGGTGATAAAATGCAGTGACCATTCATGACGTTTTAAAGTCTCTTAGTAAAACAGAATAGAACATTATTTCAGTAGCATAAGTAACCTGACTAGATCATTACAACTAGATATGCTACATGCTCCTTATCAGGCTCCAGTTTGAACAAGTCAACAAAAAATGATGTTTTGAGACAATTGGGTATCTAGGAGTACGTTCCCAGTGGCTCAGTGGCAAAGAATCCTCCTGCCAAGGCAGAAGACTCAGGAGATATGGGTTCAGTCGCTGGGTCAGGAAGATCTCCTAGAGGAGGAAATAGCAACCTCCTCCTGTGTACTTCCCTGGGAAATCCCATAAGCAGAGGAGCCTGGTGGGCTAGAGTCTGTGGGGTCACAAAGAATCAGACACAACTGAGCAAGTGAGCATGAACATGTGCAAGTGTGTGCAAGGTGATAAATGATATCAAAGACATTTTGTTAATTTAGCTAACTTGGAAACTGCATCAGGATTAAGCAATATATATATATACAGGTAAGAAAAAGTTTGCTATATAAGTTCTAGTTTAAAATACAAGAAAATGTTTCAAAGCTTTTCAAAAAACAGGTAAAGTAGTATAAAATAGCCTTCATATCTATTGACTCTGCTTGATCTGTACTTGAAACTATTTCTCCAGTTCTCTATCCTAGTGTATACTTGAAAATATTCATAATTTAAAGTTTATAGCAAACATCATTTTTAATGATTTAAATAGTAGCTCTAGTCTTGGTAAAATCAATTATAAGATGTGAAGGACCACTATAACTGCTTTAATCAATACTCTGCTGGAGATTTTATCCAGGAAACTATTTCAACAAAAATTGAAAAATATCAGAATTGAGAAAACAAAATAAACAACTAAAAATCATTCTTTGCAATCAGCATGATTTTCCTTCTAGGATCTTACTGTATTTACACTAAATGTTTTTTAAACTGGAAAGTCTCCCTTTCCCAAATAATCACATGGTTAGCACCCATCCCTCCTTCAGATCTCTGTCCAAATATCATCTCAATAAAATCTACCCCATTGACACTATTTAAAATTATACTAGCTTGCCACTTCCAAGGCATTTCAGTTTTCTCTTCCTTTGCAAAACACTTATTATTATTACATTCATGCTTACTGTCTACATTCTCTCCCGTCCCTCACCCCATGAAAGCAGGGATCTTTGTCCACTTTGTAGATGAACTGGTTCATTCCCAGCAGGGGTGTGCTGAAGCCTGTCTGAACCACATCATGGGACCCAATTGTGCACAGGTTCTTAAAATCTTCACTGGTAAAGAGACTTTGGCTTTATATTTGAAGGGAATGGCAACCCCCTCCAGGATTCTTGCCTGGAGTATTCCATGGACAGAGGAGCCTGGTGGGCTACAGTCCATGGGGTCACAAAGAGTCGGACACAACTGAGCAACAATTTTTTATCCATATAGTGATTCTTTTCATATTTTGTTTCTCAAATTCTTTAACAATCAGTTTTTAAGATTTTATTGAGTACTGGAGATTGATTATACACCAAAATTATTTCAAATATTTATTCATTTAGAAATATTTATTGAGTATCCACCACATAACTGACAGATGTTCTAAATGAGAGAATAGTAAACGTTTAACAACTGTCTCTCAGAGGTGAAGTTGAGGGGCTGATTTGTTGTTTGTCAATTTCTAAATCTAAATCAAATTTTTGCACACTCAATATGATGTGTTGTTTATGAAGTTACCTCATTTAGCTCAGTCATTTTGGTTTTTGACACTTTCTTTTTAAAATAATTTTACTTATTTATTTATTTTTGGCTGCACTGGCTTTCTCTAGTTGAGACAGCTGGGGGCTACTCTCTAGTTATGGTGTATGAGCTTCTCATTGCGGTGGCTTCTCTTCACGTGGAGCACGGCCTGTAGGTGGTAAGGGCGTCAATAGTTGCAGCATGCTGACTCAGTAATTACGGTTCCCGGGCTCTAGAGCATAGGCTCAGATTTTGTGGCAAACTGTCTTAGTTGCTCCGTGGCTTGAGGAATCATCCCACTTCAGGGATCACAGCCGCGTCTCTAGCACTGACTAGTGGATTCTTTACCACTGAGCTACTAGGGAAGTGTGAGCACTTCCTTATTGATATTCACAAAACTGATTCACCTGTGTCTTTTAATAATGCCTCCTCAGCCCTCTGTTTACTTAACAAATTACCCTGAGAAAACAAGTAAGACACGGTAAACCTAACTTCCTGTGTATGACATACATGGAGAAGAAATTTCTAAATCTCTTTTTCTTAAAGCAGCATTTGTAGGAAAATACAACAGTCTCTGAAGCCTAAGGAAAATATTATTTAAATTGCATGGGTAAATAATCATAGAATTACAAAATCATCATTTAAAATCTGTGCATTAATATAAAGAAAATGTTTTAATAAGTAGTGCTTTTATTATGTGAAAAGGTGTAAGAAATATTTGACTAGTACCCCCAAGTGCTACTGAGTTTGTACACAGAGCTTGGATAAGAGATAAGAATCAATTACGAGTCACAGTATAATGAAATGTGCCCCCATTGTGCAATATCAGAAATGAAGGATACTGTGGGTCAAATATTACCAGTCAAACCACAATGAGAATATAATCCTTGAGAGAAATGACACGGTTAAGTCACCATATTTGTTTTGAGAGAACAATTGAAACCAAATAAACTGCTAACTCAGCTCACCATCTGAAATTATATAATTATTGAAGCGATCATGCCATAAAATTTGAGACTAAATCATCAAGAAAAACCAGGAAGCAAGAAAAATTTGTTATTATTCAGGTTAATGCATATTATTACATCTCATTCATGTATTTTAAAGTAGTATTTGCATATGGGTTTGTGAATTTAGGAAATTTTTGTTATAAAAGAGTAAATTCTTGTTTACTAACAAGAATGCTATTCATGGAGTCCTTCATGGGAAATGAATGGGGAAACAGTGGAAACAGTGTCAGACTTTATTTTGGGGGGGTCCAAAATCACTGCAGATGGTAATTGCAGCCACGAAATTAAAAGACGCTTACTCCTTGGAAGAAAAGTTATGACCAACTTAGATAGCATATTCATAAGTTGAGACGTTACTTTGCCGACTAAGGTCCGTCTAGTCAAGGCTATGGTTTTTCCTGTGGTCATGTATGGGTGTGAGAGTTGGACTGTGAAGAAGGCTGAGCGCCAAAGAATTGATGCTTTTGAACTGTGATGTTGGAGAAGACTCTTGAGAGTCCCTTGGACTGCAAGGAGATCCAACCAGTCCATTCTGAAGGAGATCAGCCCTGGGATTTCTTTGGAAGGAATGATGCTAAAGCTGAAACTCCAGTACTTTGTCCACCTCATGCGAAGAGTTGACTCATTGGAAAAAACTCTGATGCTGGGAGGGATTGGGGGCAGGAGGAGAAGGGGACGACAGAGGATAAGATGGCTTGATGGCATTACTGACTTGATGGATGTGAGCCTGAGTGAACTCCAGGAGTTGGTGATGGACAGGAAGGCCTGCTGTGCTGCGATTCATGGGGTCGCAAAGAGTCCGACACAACTGAGTGACTGAGCTGAACTGAAAGAAGCAGCATAGCAATAAATATTGAGTTGTTCATTAATTGTTCCTGTTAAATGGTTTTTGTTTATAGAAATAAAGCTAGAAATAAAACTTTAAAAATGACATTCCTTATTTAAAGGAATATCTGCTTCCCAGTAAAGGTTTTGCCCATCTACTTATTCATTTGTTAAGGCAAAATCGTAAAACAAAATAAGTGTGCATTGTAGGAACTAAACTGAGTGTAAAAAATTATTTAATTTGGTAACGGAAGTTACACTTTTTTTCTGCTTTTGGTCTTTTATCAGAAAAGGAAGAAATTAAGGCATTGCACCAATCAAAGCTTTTTGGAAGTAAATTAGGAGAGAGTGCCACCAGAATATTCCGATGGGTAAATACCTATATTCTAAAGTGATATATTACTATGCTGTGTTGTTGTTGCTCAGGCGGTTAGTTGTGTCTGACTCTTTCCAGCCCCATGAACTGCAGCATGCCAGTCTCCCTGTCCCTCACTATTTCCCGGAGTTTGCTCAAACTCACGTCCACTGAATCTATGATGCCAAGAAAGTGTCTCATGTTCTTTTGTCCCTTTCACCTCAACCCTCAGTCCTTCCCAGCATCAGGGTCTTTTCCAGTGAGTTAGCTCTTCCAATGAATATTCAGGCCTATTTCATTTAGGATTGACTGATTTGATCTTCTTGCAGTCCAAGGGGCTCTCAGGAGTCTTCTCCAACACCACAGTTCAAAAGCATCAATATTTTGGTGCTCAGCTTTCTTTATAGTCCAACTCTCACATCCACACATGACTACTAGAAAAACCAGAGCTTTGACTAGATGGACTTTTGTTGGCAAAATAATGTCTCTGCTTTTTAAAATGCTGTCAAGGTTGGTCATAGCTTTTCTTCCAAGAAGCAGAGCATCTTCTAATTTCATGGCTACAGTCACCATCTGCAGTGATTTTAGAGCCCCCCAAAATAAAATCTGTCAGTGTTTCCATAGTTTCCCCATTTATTTACCATAGAGTGATGGGACTGGTTGTCATGATCTTAGTTTTCTGAATGTTGCATTTTCAGCAAACTTTTCACTCTCCTCCTCTTTCACTTTCATCAAGAGCCTCTTTAGTTCATCTTCACTTTCTGCCATAAGGGTGGTGTCATCTGCATATCTGAGGTTATTGATATTTCTACCCACAATCTTGATTCCAGCTTGTGCTTCATCCAGCCCTGCATTTCTCCTGATGTACTCTGCATAGAAGTTAAATAAGCAGGGTGACAATATGCAGCCTTGAGGTACTCCTTCCCTGATTTAGAACCATTCTTTTGTTCTATCTACAGTTCTAACTGTTGCTTCTTGACCTGCATACAGATTTCTCAGGAAGCAGGTCAGGTGGTCTGGTATTCCCATCTCTTTAAGAATTTTCCACAGTTTGTTGTGATCCATATGGATTGTGGCTACAGTCCATGGTGTTTTAAAAAGTTGGACACAACTGAGTAACTAACACACACACACAGACATGCAGGTTGATAATATACAGCCTTGAAGTACTCCTTTCCCAATTGAAACAGTCCATTATCTGTGTCCAGTCCTAACTGCTGCTTTTTGTCCTGCATATAGGTTTTACAGGAGGCAGGTTAGATTGTCTGGTATTCCCATCTCTTTACGAATTTCCCAGAGTTTTACTACTACATTCACTAGTCGTTTAAACTAGTGAAAGTCACCTAAGCAAAGTGGGCTTCAGTTATGCAAAATATAAAATGTGGAAGTAGGCATACATAAAATCTATGCTTTCAAACTCTATTTAGATTATCTGCAAACTATACTGTTTGTTTTTTTTTTATAATAATGAGGAGATGAGAATCAATTAAAATATTTCTGTACATTTTACAAAGGAAAGGGCTTCCCTGGTAGCTCAGAGGTTAAAGCGTCTGCCTACAATGTGGGAGACCTGGGTTCGATCCCTGGGTTGGGAAGATCCCCTGGAGAAGGAAATGGCAACCCACTCCAGTGTTCTTGCCTGGAGAATCCCATGGACAGAGAAGCCTGGTGGGCTAAAGTCCACGGGGTCGCAAAGAGTCGGACACGACTGAGAGACTTCACTTCACTTACAAAGGGAGCTAAATATCCTAAAGAATACCTTGAACCAATTAAAAATTATTAGAAAAAAATAGCCCTATTTAAATGTCATCATAAGAGTTTTATTTATCCATAGTCTATGAAAATGTATTTTTGAAGAAGAAATAATGATTTTGAACTTCTGATAATATTCCTTACTAGAATGAAAACCTGAATGGAAATCGGAGAGAGTTCTGTAGGAGATTTTTAAATTTCATTCATTATCATCATGAAGTATACTTTAAAAGCTTCGTATTCTATCCTCAAATGTATTTTGATCATTTATTTCCTATAGGAGACACATCCATTTTCTGTTTGAATGGGGGGAAAGGATCAGCAATGAAAAACCACACAAGACCCACAGAATTCATTCTTCTGGGGCTATCAGATGACCCAGAGCTTCAGATTGTGACTTTTCTCTTTTTACTCATCACATATATATTAAGCGTCACTGGAAATTTGACCATCATCATTCTCACCTTGGTGGACTCCCATCTACAGACACCTATGTATTTTTTCCTCAGGAACTTCTCTGTATTAGAAATCTCCTTTACAACTGTCGGTATTCCTAGATTTCTGGGCACAATTATCACCAGGGACAAAACTATTTCATACAATGATTGTACAGCTCAGATGTTTTTCTTCATTTTCTTGGGTATCACTGAATTTTATCTTCTAACTGCCATGTCCTATGATCGCTATGTAGCTATCTGCAAACCCCTGCATTACACAACCATCATGAACAACAGAGTCTGCATATTGCTTGTTTTTTGTGCTTGGCTGGCAGGGTTCTTAAACATCTTCCCACCTGTTATTCTTTTTCTCCAGTTAGATTACTGTGGTTCCAATATCATTGATCACTTTGCTTGTGACTATTTTCCCCTCTTGAAACTATCCTGCTCAGACACGTGGCTCCTTGAAGTGATTGGTTTTTACTCTGCATTAGAGATCCTGCTTTTTACTTTGGCATTAATAATTCTATCCTACATGTTTATCATCAAGACCATTCTGAGGCTGCCTTCTGCCAGTCAGAGAAAAAAGGCATTTTCTACATGCTCGTCTCACATGATTGTCATTTTCATCTCTTATGGAAGCTGTATATTCATGTACGCCAACCCATCAGCAAAGGAAAAGGCATCCTTGAACAAAGGAGCATCCATTCTGAATGCTTCTGTTCCTCCTATGATGAATCCATTTATATATTCACTGAGGAACCAGCAAGTGAAACAAGCCTTCAAGGAGACCATCCAAAAGGTTATCTTTTTCTCCAGGAAATGCAAGTGATTATATCATTAAAAGAGTAAAAATTTATCAATGCTATTACTCATAATCTGTCCAAACTCTTTCAGTACAGTTGTATGAGTGTTTTTCATCTGTTCCCATGATAAAAAATTCCCACACTAACCTAATTAACTGTATAAAGTTGAATGTTACTTCAGAATTTTCTATAAATTTTTTATTCAAATGTATTTGGATGAAGTAAAGAACACAGGTTGGTGTTACAGTTTTACAGGCCATTTAGTTTGATGAAAAGAATGTGAGAATTGATGTGGATTTCTGAAATTTTCATTTTACCAGATAATAGAAATGACATTATTAGGAAATTTTCATTCTATTTGGAATTTTCATGAAATGCAACAATGACAATCACCAGAGGGTTGGAAATAAAACATAAATATCTACTTAAGTATTTTTAAAGTTTAGAAACTGAAGTATATTTGAACTCTTTATACAACTATAATACTTTTATAATAATGAGGAGAGAGAAGAAAGAGAGTAGAGATAATATTTTTCAGCAATTACTATATTCCAGGCCTATTCTAATTATTTTCTTCATATTGGCTCATTGAATCTTGTGAACAACTTTACTTCATGTTCAGTCACTCATTCATATCCAACTCTTTGTGCTCTCATGGACTGCAGCACACTAGGCTCCCCTGTTCTTCACTAGCTCCCTGAGTTTGCTCAAACTCATGTCCATGATCTAGTGATGCCATCCAACCATCTCATCCTCTGTTGTCCACTTCCCTTCCTGCCCCCAATTTTTCCCAGCATCAGGTACTTTTCCAGTGAGTGTGCTCTTCACATCAGGTGGCCAAAATATTGGCACTTCAGCTTCAGCATCAGTCCTTCCAATGAATAATCAGAGTTGATTTCCTGCAGAATTGACTGGTTTGATCTCACAATCCAAAGGACTCTCAACAGTATTCTCTATCAGCATAGTCTAAAAGCATCAATTCTTGTGTGTTCAGCCTTCGTTATTGTCCAACTCTCACATTGC
Source organism: Cephalophus harveyi (assembly GCA_006410635.1). Taxonomy (NCBI): domain Eukaryota; kingdom Metazoa; phylum Chordata; class Mammalia; order Artiodactyla; family Bovidae; genus Cephalophus; species Cephalophus harveyi. The sequence continues at coordinate 35,944 of SJYT01032955.1, forward strand.
TACATGACTACTGAAAAACTCATAGCTTTGACTATATGGATCATTGTTAGCAGTGATGTTTCTGCTTTTTAATACACTGTCTACGTTCATCATAGCTTTTCTTAAACAATTTCTGAGGTAACTGTTATTGATTTTCTCTTGAAGAAAATTTTACCTTATCTTTTCCTCTGGAAATGTTTTATATGACTGTTCTTAAATCACAGCCATGATGAAAAGCTAAAATTGGAGTTAATTTTAATTGTCAATAGAGAAGAACAAGAAATATAAGGTATCCAGATTGGAAAAGAAGAAGTAAAACTTTCACTGGAGACAGCATGATACTATACAAAGAAAACCCTAAAAATACCATCAGAAAATGACTAAATTAATCAGTTAATTTAGTAAGGTTGCAGGATACAAAATCAATACACAGAAATCCATTGAATTCCAACACACTAGTAACAAAAATCTGAAAGAGAAAATAAAGAATCAACTCCATTCACCAAGGCAACAATAACAATAAAGTATCTAGGAATAAATGCACAAAAGAGCTGTATAAAGAAAACTATAAGACATTGATGAAAGAAGTCAAAGATGATATAAACAGATGGAGAGACATACCAATTCTTGAATTGAAAGAATCAATGTAACGAAAAAGAAAGCCCATAGATAAACCCAAGCACTTTTGGGCACCTTATCTTTGACAGAAGAGGCAAGAATATGCAATAGAGGAAAGACATCCTCTTCAATAAGTGGTGCAGGGAAAACCGGACAGCTATGTGTAAAAGAATAAAATTAGAACACTTCCTAACACCATTCACAAAGATAAACTCAAAAAGGATTAAAGACCTCCACCTCCTTTTGCTGGAAATAAAAACAAGTGGGACCTAATTAAACTTAAAAGCTTTTGCACAGCAAAGGAAATCATAAACAAGATGACAAGACAACCCTCAGAATGGGAGAAAATATTTGCAAATGAAGCAACTGACAAAGGATTAATCTCTAAAATATACAAGCAACTCATGTAGTTCAATAACAAAAGAACAAGTCATTGACACAATAGGCAGAAGACCTAAATAGATGGCTATTTCTCCAAAGAAGAGATAAAGATGGGCTAATAAACACATGAAAAAATACCCAGCTTCACTTGTCAAAACTACAAGGAGGTAAAACCTCACATCGGTCAAGATGGCCATCATCAAACAAATGCTGAAGAGGATGTGAAGAAATGGGAATCCTCTTGCACAGTTGGTGTGAATGTGAATTTATAGAGCCACTATGAAGAATAGTATGGTAATTTCTTTAAAAAATAGGAATAAAAGTTCCATATGACTCAGCAATCTCACTACCGGGCATATATTCAGAAAATCACAATTCTAAAAGACACAGGTAGCCCAATGTTCATTGCAGCACTATTCACAATAGCCAGGACATGGGAGCAACCTTGATGTCCATCCACAAATGAATGGATAAAGAAGTTGTGGTAAGCACATGGTCAGAAGAGACTGTCAGGCTATAGTCCATAGTGTCACAAGGAGTTGGCTGTGACTGAGCACACATGCACAACCATATGCAGGGTTATAAACTGGTTCATAACAAGCCAAGCATCCACAGAAAGGAACAAACTGGAATCAAATATAGTGAGGTTGATAAACCTAGAGCCTGTAATACAGAGTGAAGTAAATCAGAAAGAGAAAAATCAAACATTGTGTATTAACACATATATATGGAAACTAGAAAAATGGTACTGATGAACCTACTTTCAGGGCAGCAATTAAAAACACAGACATAGAGAACAGACCTGGAACATAGCGGGGTGGGGGTTGGGAGAGGGTGTGGCAAATTGAGAGACAAGCATTGAAACTCATACATTAAAATATGTAAAACAGATAGCCAATGAGAAGTTGCTGTACAGCACAGTGAGATTAACCGAGGCCTCTACGACAACCTAGAGAGGTGGGCTGGGGTAGGAGGTGGGAGTGAAGTTCAAAAAGGAGGAGACATGTGTATACTTATGACAGACTCATGTTAACATATGGCAGAAATCAACACAACATTGTAAAGCAATTATCCAACAATTAAAAAACATTGAAAAATAGTATTCAGCATGATATAATATTTCCTGAATTTCTAGAAAGAATGTTTCCTGTCAAAATCAAAACACAGGTCTCTCTCAGGTGCTGCTGCTCTGCCTTTTTCTGTCTGTTGTTAATTTTCTAAGAAATATTTTGAAAACATGGAATTGAAAAAACATTTCAAAGAGAGAAATGAGGTCAGTTTCAAGGTTGAGTGGAATGATGAGCCCAAAGGAAGGGCAGTACATGAGAGAATGATGAGAAATGTAGGAAGTCAAGAAACACCTGGAATAATAGGCAGATTTGGAATACAGAATGAAAAAGGGCAAAGATTAATCGAGTTATGCCCAAAGAACACACTGGTCATAGCAAACATCCTCTTCCAACAACACAAGAGAAGACTCTACACATGGACATCTCCAGATGGTCAATACTGAAATCAGATTGATTATATTCTTTGCAGCTGTAGATGGGGAAGATCTATGCAGTCAGCAAAAACAAGACTGGGAGCTGACTATGGCTTGGATCATGAGCTCCTTACTGCCAAATTCAGACTTAAATTGAAGAAAGTAGGGAAAACCACTAGACCATTCAGGTATGATCTAAATCAAATCCTATATGATTATGCAGTGGAAGTGACAAATAGACTCAAGGGAATAGATCTGATAGAGTGCCTGAAGAACTATGGACGGAGGTTCATGACATTCTACAGGAGGCAGTGACCAAGATCATCCTCAAGGAAAAGAAATGCAAAAAGGCAAAATGGTTGTCTGAGGAGGTCTTATGAATGGCCGAGAAAAGTAAAGAAGTGAAAAGCAAAGGAGAAAAGGAAAGATATATCCATTTGAATGCAAAGTTCCCAAGAATAGCAAGCAGGTGTAAGAAAGCCTTCCTCAGTGAACAATGCAAGGAAATTGAGGAAAACAATAGAATGGGAAAGACTAGACATCTTTTCAAGAAAATTAGAGATGCCAAAGGAACATATCATGCAAAGGTGATCACAATAAAGTACAGAAATGGTATGGACCTAAAAGAAGCAGAAGATATTAAGAAGAGCTGGCAAGAATACACAGAAGAACTATACAAAAAAGATCTTAATGACCCAGATAACCATGATGGTGTGATCACTCACCTAGAGCCCGACATCCTGGAGTCTGAAGTCAGGTTAGCCTTAGGAAGCAGCACTATGAACAAAACTAGTGGAGGTGATGGAAATCCAGTTGAATTCTTTCAATTCCTAAAATATGATGCTATTAAAATGCTGCACTCAATATGTCAGTTTTCATTCCAATCCCAAAGAAAGGCAATGCCAAAGAATGTTCAAACTACTGCACAACTGCACTCATATTTGGTATAATGCTGGCAACAAAAGTATGAGCACTAAACAATACTTCCAGGGAGACTATGTGAAAATTAATAGACTTTGAAACCTTGGGTTTTATTTGATTGCTCATTGTTATGCCTCTAATTTATAAAACAAGGCTTTTATTTTTTCATTTCCTTGAGAAGAGTAGTCTTTTTGGCCATGTCCATGAAGGCTCACTTGATTTTCAGATTCCTTAGGATACAAATAAAGGGGTTCAGCATGGGGATTACTGAGGTGTTTAACACAGCCACTCCCTTGCTCAAAGACACCCTTTCCTTTGCTAATGGATTCATGTACATGAAAATGTAGCTGCCATAAAAGATGGGGGTGACAATTTGTGGGAAGAACAGGTGAAAAAGGCCCTTGTCCTCTGAGAGGTGGAAGAGATCCTCAAAATTGTTCTGGTGATATAAGTATAAGACAGAATTATTAATACCAAAGTGAACATTAGGGTAAACACAGCAGTGGAAAAGCCCATCATCTCTAGCAATTTGGTGTCTGAACAAGAAGTGTTTGAAAGGGGAAATAATCACAATTAAAATTATCAATAGCATAATAAGTTGTCTGAAAAGCATGAGTGATGAAAAAGTGATTAAGGATGAAGCAAGCAAGAAGCCAAGACAAGTAGTGTGCAGACTCTATGATCCATGATGCTCATGTAATGCAGCTGGCAGATGGCAGTGTAATGGTTGGAAGACTTGGCAGCCAGTAGACAAAACTCAATGACTCCCAAGAGAATGAAAAGAAAGAAAAATGAGTCATACAATCAGTAAAAGAAAAGGTTTTATCTCCTGTAATAATGGTGATAAGGAACTTGGGTATAGTGACAGTTGTGGATGACACCTCTAATATGGATAAATTTCTGAGGAAGAAATACATGAGGGTCTGTAGGTGGGCAACCAGCAGGGTTAGGGTGATAATGGTCAGGTTTCCAATGATTCTGAACATGCATGGTGGTAAGTAGAAAGACCCAGCTCACGTGAAGTTGTGGGTCATCTGACAGTCCCAGAAGGATAAACTCTCTTATTTCTATGTAGTTTCTCCTTTTCTTCTTCTTTTGAGTATCCTTCAGGGTAAAACACAAAGACTTAAAGAAAAGGAAACTATTCACGGATAGCACTGGAATTTATTTCTAGAAGGGCTATACCATGCTAATTTAACTTGGGAGATCTTTGAAACAACTTACCTTTAACGATTTTTTTTTTTTTTACCATATGCCAGTGTGTGTTTTTCATAGAATATTTCTTTTAAAATAACTATTTCACTGATTGAAATGGGATTAAAATATGCTTAAAATTTTTATCCATATCACATAGTCTTTTTTTTTCTTTTTATAAATTTTACTTTATTTTACTTTACAATACTGTATTGGTTTGGCCATTCATTGACATTAATCCACCACGTGTGTACAAGAGTTCCCAATCCTGAACCCCTCTCCCACCTCCCTCCCCATCTCGCTGAGTCATCCCAGTGTACCAGTCCCAAGCATCCTGTATCCTGCATTGAACATAGACTGGCGATTCATTTCTTACATGATAGTATACACGTTTCAATGCCATTCTCCCAAATCATCCCACCCTCTCCCTCTCCCACAGAGTCCAAAAGTCTGTTCTATATATCTGTGTCTCTTTTGCTATCTTGCATACAAAGTTATCGTTACCATCTTTCTAAATTCCATATATATGTGTTAGTATACTATATTGGTGTTTTTCTTTCTGGCTTACTTCACTCTGTATCATTGGCTCCAGTTTCATCCACCTCATTAGAACTGATTCAAATGTATTCTTTTTAATGGCTGAGTAATACTCCATTCTGTATATGTACCACAGCTTTCTTATCCATTCATCCACTGATGGACATCTAGGTTGCTTCCATGTCCTGGCTATTATAAACAGTGCTGCAATGAACATTGGGGTACATGTGTCTCTTTCAGTTCTGGTTTCCTTCATGTGTATGCCCAGCAGTGGGATTGCTGGGTCATAAGGCAGTTCTATTTCCAGTTTTTTAAGGAATCTCCACACTGTTTTCCATAGTGTCTGTACTAGCT
>SJYT01032973.1:0-152241 GCA_006410635.1 Cephalophus harveyi
CCACCTCACTTCTCAAATGGCAGGGCCTGGATTCAACAACAGGCTCTAGGGGTGGTAAACATTCCCATGGCTGCTACAGCCGGCTTTCTAACCTGCAGTTCTGACTTTCCTCCCCCTGGCCATAGCCCACATTGGTTCCGTGTGCAGCTCCTTCATCCAGCTGCCAAAGACCTTCTTGCCCTGAATCTTGTCCACCTCCACAACCTTCCCTCTTGCACATCAAGGAAATCTTTGACATATGTTTATTTGAGAAAAACCATAATGAAAAGACTCATAAGTTCATTAGGAATTCTATTCATTATAAGTCATTCTATTCTATTCATCAAAAAAGTGAAAAGAATGCTTTTCAGCAGTGAAAAAAAATCAATGAGGAAAAATGTCAAAACATAATGAATGAGTGAATAAATCAAGTAACAGAAGAATACATACTGTGTAAATGAATTTTAAAAGTCATGGAAACAATAAACTGTTTAAGAATTGTGTTATATTTTTCAAAATATTAATAAAAGCAATTAATTTTAGACCTCAAAATGTTAACTATCATTGTCTCCAAGTCTAAGATAATAGCTATGTGTCTGCATCTATTATATAATTTAAAGAATTAACTTATATGACTTTTGAAATAAAGAAAACAAGTAATAAACTGAGAGAAGATATTTTCTTTTTAAAATATTTATTTATTTAGCTGTGCCAGGTTGTAGTTGTGGCATGTGAATCCTGAATTGTGGCATGTGGGATCTAGTTCCCCCACCAGGGATTGAACCCAGGCCCCGTGGATTGAGAGCATGAAGTCTCAGCCATTGAACCACCAGGGTAGTTTCCAAGAAGATATATTCAGAGCATGAGAATAATAGTGAACATATAAGCTACAAATTAAGAAAAGGTGAAATATCTCATATTCATTGAACAGTTAGTATTTGTTTTTTATTATAATAAGTGTTTTAATGTATTATCTCACTTAACCCTTCTAACACCCCTCTGGGAGAAGGCAATGGCAACCCACTCCAGTACTCTTGTCTGGAAAATCCCATGGATGGAGGCTAATAGGCTGCATGCAGTCCATGGGGTTGCTAAGAGTCAGACACGACTGAGAGACTTCACTGTCACTTTTCACTTTCATGCATTGGAGAAGGCAATGGAAACCCACTCCAGTGTTCTTGCCTGGAGAATCCCAGGGATGGGGCAGCCTGGTGGGCTGCCGTCTATGGGGTCGCACAGAGTTGGACACGACTGAAGTGACTTAGCAACAGCAGCAGCAACACCCCTCTGAAGTCTATGGTATATTCTTTCCATTAACAGATGAGGCAACTGAGACTCACAGAAGTTAGTAACTTGACCATCATCACTGAGTTAGTAAAGGGTTAGCTGAGGTTAGAATACAGAAATCTGACTCCAGGGTTGACTTCATTACTCAATACTACCAATAATCTTATGAACAGATGTTAGATTCACTAGCAATCAGAGACTTACAAATGAAGCAAAAACAATGTCACCATTTTCCATCTATGAGATAGATAGCAACTTTAGAATAATTGAGACAAATGATATTATCAAGTGTTGATGAGAATGAATGGTGTACATTAGTATAACTACTTAGAAGAGTAATTTAGGAGCATATAGTAAATTTGAAAGTTTTAAAATCCACCACATTCACTGGAAAGAATGCTTACATATGGGGAAATGTCCAAAGACATTTGTCACAGAATTGTTTAAATAGTGAAAAGTTGAAAATGAACGAAAGTTTAATAATAAAGAATTAGATAAATGAAATGTGGCACATTAAAATGCTTGTTAAAGAGAATGAGTTAGGGAGTTCCCTGGTGGAGGAGAATCTGCCTAATGCAGGGGAAATGAGTTTGATCCCTGGTCTGGGAAGAATCTGCATGCCAGGGAGCAACTAAGCCCATGTGCCACAACTACCAAGCCTGTGCTCTAGAGCCTTCAAGATGCAGCAACTTAGCCTGCTCAGACTCAGTGTCCATCGAGTTGCTGATGCCATCCAACCATCTCATCCTCTATCATCCCCTTCTCCTCCTGTCTTCAATCTTTCTCAGCATCAGGGTCTTTTCCAATGAGTCAGTTCTTTGCATCAGGTGGCCAAAGTATTGGAGCTTCAGTATCAGTCCTTCCAATNTCCAGTGTTCTTGCCTGGAGAATCCCAGGGATGGGGCAGCCTGGTGGGCTGCCGTCTATGGGGTCGCACAGAGTTGGACACGACTGAAGTGACTTAGCAGCAGCAGCAGCAACACCCCTCTGAAGTCTATGGTATATTCTTTCCATTAACAGATGAGGCAACTGAGACTCACAGAAGTTAGTAACTTGACCATCATCACTGAGTTAGTAAAGGGTTAGCTGAGGTTAGAATACAGAAATCTGACTCCAGGGTTGACTTCATTACTCAATACTACCAATAATCTTATGAACAGATGTTAGATTCACTAGCAATCAGAGACTTACAAATGAAGCAAAAACAATGTCACCATTTTCCATCTATGAGATAGATAGCAACTTTAGAATAATTGAGACAAATGATATTATCAAGTGTTGATGAGAATGAATGGTGTACATTAGTATAACTACTTAGAAGAGTAATTTAGGAGCATCTAGTAAATTTGAAAGTTTTAAAATCCACCACATTCACTGGAAAGAATGCTTACATATGGAGAAATGTCCAAAGACATTTGTCACAGAATTGTTTAAATAGTGAAAAGTTGAAAATGAACAAAAGTTCAATAATAAAGAATTAGATAAATGAAACGTGGCAAATTAAAATGCTTGTTAAAGAGAATGAGTTAGGGAGTTCCCTGGTGGAGGAGAATCTGCCTAATGCAGGGGAAATGAGTTTGATCCCTGGTCTGGGAAGAATCTGCATACTAGTAAATTTGAAAGTTTTAAAATCCACCACATTCACTGGAAAGAATGCTTACATATGGGGAAATGTCCAAAGACATTTGTCACAGAATTGTTTAAATAGTGAAAAGTTGAAAATGAACGAAAGTTTAATAATAAAGAATTAGATAAATGAAATGTGGCACATTAAAATGCTTGTTAAAGAGAATGAGTTAGGGAGTTCCCTGGTGGAGGAGAATCTGCCTAATGCAGGGGAAATGAGTTTGATCCCTGGTCTGGGAAGAATCTGCATGCCAGGGAGCAACTAAGCCCATGTGCCACAACTACCAAGCCTGTGCTCTAGAGCCTTCAAGATGCAGCAACTTAGCCTGCTCAAACTCAGTGTCCATCGAGTTGCTGATGCCATCCAACCATCTCATCCTCTATCATCTCCTTCTCCTCCTGTCTTCAATCTTTCTTAGCATCAGGGTCTTTTCCAATGAGTCAGTTCTTTGCATCAGGTGGCCAAAGTATTGGAGCTTCAGTATCAGTCCTTCCAATGAATATTCAGGACTGATTTCCTTTAGGTTTGACTGGTTTGATCTCCTTGCAGTCCAAGGGACTCTCAAGAGTCTTCTCCAATATCACAGTTCAAAAGCATCAATTCTTCGGCGCTCAGCTTTCTTCATACTTTCTCCATATCTCACATCCATACATGACTACTGGAAAAACCATAGCTTTAACTAGATGGACATTTGTCAGCAAAGTAATGTCTTTGCTTTTTAATATGCTGTCTTTGGGCATAGCTTTTCTTCCAAGGAGCAAGCGTCTTTTAATTTCATGGGTGCAGTCACCATTTGCAGTGATTCTGGAGCCCAAGAAAATAAAGTCTCACTGTTTCCATTATTTCCTCATCTATTTGCCATGAAGTTATGGGCCCAGTGCCTTGATGTTAGTTTTTTGAATGTTGAGTTTTAAGCCAACTTTTTCACTCTCCTCTTTCACTTTCATTGAGAGGATCTTTAGTTCTTAGCTTTCTGTCGTAAGGGTAGTGTCATCTGTGTATCTGAAGTTATTGACATTTCTCCAGGCAATCTTGATTCCAGCTTGTGCTTCCTCCAGCCTGGTATTTCTCATGATATATTATGCATAGAAGTTAAATAAGCAGGGTGACAATATACAGCCTTGACATACTCCTTTCCCAATTTGGAACCAGTTCATTGGTCCATGTCCAGTTCTAACTGTTGTTTCTTGACCTGCATACAGATTTCTCAGGAGGCAGGTAAGGTGGTGTGGTATTCCCATTTCTTGAAGAATTTTCCATAGTTTGTTGTGATCCACACAGTCAAAGGCTTTGGCATAGTCGATAAGGTAGAAGTAGATGTTTTTCTGGAAGTCTTGCTTTTTTGATGATCCAACAGATGTTGGCAATTTGATCTCTGGTTCCTCTGCTTTTTCTAAAACCAGCTTGAACATCTGGAAGTTCATGGTTCATGTACTGTTGAAAATTGGCTTGGAGAATTTTGAGCATTACTTTGCTAGCCTGTAAGATGAGTGCAATTGTGGTGTAGTTTGAACATTCTTTGGCATTGCCCTTCTTTGGGGTTGGAATGAAAATTGATCATTTTTAGTCCTGTGGCCACTGCTGAGCTTTTCAAATTTGCTGGCATATTGGGTGCAGCACTTTAACAGCATCATCTTTTGGGATTTGAAATAGTTCAACTGGAATTCCATCACCTCCAGTAACTTTGTTCATAGTGGTGCTTCCTAAGGCCCACTTGACTTCACATTCCAGGATGTCTGGCTCTAGGTGAGTGATCACACCATCGTGGTTTTCTGAGTCATGAAGATCTTTTTTGCATAGTTCTTCTGAGTATTTGGCACTTTAATGTGGGGACAGCATCCATTGTGTTCATCAGAAGCAGACCTAGCACTTCTGTGATCAACACTCCCATCACCTTCTAGCAGCCAGAAGAGCATAATGTATCCCATTAGAGACACAGAGGAATCTGTAACTGCAACCAGTTCTGACAGGTATCACTCTGCGAACAGATGAGGACTCCCTGTAAAAGGAAAGTAATGGAGTAAGGGGTGATGTGCCTGGTGCTTCTGCTCTGCAAGTCTCTAGTAATCATGACCCCCAGAGCTGGAGACAATGTCAGAGGTCATCCAGGTAGGTTTCCTGGGCTCCGTCGGCCTCACCTCTGCTGCCCTCTTGACCAGGTTCAGAATGAATAACTGCTTCTACACTCTTATTTGTAGCCTGCTGCTGAGCTGAGTATACCTGGGATTGAGTTGAAATTTTCTTTTTTTTTTTTAAAATTTTATTTTTACTTTATTTTACTTTACAATACCGTATTGGTTTTGCCATACGTTGACATGAATTGAATTTTCTTTGCTGGTTTTTCTGCTTTCAGTGTTGATTTTCTGTTTGACCACATGTTCTAAAGGAGCTAAAACCTAGAGTATGAACACGGCTGACTGCATAGAATTAAACATCTTCTGCAATGCTCTGGCCACAGACTGGGCCTTGCGAAGGTCTTTGCTACTCTACAACCAGCACCTAGACTGATTACTATCACTTGGTTGTATGAAATATGAATGTGCTTTTTAGGTCAATCTGTACTCCCACTGGCAATGTATGAAAATCCATGTTTTATTGTGTTTTCAATTTATTATTGAGGCCACCTCTCCTCTATTGTGTAAACTCTGACAGATTTTAAAGGTGAAAACGTGGTACCTCATTGATATTTTATTTATTTTTATTAAAAAAAATCATTATTATTATTATTATTTTGATTCATGTTGATGCATGGCAAAATCATTGATATTTTAAATTGCATTTCTTTGGTGCCGATTATGGTATGATTTTCCCATATGTTTATTAACTTTTTGGATTTCTTTTTTATAAAGTGTCATATCTGTTGCCAATTTTCCTAAGTGTGTATATTTTTCTTACCAATTTGTAAGAGCTTCTTTTGTGTTAATGATTTTATTCATGTGTCTATAAGTATGTTGCAGTTATACGCTTTGTGTTGCTATTTGCCTTTAATTTTGCTTCATTATTTATGCAATGCTCTGGCTGCATAATTGCATATTATGCAATGCTCTGATGGTGAGCATAATGCCCTGGCTGCATAATTGCATTTATGCAATGCACTGGCTACATAATTGCATATTATGCAATGCTCTGATGGTGAGGTTGGGTAATAGCTTTGGGGAATTGTGAACCTGCACCTTTGACATGGAGCCTGGCCTGTTACAGAGGGAACAGACATTCATGTTATATTTTTTGGCAAGCCCAGTTGATTTTTTTTGTAAGGAGTTTCATAGACAGTGTACATCAGCAAGAGATTGGGAAAAACACAAAGGGACTCCATGCTAGCTTACGGGACATGTCTCTAGAACATCAGGGGAATTGCTTTGTTGGTTCTGAAGTTCCCGTGGCAGCCAGAAATCAGTAAATATGGGTGGTGCCCTGTACCATGACCCTGCAGATTGATGAAACATGGGAAAAACAATTCGTATTTGTAAAAATTCTATGAGAAATAAACATTGTTTTATTTGGACTTTCCCTTCAAGCAAGACAGAACAGAACAAAAAACCTCCACTGAATTTTTAACCTCTTTCTGAACTCCCTAAATTTTGCATCTGGAAGTCACATTGTATTCATCCTCTAATCTCTCTCATCCTTAAGTGCACAGAATCTCTTCTCCTTGAGATTATCCAGAGAGGCTGTTGTTTTTAAAAATGGATGTCATTAGGAAAAAAAATGGAGAAATGAAGAGAGAAAAATATGAGAACAGAAAAAAATGGTCACAAAGGAAAATTTTGCCCCTTTCTAAGATACTAATAACTTCAACTGATCCCAGATGCTCTAACTGGCACAGCTTATAGATGGGTACATATAGGCTCATTTCATCCTTCTCAAGTTCTTTTCCAACCATAAAAATGTCCACTTCACAGTTTCTGAGTTCTTCCTTCTTCCACTCTCCGACTCCATCACCCTTTTTTTTCAGTGTCTCTCTACGGATTCAGTTACTGCCACTAACCAGGGTTGATAATTCATCCATGAGTAAAAGATATTGAAAATTGAAACTAACATTTCCTAAAAAATTACTGTATGTCAGGCTCTGTACAAGAACATTTGTGTATTATCTCATTTAATCTTTACAACTTCCCTCTGAGGGAGAGATACAAACCTTAAAGGAGTTAAGTGAGCTGTAAGAATTCACATGCCAAAAAATTAATAAATACAAACACATGATTAATTATGTTAATAGAAAAAATTCACATATGTCATAATTGATAAAGCCAAGTGTGTCATCCTGGTCTGCCTGGCACTAGAGTCCTGGCTCTTGACCACTGTGTTAGATCTTCTGGATCGTCTTTGTCTCAAAGCACAGTACCATAGACAATGCTGATTGCCAAACACCCTGTTCTCTCCTACTGGAGAGTTGAATGGTTAGCTTTATGGAGACCATCTCTTTCAGGTCTTATGGAAGAGTCTTCATGGAGTTGGTGAGTGTGCACTCTCATGTAAGATTTCCCAGATCTTAATCTTTAAAGTGTCACTCTGGGGCCCTGCCCCTTCCCATCAGTTTGAGGAAAGCATTTTTCACATCCTTATTCCTCAGGCTGTAGATGACAGGGTTGAGGAAGGCTGTGGCAATGTTGTAGAAAAGGGCCATTTTCTTGCCACTGTTTGACAAGGAGTCAGAGCCAGGGCTCATGTACGTGATGATGCATGGAATAGCAAACATGGTAACCACGGTGATGTGGGAGGCACAGGTGGAGAAGGCCTTGATCCGTCCTTGGGCTGAGCGGATCTTCATGATGGCGGCAAAGATGTTGACATAGACAAGGACAACCAAGGAGAGTGGGACCACAATGACATTGAAGCCTGTGATGAAGTCCACCAAATCATTGAGGGAAGTGTCTGCACAGGCCAGCTTCAGGACTGCAGGGACCTCACAGAAGTAGTGGTCAATTTCATTAGGGCCACAGTAGGGAAGGCGCATAGCAAAGAAGGTATAGGATAGACCACCCATCACACCATAGGCTGCACAGATGCCCACCATGAGGAGGCACACCCAGCGGTTCATGATGACCTTATACCGGAGAGGGTGGCAGATGGCCACGTACCTGTCCATGGACATGATGGAGAAAAGCCAGTACTCAGTGATCCCAAAGAGGAGGAAGATGTACATCTGGGCCACACATCTAGCAAAAGAGATGGCTCTCTTCTTGCTGAGAATATGCATGAGCATCTGGGGCACAGTTGTGGTGGTGTAGCACATGTCCAGCATGGAGAGGACACTGATGAAGAAGTACATGGGCGTGTGGAGGCGTGTGTCCTGGTGGATGAGGGTGATGAGGAGGCTGTTGCTCACAAGGATCAGCAGGTAAAAGACTAGAAAGAAGGTGAAGAGCAGAGGATTGGTCCTGGGGTTTGAGGCAAAGCCCAACAGGATGAATTCGGTCACAGCTGAATGGTTAAGCTCCTGCATTGTGCTCTGTCTGTTAAAGAGTCTGGGGGATATGTAATTTATTGGGTTTTGGTACCAAGGAAATTTCACACTCATTTTTTCATTTATGTTTCTTAACAGGAAGTTTGGGCTGGCAGATGGGGGACTGCTGGAGAGGTCCCTGTAGTAGTTTGAGTGGTGTCAGCATTTGGTTCTGGATTAAGTTACCGTCACGGTGATGAAATGTTGAAGGCCAAGTCAAGGAAATGCTGGGTGCTGTGTTCAGTTCTGTCTCTTCCTTTCCAGAGAGAGCTTTGCTTTTCTCTGACTTATTCTTTCCATCTGTGATTTCTCTTGGGACAACAGAGGTTTGTTTTTGTGTGTGTGAGTTTCTTTCTTTTTTTTTTTTTTTCATTTATACTTTATTTTACTTTACAATATTGTATTGGTTTTGCCATACATTGACATGAATCCACCACGGGTGTATACGAGCTCCCAATCCTGAATCCCTCTCCCACCTCCCACCCCATATCCTCTCTCTGGATCATCCCTGTGCATCAGCCCCAATCATCCTGTATCCTGTATCGAACATAGGCTGGCGCGTCATTTCTTACATGATAGTATACATGTTTCAAGCTCTAAACCTTGGTTTAAAGATCAGGATTAGAACTATTACACTCATAAAATGGGTTAAGCTTTTCATCACTGTTAGGATTATCATTAATGTTAGACTTTTTCTGGTGAACAAAACTTTACTGTTGTTCATTAATTATGTCATTGATTCAACATAGTTTTTGCCAAATGCTTACTATTTGTTGTAAATCAAGGGGGCAAGGAAGAGTTATAAATGATATGGGTAGGAAAATGATTTCACGCAATCTACCAAGATAAATTCTAAGTATGTTAAAGAGTGAAATGCAAGAAATAATATAGTAAGACAATCTTGGAAAAATATACGGGTGAATATTTATTTTATGGTGGTAGAGATGCCTTTAAGCATCAACTGATTGTCCCAATTCTTTCAGCCTCTTGGTGTTGACCCTTATCCTCTAATAACCAAACAAAGCAACACAGCTCCTCATCAGACCTGCTGTCTATTTACTCTGTAGTTTTGAGGGCTCCTTGTGATTTCCAGGTCACTTTGCTCTAAAACCCTTTGTCTCATTGAATCCTTGACCCACCTTGCTGCCTTGCTTGTGTGGGTACTGAACTTTTCAGTGGTTCATTCCTATGCTCTTTCTTCATCATGTCCCCAAACCTCACCAACACAAGGATGATATATGTAAGACTTGTCCTAAAGGTATGGGTGAAAGGAAAGATTTACAATGCAGCACAGAACAGAAAACTCTTTTTTAAATGAACATTTAATGCTGTATAGTTCCTAAGTTATCTGTGCAGCACTTCTTCCTATATAGCTCCCAGCCAGCTGACTGGTGACTGGAGACTGGTCTACTTCTTGGAACCTCCTCCCGTCTCCCCTTGTCTCTCTGTTCTAAGACTCTCCTTACTCCTGTTACCTGGGCCATGAGTCACGAATCCAATGCTTCCAAATCAGTGCTTTCAAACTTCACTGTGCTTCAGAATTACCTGGAAGGCATGTCAGATGCTGCTGCTCCGTGTCATAAGGAGATTTGAATTGGAAGATGGGGTTGGAGAGTGAGAATTTGCATTTCTAACAATTTCCCAGGTTCTTCATGTGCTGGGGGTCACAGTTTGAAAACTGATCTACTTAATGGTAAAGAGAAAGTTGGTCCTTCCTGAATTTCCCTGTCTCCACATTATGCTCAATTGCATTATGCTCATTGCATATCCCTTACTTAAATGCCACTATTCAGTGTTTTCATTCTTTCATTTAAGCATAAGAATAAAGGAATAAAAGTAAAAAAGAAAAAAATAAATATTTTTGACAACATAAATATAAAAAATAATTTTTTCTTTAAGTTAAAAAAAGAATAATAGTTGTATATGTGGGATACAAGAAAAAGTAAGGGAATTTCAAAAAAACATCTACTTCTGGTTCATTGACAACACTAAAGCCTTTGACTCTGTGGATCACAACAAACGGTGGAAAATTCTTCAAGAGATGGGAATACAAGACCACCTTACCTGCTTCCTGATAAACCTGTATGCAGGTCAAGAAGTAACAGAACCAGACATGGAATAATGGACTAGTTTCAAATTGTGAAAGGAGTACATCAAGGCTGTATATTGTCAGTCTGCTTATTTAACTTCTCTGCAGAGAACATCATGCTAAATGCTGGACTGGATGAATCACAAGCTGGAATTAAGATTGCCAGGAGAAATATCAACAACCTCAAACATGCAGATGGCACCACTCTAATGCTGAAAGTGAAGAGGAACTAAATAGCATCTTTATGAGGGTGAAAGAGGAGAATGAAAAAGCTAGCTTAAAACTCAACATTCAAAAAACTAAGATCATGGCATTGATCCCATCATTTCATGGCAAATAGATGGGGAAAAAGTTGCAGCAGTGACAGATTTTGTCTTCTTGGGCTCCAAAATCAATGCAAATGGTGACTGCAGCCACAAAACTGAAAGACACTTGCTCCTTGGAAGAAAAGTTATGACAAACTTAGATACTGTATTAAAAAGTAGAAACATAACTTTGCCACCAAAAGTCTATATAGGCAAAGCTATGGTTTTTCCAGTAGTCATTTATGGATGTAAGAGTTGGACCATAAACAAGGCTGAATGCCAAAGAATTGAAGCTTTTGAATTTTGGTGCTGCAGAAGACTCTTGAGAGTCTCTTGGATGGCAGGGAGATCAAGCCAGTCAATCCTAAAGGAAAACAACCCTGAATTTTCACTGGAAGGACTGATGCTGAAGCTGAAGCTAAAGCTCCAATACTTTAGCCACCTGATGTGAAGAGCTGACTCATTGGAAAAGGCCCTAATGCTGGGAAAGATTGAGGGCAAGAGGAGAAGGAGATGACAGAGGATGAGCTGGTTGGATAGCATCACTGACTCAATGGACATGAATTTGAGTAAACTCCAGGAGACAGTGAAGGACAGGGAAGCCTGGCATGCTGCCATTTACAGAGTTGCAAAGAGCTGGACATGACTTAATGACTGAACATTAATAACAATGTAGCATACAAGTTATTAAAATGATTAGAATATAAAGGTCATTTCTTCACAAAGAAAAGACTAATAACCAAAATTGAGATGTGAATAATCAATTCACAAAAGAAGAGATTCATGAATAATGGACCCACAAAAGTTTAAAGACTGCCTGTTAAAACATCAATGAAAGAGCCTTGAACCTATACATTGGCAAAAATTCTTTTAAAATGATAATGCCTGGCATCCAGTTTATAGTAAAGGAGACATTCTTGTATATTGATATGAAAATTCATATGGGAAATAAATAACTGTAATCTTTCTGCAAGAAAATTTGACAGTATGTAACTTCACCATTAAGAATTTTGCCTAGGGAGAAATGAGACATGTTGGGAGAGAGTTGCGTTGGAAGGCACAGTCTTAACCACTGGCCCACCAGGGAAGCCCCTAGTGATACTGTGAAGATGGAATATATAGGGATTTAACTTCTTCGTTCAGACTAGCTAGGTAAAAGGATGGATATGAGAGTGAAAGATCAGAGATGGAGGAAGACATGATGGACCTAGACAAGATTGGAAGAGGACGGAAGGGAGAGCTTCTCCTTTTGTCTGAGCTCATCTCCTCCATTGAGTTACACTTGGGAATCAGCTTATATAGCTCAATGCAAGTACATTTACTGCTTAAGATAAAAGTGTTTTGGATAGGAAATAGGTCCTAAGAGAAGGATAATTGAACAGGTCCCAGTTGGTGAGAAACTGCCCAGTTTTTACCTCCAGCTTGTCCTTTCAGGGTGAGGGTAGAGGAGACATAGCTGACAGGACTCTGCCCCCTAAGGACACCTTGACCTTTGATGAGTTTGTGTCTTTGCCCTAAGTAGAGCTGGGGACTAGGTTTTACCTTTACTTTCCTTGGCTGACTTGTGTGTCTTAAGGGCCTGTTGCTTGAATTCTCTGAACCTCAGGTTCTGACCCTGCCACTCCAGGTGTGATAATGACCTGTGACCAGTGAAAAAACAGAAATGAATCATGTGATTGCCAAGTCCTTGTAGGGATAAACCTCCAGATTCCAAATTGGCAGGATCTGGGGCTAGAGATGCCAGCCTTGGCTTCTTGTTAGGATGTAATAAAAATCACAGAAAATTTGTTTTTGTTTTCATTTTGGACCCTTATGCTTATCTTTTACTCAAATACCGACTCTCTTGCAGCACAAGCTAGGGGACAAAAGACTCCAAGTAATTTTGAATTTTCACTTTTGCTGTTTACTGCTGTCACTCTGAGCAAGTAATTGTTTCTCATCTGTGAAATAAAGCAGGAGGTTCACTGCAATAATACATGGTTCTGTCAGGTTCTGAAGATATGGTTTTCCTCCCTTCCCCTTTCTCCAGATCTCCCTGCCCATATCCTCCTCCAGCATCATCACAGGCCTGCAGGGATTAAAAATGACCCAGTGCATGCTCAGTATGTGCATGCTCTGTCATTCAGTCATGTCCAATAAACAGACAAAACTAGAAAGAAACAAAAGCACAGAGAATGATGGGGAAAGATAGAGAGGCCCTGAAGGGAGGGAGAGACACACACAATCGGGAAGAAGGTGGAGAGAGGCACAGAGAACCAGAATCTGCAAGTGGGCTACAGACAGGGAGAGAAGAAAATTAATGCTGGGAGTGTAACTGACATCGGTCGGAGGAGAAGGAGGGGGCTCAGCAGGAGGAAAAAAGGTGGGAGCTTGTTTCTTCTTCTCTTTGTGAAAGAAGTAAAAAGACTAGAGGAAAGGGGCAAAAGACATGGAAACCAGGTTGGAGAGTCAGGGGGACAAAACACGGTGAAGACACAGATGAACAAAGATACAGGGAGACAAGGGAGAACACAGGAAGGAATATTAGAGAAGCTGGGAAGGTGCTGTGTGAGCCAGGCCTGCAAGAAAAAGGCACCAGAGGGCAGAGCAGGGCAACTGGAGCAGCAAAGAGCCTGCAGAGGCCAGAGAGGGGAAAAGAGAGACAGGCAATCTACAGGGCAGGTGGAGAGAGGCAGGGGCAAGACCAGTCTCCCAGGGAGAGAGAAGGAGATGGAGAGGAGCGCAAGAGCAAGAAGATGGGGTGACTGCAGGCAAGGGAGAGCTGAACAGAAGGGTGGAAGCAGAGGGAGCTGGAAGGTGAGGGAGATTCACAGACAGTGGAGGATGAGGGCAGAGAACTGGGTTCCAGGGGGAGACCCAGAGAAACCCTGCAGGGATGATCCTTGTGAGTCAAAGAGGCAGGTACAGGGCGAGGAGAAGAGGAGAGAAGCAGGGAGGCTGGAGACGACTGAGCTACAGGCAAATCCAGTGGCATAGCAAGCAGTAAACCAATGTCAAGAGGCCAGAAAAAAAGAAAGGCCCAGAGTGAGCTGAAGATCCAGTCAGGCAGAACACCAGAGCTACACACTCAGAAAGACGATCAGAGAGATGAATGAAATCTTTGGAGGCAGAGAAGCCCAGAGACAGCAAACAGAAAAAGAGGCAGAAGGAGACACATGGAGAGGGATGGAAAGTAAGAAAGAGAAGGAGAGGCAGAAAGAGAGAGAGAGAGAGAATAATAGACCCAGAGACAGAGGAAGGAATAGATAGACGTAAAGAGGGAAAGAGGCAGACTCAGCCAAGGAGATCCTCACAGAGATGTGGAGAGAGAAAGCAAGGTGCGCAGGAACAATGGGCCAGGTCCTACCTGGAGCTTCCTGCAAGTCTGGGGGTGGGGAGCAGTTGCAGCCTGGCTTGCTCCCCAGAATGTTTGTGGGTACTGCTGTCCTGAGCTTATAACCGTACAGGGAAGGGAGCCATGAGCAAAGCTCCCTCCGTCTCAAGGGACCACTCCTGGGTGACATGTGGCCCCAAGACTCTAGCCAGGAGCTAAGTTCCTGCAGTCCCTTCCTGCTGGGGCTGAAGCCCCAGGCTCCCACTCAGGAGCATCACCCCTGCTCAGACTAGGCCCTTCGGCAGGCCCATGGAGGGCAGGGGCAACATAAGGCTCACCTGGGACGGGAGTGTGGATGCTGGAAAGGAGGCATGCTTGGGAACTCAGGAAGGACCCTGAGGGCTGGATCTTTTCTCAGCTGCTCCTCCTTTCACAGGAAAAAAAAAAAATGAGGCCCCCTGGGAGGTGTAGGGTGACGAAGGCATGAAATTGTCCTCTCCTTCTGTCAGGGTGCATCCCAAGGGCTGTTTTATCCATTAAAAACTGTAGGAAAATTTTCTAGGGCCCTAAAGCTTTAGTCTACAGACATATTAGAGTCACAAAAGATATTATCGACTCAAAGATAGGGACCCCACAGAATAAAAAGTGGTTCTCTCTTAAATACAACATTTTATCAGTTAGTCACTGGCAACTCATTAAACCCACATATAATCATATCGGAAGTGATATATTAATTATATTTGACGTGGGACATGGTACCTTTTTTTGTATCTAATAAATAACAGTGCCCATGAAGGGTTGAAACTATCCAGTGCCTCTTGGGTTTCAGCCCCGTGAGGGTGTGTTCTATCATTTCAAATATTTGGTGAGCAGCTCTTCTCAGAAAGGAGAGAAGGGACCAGGCTCCCCGTGTGGCCCCTCACTTCACAAGATCTGTAGCAGAGAAGGCAAGGGAGATAGGTAACAGGAAGAACTTGCCTCCTGCAATTTTGAGTGAGGCAGTGGTGAAACCTTTTGGGGCGTCCTTTGTGATGTCTCTGACCAAGGGGTAGGGAGGAGCTCAGTCCTGCCTAGAGGGCAAAAGAAAATTCAGGCTCCATCCTTCCTGAGCGTGAGAAAGTCCCCTGCCCACACACACCCCAGGGGAACTGGAGTTACATTTGTTTCTTGGCCAGGTATTTCCCCACAGGAGCCAGACTAGGACTTGAGGTGAAAGCTGGGAGCCCACAGGGGAGAGCTGATGAGAGTGGAGCCCCAGGGGTTAGCTCATGGGACAGCAGGCTGCTTAGGGCGGGCCACTTGGCTCATTCTAGCCCAATTGCACTCTATACTCCCCAGATGAAGTCTCTCCCCTCTCCTCCTTACTGGTCACGCCTGTGACCACACAGAGTGCTGAGTGCTTCCTTAGGTGATGGTCTCTCTCCTGCTCCCCACTCTCCTGATCCTGACCCCAGAACAGAGTCCACTGCAGCACTGACAAGGCCATCCCCTCTTCCACCCAGGGGGAGCTCAGGGTTTCGTGGCATCCATGTCCAGGCAATTCTGACTTCAGCTCCCTCTGAGACCCTCAGGGCTGAAGGCCTTTACCTGCTCCGAAGGGAAGCACCAGCCCAGGGGGCTCCTCACACCTCTGGAGGGCTGTTTCTTTCCTCACATTCCACTGGACCAGCCTGAAAAGCCCTCTCCCAAGCTGTCTACCTCAAGGAACAAGGGTTTCCAGTTCTGTGACATTCACATGGCGGCTGTAGCCATCTTCCTAATCTGCAGCTCTGATTTTGTTCCCCCTGTCCTAGAGGCCTCATTGGTTCCCACCTGTGGAATTTAGTCTCAACTCCTTATTTCAGATGTCAAAATCCTTCTTGCTCTGAATCTTGTCCATCACTCAAGTCTTCCTTCTTGCAGCTCAATGAAGCCTCTGACAAATGTTCATCTAAGAAAAATCATAAGGAAAAGACTCATGAGTTCATTAAGAATTCAATTCGTTCAAAGTCATTATTCTATTCATCAAAAAATGAAAGGAATACTTCTCAGGAGTGAAAATAATGAACATGGAAAAAATATTAAAACTAATATTGAGTGAAAAAAATCAAGCTACAAAAGAATATATATATTGTGTAACTCAATTTTAAAAATTAGGGAAACAAATAATAAATTATCTAAGAATTATGTTATATTTCTTCAAAAATATTAATGAAAGCACTTAATAAAATTAGACCTTGAAATGTTAACTATGGTTCTTCTTGCTTCTTCTGTCTGCTCTCTGGTGAATGAGGCTAAGAGGCTTGTAGAAGATTGTCGATTATAGAATAACTACGATCTGGCAGCTGCCTAATGAAAACCACATCACAGAAAGTTAATCAAAATGAAAATGACAGAGGGTTATGTCCCAGATTTAGGAAAAAGCTAAAAATCCAGAAAATCAACTAAATGAAGTAGAGATAGGCAATCTTTCAGAAAAAGAATTCAGAATAATTATAGTGAAGATATCCAGGACCTAGGAAAAGCAATGGAGAAGATGCAAGAAATGTTTACCAAAGACCCAGAAGAACTAAAGAACAAACAAATAGAGATGAATAATATACTGCTGCTGCTGCTGCTAAGTTGCTTCAGTCGTGTCCAACTCTGTGCGACCCCAGAGATGGCAGCCCACCAGGCTCCCCTGAATCCCAGGATTTTCCAGGCAAGAATACTGGAGTGGGTTGCCATTTCCTTCTCCAATGCATGAAAGAGAAAAGTGAAAGTGAAGTCGCTCAGTCGTGTCTGACTCATAGCGATCCCATGGACTGCAGCCTTCTAGGCTCCTCTGTCCATGCGATTTTCCAGGCAATAATACACTAGAAGGAATCAGTAGTAGAATAACTGAGGTGGAAGAACAGATAAATGACTGGAAGACAGAATGTTGGAAATCACTGCTGAAAAACATAATGAAGACTGAAAAAAAGTGAAGGCAGCCTAAGAGAACTCTGGGACAACATTAAATGCACCAACATTCTCATGAAGGAGAAGAGAGAAAGGACTTGAGAAAATATTTGAAGAGATTATAACTGAAAACTTCCCTAACATGAGAAAGGAAATATTCAGCCAAGTCCAGGAAGCACAGAGAGTCCCAGGCAGGATAAACCCAAGGAGGAACACACTGAACAGATAGTAATCAAACTGACCAAAATTAAAGATAAACATAAAAGATTAAAGGCAACAAGGGAAAAACAACAAATAAGGAAACACCCAGAAGGCTATAAGCTGATTTCTCAATCGAAACTCTACAGGCCATAAGGGGATGGCACAATATGTTTAAAGTGATGAAAGAGAAGACTCTGTAACCAAGAATACTCTACCCAGCAAGACTGTTGTTCAGATTTGATGGAAAAATCAACAACTTTACAGACAAGCAAAAGTTAAGAGAATTTAGTATCACCAAACCAGCATTATAGCAAATGCTAAAGAGACTTCCCTAGGCAGGAAACACAAGAGAAGAAAAGGACCTACAAAAAATAAAAGTCACTAACTTGTGTCCGACTCTTTGAGACCCCATGGACTGCAACATGCCAGGTTTCCCTGTCCTTCACTGTCTCCCAGAGTTTGTTCAAATTCATGTCTATAGGATCATACATATTGATAATTACCTTACATGTAAATAGGGCTTCCCTGGTGGCTCAGAGGTTAAAGCATCTGCCTCCAATGCGGGAGACCCGGGTTCGATCCCTGGGTCGGGAAGATCCCCTGGAGAAGGAAATGGCAATCCACTCCAGTATTCTTGCCTGGAGAATCCCATGGACGGAGAAGCCTAGTAGGTTACAGTCCACAGGGTCGCAAAGAGTCGGACACGACTGAGTGACTTCACCTTCACCTTCACCCTTACATGTAAATGGATTAAATGTACCAACCAAAAGACATAGACAGGCTGGGAGGATGAAAATATGTGTATGTATGCATTTCCACTTACCACATCACTCTACTTAACACCTAAATTGTATGTAATTATTTTATGCTGTTAGGTTAATCATGTTTCCATTATGGCTTGCAATTGTAATTATCTTTTATTTTTTTGTCTGGCTATTGATTATGAAAACTGATAAACCTCTTTTACGATTGTGATTGGATTTGTATTTTAGATGCTCAGTTGTGTACCACTCATTGTGACCCTGTGGGCTATAGTCCACCAGTCCCCTCAGTCCATGGAATTCTCCAGGCAAGAATACTGGAGTGCATAGCCATTCCCTTTTCCAGGGGATCTTCTCAACCCTAGGATCAAATCAAGGCCTCCCACTTTGTGGGCAGATTCTTTACCTTCTTAACCACCAGGAAAAGCCCTGTGTAACTATTATTCATTTTAATACAATTGTATCATAATTGGTCAACAGA
The DNA here is from genome assembly GCA_006410635.1 of Cephalophus harveyi. NCBI lineage: Eukaryota > Metazoa > Chordata > Mammalia > Artiodactyla > Bovidae > Cephalophus > Cephalophus harveyi. The sequence continues at coordinate 18,409 of SJYT01032973.1, forward strand.
AGATAATAGAATTCTATATCACTAAAACTACCGTTTAATAGAAAAGCCTGTAATCACTTTTTAAAATCCAGATGCGCATTAGAATTATCTTGGAATTTTTTGAAAAATACAAATGCCCAGTTATTGTTTTCTTTCTCCAAAGCTCCAGATGTGATTCTAATGAGCAGCCATGTTTAAAACCTACTGAACTATATACTTTCACTTTTATCTTGTTTGGTTCACTTTTTTCTATTTCATATTCTGTACTCCCATTTCATTTAGCTTATGTTTCCTAATTTCTCTCTCATTTTTTGTTTTTCTTTCTCAAACCTTTACCAAGTGTAGTAGAAAAGCTATTATATACATATATTACTAAATAGTACATTTAATATTAATTACTATTAAATTCAATAATAATTAATATTAAATATTAATTAAATATATACATTCAATACATATTTTAGAAAACTTATGAATTTTTGCCTGGCTAAAAGTTTTATGACTTTTTGGTTTCATTTGTTTGACCAAGATGAATAGAATGCTAGATTTCTAATTTATATTCACTCAATACTTTGATGTAGTTCTATTTATTCTGGCATCTAGTATTACTGCTAATGGCAAAGGGCATGGCAACCCACTCCAGTATTCTTGCCTGGAGAATCCCATGGACAGAGGAGCCTGGCAGGCTGCAGTCTATAGGGCCGTAAAGAGTCGGACACAACTGAGTGACTGAGCATGCATACATTACTGCTAAAAGTCTAGAAAGTTTATTATCTTAGTGATTAAAAAAAAAAAATCTGAGTGAGGCTTGAAACTTCTGATCCCATTCTGAAAAAATAAAGAAATACTATGTTGTAAAAATAAAAAACAGTCAATGCTAACTATAGGGTTTTAATCTATTGTACCTGTCACTTCCAGAGCATCTCCTTTTTCTTTGTTTATTTTGGCTTCCTCTGTTTGCAAGTCTCTTCAGTGTCTAATTTCCACCCTGACACAAGGAGATGAAGGTGGTTACTTATTTACGCTCACTTGTTCAGTTGTGCTGTGGGGAGGGAGGAACACTACAAACAAATATCACTAGTGTGTGTGGGGACTACTTGCAGTGTATGGACCACACTGGGTTTGCCCCAGCTCACGGTGCCTGTGCTTTCCCCCTCTACACTGCTCAGGCTCCAGGTTGCTCTGAAGGGAAACTGTCCAAAGCAGGCCCTGGGTTGCATGCTCTTCCCAGGTCTAAGCTGCTCAGGTTCAGGTTCTTGGGTACTCCACAAAGACATAGACTCAGTTGGGCTTGCGTTTTGTACCCTTTCCAGGTCCGAGGAGCTCAGGCGACCAGATGTTTGGTGAGCGCACTATTCCAGGTGTACAGTGCGTCTTATCACCTCCCCAGCCCCAGCTGCTTGATTTCCTGGATGTGCCACAAAAGTGCCGTCTCAGGTGTGCTGTGTGTCTTCTCTAGGGGGCTGATCTCAAATGGATGAATTCTTAGAAAAGTATAACCTTCCAAAACTGAACCAGGAAGAAATAGAAAATCTTAACAGACCCATCACAAGCACAGACATCGAAACTGTAATTTAAAAAATCTTCAAACAAACAAAAGCCCAGGACCAGATGGCTTCACAGCTGAATTCTACCAAAAATTTAGAGAAGAGCTAACACCTCTCCTACTCAAACTCTTCCAGAAAATTGTAGAGGAAGGTAAACTGCCAAACTCATTCTATGAGGCCACCATCACCCTAATACCAAAACCAAAGATGCCATGAAAAAAGAAAACTACAGGCCAATATCACTGATGAACATAGATGCAAAAATCCTTAATAAAATTCTAGCAAACAGAATCCAACAACATATTAAAAAGATCATACATCATGACCAAGTGGGCTTTACCCCAGGGATGCAAGGATTTTTCAATATTCACAAATCAGTGTGATACACCACATTAACAAATTGAAAGATAAAAACCATATGATTATCTCAATAGATGCAGAGAAAGCCTTTGACAAAATTCAACATCCATTTATGATAAAAACTCTCCAGAAAGTAGGAATAGAAGGAACATACCTCAACATAATAAAAGCTATATATGACAAACCCACAGCAAACATTATCCTCAATGGTGAAAAACTGAAAGCATTTCCCCTAAAGTCAGGAACAAGACAAGGGTGCCCACTTTCACCGCTACTATTCAACATAGTTCTGGAAGTTTTGGCCACAGCAATCAGGGCAGAAAAAGAAATAAAAGGAATCCAAATTGGAAAAGAAGAAGTAAAACTCTCACTGTTTGCAGATGACATGATCCTCTACATAGAAAATCCTAAAGACTCCACCAGAAAATTACTAGAGCTAATCAATGAATATAGTAAAGTTGCAGGATATAAAATCAACACACAGAAATCCCTTGCATTCCTATACACTAATAATGAGAAAGTAGAAAAAGAAATTAAGGAAACAATTCCATTCACCATTGCAACGAAAAGAATAAAATACTTAGGAATATATCTACCTAAAGAAACTAAAGACCTATATATGGAAAACTATAAAACACTGATGAAAGAAATCAAAGAGGACACTAATAGATGGAGAAATATACCGTGTTCATGGATCGGAAGAATCAATATAGTGAAAATGAGTATACTACCCAAAGCAATCTATAGATTCAATGCAATCCCTATCAAGCTACCAGCGGTATTTTTCACAGAACTAGAACAAATAATTTCAAGATTTGTATGGAAATACAAAAAACCTCGAATAGCCAAAGCAATCTTGAGAAAGAAGAATGGAACTGGAGGAATCAACCTGCCTGGCTTCAGGCTCTACTACAAAGCTACAGTCATTAAGACAGTATGGTATTGGTGCAAAGACAGAAATATAGATCAATGGAACAAAATAGAAAGCCCAGAGATAAATCCACACACCTATGGACACATTATCTATGACAGAGGAGGCAAGAATATACAATGGAGAAAAGACAATGTCTTTAACAAGTGGTGCTGGGAAAACTGACCAATCACTTGTAAGAGAATGAAACTAGAACACTTTCTAACACCATACACAAAAATAAACTAAAAATGGATTAAAGATCTAAATGTAAGATGAGAAACTATGAAACTCCTAGAGGAAGACTTAGGCAAAACACTCTCTGACATAAATCACAGCAGGATCCTCTATGACCCACCTCCCAGAGTAATGGAAATAAAAGCAAAAATAAACAAATGGGACCCAATTAAACTAAAAAGCTTTTGCACAATGAAGGTAACTCTAAGCAAGGTGAAAAGACAACCTTCAGAATGGGAAAAGATAATAGCAAATGAAGCAGCTGACAAAGAATTAATCTCAAAAATACAAGAGGCTCCTGCAGCTCAATTCCAGAAAAATAAATGACCCAATCAAAAAATGTGCCAAAGAACTAAACAGACATTCCTCCAAACATACAGATGGCTAACAAACACTTGAAAAGATATTCAACATTACTCATTATCAGAGAAATGCAAATCAAAACCACAATGAGGTACCATCTCATGCCGATCAGAATGGCTGCTATCAAAAAGTTTACAAATAACAAATGCCAGAGAGGGTGTGGAGAAATGAAAACCCTCTTACAATGTTGGTGGGAATACAAAGTAGTACAGCCACTGTGGAGAACAGTGTGGAGATTCCTTTAAAAACTGGAAATAGAACTGTCATACGACCAAGCAATCCCATTACTGGACATACACACCGAGGAAACCAGAACTGAAAAGACACATGTACCACAGTGTTCATCACAGCACCGTTTACAATAGCTAGGACATGGAAGCAACCTAGATGTCCATCAGCAGATGAGTGGATAAGAAAGTCATGGCATGTATACCGAATGGAATGTACAGTTCAGTTCAGTCGCTCAGTCATGTCCGACTCTTTGCGACCCCATGAACCGCTGCACACCAGGCCTCCCTGTCCATCACCAACTCCCAGAGTCCACCCAGACCCATGTCCATCGAGTTGATAAAGACATCCTAACATCTTATCCTCTGTCGTCTCCTTCTCCTGCCCTCAGTCTTTCCCAGCATCAGGGTCTTTTCAAATGAGTTAGCTCTTCACATCAGGTGGCCAAAGTATTGGAGTTTCAGCTTCAACATGAGTCCTTCCAATGAACACCCAGGACTGATCTCCTTTAGGATGGACTGGTTGGTTGGATCTCCTTGCAGTCCAAGGGACTCTCAAGAATCTTCTCCAACACCACAGTTCAAAAGCATCCATTCTTCAGCACTCAGCTTTCTTCACAGTCCAACTCTCACATCCACACACGATCACTGGAAAAACCATAGCCTTGACTAGATGGACCTTAGTTGGCAAAGTAATGTCTCTGCTTTTTAATATGCTGTCTAGGTTGATCATAATTTTCTTTCCAAGGAGTAAGTGTCTTTTAATCTCATGGCTGCAGTCACCATCTGCAGTGATTTTGGAGCCCCAAAAAATAAAGTCAGCTACTGTTTCCATTGTTTCCCCATCTATCTGCCATGAAGTGATGGGGAAATCGCAGCACGCCAGATGCCATGATCTTAGTTTTCTGAATGTTGAACTTTAGGCCAACTTTTTCACTCCCCTCTTTCACTTTCATCAAGAGGCTCTTTAGTTCTTCACTTTCTGCCATAAGGGTGGTGTCATCTGCATATCTGAGGTTATTGATATTTCTCCCGGCAATCTTGATTCCAGCTTGTGCTTCTTCCAGCCCAGCATTTCTCATGATGTACTCTGCATAGAAGTTAAATAAGCAGGGTGACAATATACAGCCTTGACATACTCCTTTTCCTATTTGGAACCAGTCTGTTGTTCCATGTCCAGTTCTAACTTTTGCTTCCTGACCTACATATAGGTTTCTCAAAAAGCAGGTTGCTACTGCTAAGTCACTTCAGTCGTGTCCGACTCTGTGAGATCCCATAGACGGCAGCCCACCAGGCTCCCCCGTCCCTGGGATTCTCCAGGCAAGAACACTGGAGTGGGTTGCCATTTCCTCTCCAATGCATGTAAGTGAAAAGAGAAAGGGAAGTCGCTCAGTCATGTCTGACTCCCAGCGACCTCATGGACTGCAGCCTAGCAGGCTCCTCCGCCCATGGGATTTTCCAGGCAAGAGTACTGGAGTGGGGTGCCATTGCCTTCTCCAAAAAGCAGGTTAGGTGGTCTGGTATTTCCATCTCTTTCAGAATTTTCCACAGTTGATTGTGATCCACACAGTCAAAGGCTTTGGCCTGCAGTAAGGGCTCAGCAAAAAGGTAATATGGGAAGGAGAGAGTTAATCAACTTGCTGTTGCCTGAAGCTGCTGTCTTCAAACTGTTTGATCATGGCACTCTTTCAATAACAAAAATTTTGAATACATGCCTCTGATTTTAATTTGAGAATATTGGTGCTCTGTCAAACATTTGAATGACTTAAATGGATAGTGGACCGGCAAGTTAAAAGTTGAAGTGACCCTTTGATATATTCTCTTTCTGTAGGTATAAAGAGATTAAGAAATTTATTTCATAACCAAGGAAATATATGTATTGGTAATTTGGGATAGTTTTGCCTGAACTGTTGTAATGAATTCTATTTTAAACTTTTATTTATATGTAACAAACATCTGTTTCCCATCACTGAGAATAAGCAGATGGTAGCATGTTTGCTTTTTTCTCTTTTTAGGAAGAGGCTTAAATTAAGCTCTAGGTGTAGTTAAAGCTCTCCCCCTCAGTCCTTTCTCTCTCTCTCTCCCTGGATGTAACCCCTGTAGAAGAGGTTTTATTTGCCACTTTTCTGGAAAATATTTATGTGCAGGGAGCCAGAGGTAAATCCTCACTAACAGTATAAAAAAGGCATAGTCAACAGGAGGAAGAAAATGCATTCTGTGTTACAGTGTAAGCCAATTCATTTTTGTGTTTATGAGATGGTGATTGGTTTAGAATTTTTCTGGTAAAGAACCCGCCTGCAATGTGGGAGACATGGGTTCCATCCCTGGGTTGGGAAGATCCCATGGAGAAGGGAAAGGCTACCCAGTCCAGTATTCTGGCCTGGAGAATTCCATGGGGTTGCGAAGAGTCGGACACGAATAAGCGACCTTCACTTTGAGAGGTGGCTTTAGACTAGGGACATCTGGCTTCCAGTTTTATTTGATTAGTTAATCTGTTTGCTTGTAAATGTTATTTATTTGGCTGCTCTGGGTCATAGCTGTGACACAGGAACTCCTGGTCTTAGTTGCAGCACGCGGGATCTTTAGTTGTGTCTTTGCAACTCCTAGTTGCAGCCTGTGGGATATAGTTCCCTGGCCAGGGATGGAATCGAGGCCCCCTACTTTGGGAGCAGAGAGTCTTAGCTACTGGACCACCAGGGAAGTTCCTGAATTCCTATTTTAACTGACTATTTACTGATGGCTAAACTTGGCTGCTCCAGTCTTGGTTTCATCTTCTGTAAAAGGATAAAAACCTGTCTTACCGAGCCTTTTTTTTTTTTTTTTAAGTGGAATTAGTTGTTCCTAACAAAGAATAGACTTTAGATGGTAACTTTTCCCTGGTGGCACAGAGGTTAAAGCGTCTGGCTGCAATGTGGGAGACCCGGGTTCGATCCCTGGGTCAGGAAGATCCCCTGGAGAAGGAAATGGCAACCCACTCCAGTATTCTTGCCTGGAGAATCCCATGGATGGAGGAGCCTGGTGGGCTACAGTCCGTGGGTCGCAAAGAGTCGGACACGACTGAGCGACTTCACTTTCACTTCACTTTCCATTTACAGAGTGCTTCTGAACACATCTGTGTCATATACTCTTACTGCCGCCCTGGAGGAAGGTGATAAATTGAGAGATGTATCTAATACTACATGGCTGATAAAAGAGAGTTGAAGCTTAAGTGCAGGTTTTCCAACTCAGGGTTGTTTCTGAAGGTGATTGAGAGAGTATCTCAGAATTATGTTTTGCCATTTTGACATATCATTTCCCTAACAAAATTAGCTGAGGAAATGAAACTTTTTTTTTTTTTTACCAGTTTCAGTTCTTTACAACTGTGTGCTTTAAAGCATGAGTTAAAATATGTAAGAGTGATACCTGTCGATCTGTCTCCGAGATGAAGAAGGTGCAGAAAGAGCAGTTCTGTGATTTTCATTACATTAATCTCATGAGTTTTTTCCCTCACTTATTTCTGAATATAATAATTTGGCTGGGATTGACAAATAGAAAAATGCAAGGTAGTTTTTATGTTCAAGGCTAGGAAAAAGTTATCCTTTCAAAACAAAATAGAAATACTGAGTATAGGAAACGTACTTGTTTTCTTTTGTTGTTCAGTTGCTAAGTCATGTCCAACTCTTTGCAACCCCATGGACTGCAGCATGCCAGGATTCCCTATCCTTCACCATCTCCCGGAGTTTCTTCAAACTCATGTCAATAGAGTCGATGATACTGTCCAACCATCTCATCCTCTGTCATCCCCTTTTCCACTTGCCTTCAGCCTTTCCCAGCATCAGTGTCTTTTCCAATGAGTCAGCTCATCGCATCAGGTGGCCAAAGTATTGGAGCTTCCCCATCAGTCCTTCCGATGAATATTCAGAGTTGATTTCCTTTACAATTGACTGGTTGGATCTCTTTGCAGTCCAAGGGACTCTCAAGAGTCTTCTCCAGCACCACAATTCAAAAGCACCAATTCTTTAGCCTTCTTTATGGTCCAACTCTCACATCCATACATGACCACTGGAAAAACCATAGCTGTGAGTACATGGACCTCTGTCAGCAAAGTGATGTCTTTTTAATATGCAGTCTAGGTTTGTCATAGCTTTTCTTCCAAGAAGCAAGCGTCTTTTAATTTCATGGCTGTCACCATCTGCAGTGATTTTGGAGCCCAAGAAAATAAAGTTTGTTGCTGTTTCCATTTTTTCCCCTGTCTGTTTCCCTTGTTGTGATAAGACTGGATGTCATCATCTTTGGTTTTTGAATGTTGAGTTTTAAGCCAGCTTTTTCACTCTCCTCTTTCACCTTCATCAAGAGGCTCTTTAGGTCCTCTTCACTTTCTCCCATTAGGGTGGTATCATCTGCATATCTAAGGTAGTTGATATTTCTCCTGGCAGTCTTGATTCCAGCTTGTGGTTCATCCAGTCTGCCGTTTGGCATGATGTACTCTGCATATAAGTTAAATAAGCAGAGTGACAATAAAGAGCCTTGACGTGATCCTTTCCCAGTTTGGAACCAGTCTGTTGTTTCTTGTCTGGTTCTAACTGTTGCTTCTTGACCGGCATACAGGTTTCTCAGGAGGCAGGTCAGGTGGTCTGATAGTCCCATCTTTTAAGAATTTTCCAGTTTGTTGTGATCCACACGGTCAAAGGCTTTAGCATAGTCATTGAAGCAGAAGTAGGTGTTTTTCTGGTATTTGCTTGCTTTTTCTGTGATCCAGTGGATTTTTCTACTTGTTTTCTACTGTTTAGTAACGAATTTCCTCAAAATTCATCAGAAGCATCTGTTTTCTCACAAAATTTCTGAGGGTCAGGAATTGTGGAGTGGATTAACTGGGTGTGACTGGAAGTCTCATAAGATTGCAGTCAAAATGTTAGCCAAGACTGCAGTCGCTTGAAGCCTTGATTGAGGCCGAAGGATATCCTTTAAAAAAGGCTCTCTCATGTGGTCTTTGACTGGAGAATTCAAGTTTCTAGCCAAGTGGACTCTCCACAGGGCTGCTTATGATATGGCAGGTAACTTCCCCCAAAGAAAAACCATTCAATAGAGCAAGGAAGACAAATCTTCAGTGTTTTCTCCTGATCTAGTCTTATAGCCCATTATCACCTCTGCTTTTTTAATATTCTTTAGAAGCAAATCACAAACTCCAGCCCACACTCAAGGGGAGGGAAATAGGCTCCACCCCTTGAAAGGAGGCATACCAAAGAATCTGTGGATATAGTTTAAAATTGCCACAGGAAAGGAAAGACACACATGTTAAATTTGAGCAGGTTCTGTTAAGTGTAGGCTGTGCAGATAGAATGTACAGGATATTAAATGTGAGAATTGTCCACATACAAGTTGTAACAGATGAGATCACTTAGATGCTGAGCTTTTGGATTTAAAAAGTCAAAGAACTTTGAAAAATGAAATCAGATCAAGTGAGTTAAACTTTCAGCTGGACTTGTGTAAAGCTGTTAAATAATAAATGGGTTTGTATAATAAATAATGCTGTAGTATTACTCTGATGTTTTCATGTTAATGGAACTTTAATATGATCGCTATAGATTTCCAACTGATACTATTCAGCGCTCAAAATGGATCAGGGCTGTGAATCGTATGGACCCCAGAAGCAAAAAGATTTGGATCCCAGGACCAGGTGCTATGCTATGTTCCAAACATTTTCAAGAAAGTGACTTTGAGTCATATGGCATAAGAAGAAAGCTGAAAAAAGGAGCTGTGCCTTCCGTTTCTCTATACAAGGTACTTAAATCTAGGTATAAACAAAATTCAATTTTATTGAAACTGAAAATCTAGACTGCTCACATTATAGCTAGGATTTACAGAGATAAAAGCAAAACCAAAAACCTAGGCCTTAAAAAGTAAATCCAATAATACAATACTTTTGTTTTTTAAAAATATATATGTAATATTATGTAATATTTTTTAAATATGTATGTATTAATATTAATGATTATGCTTTGGAAAGTGTATATATCCAAATCATGCCTAGAATACGTAAAGGTTACTGACGTGATCGCAAAAATCAACTAGTGAATGTAAATAGCCTTAGAATTCAGGGTTTTGTTTAAATATGAGACAGTTTTCATAATATGGAGCTGGCCAAAAAGTTCCTTTAGTCTTTAAGTGAAAATAAAAGACTCATTTTTCATTTTCACCAAGAACTTCTCTGAACAACATACTTACTGTTTTGTTCCATTACCTTCTGCCATTTTCCAGGCAATTTCATAATTCTGTCTGCCCAAAACGTTCTATGTTTTTGAGCACAAAACTGTTGCAAGTGTCTTTCACAATATTCCAGGGAATTAGATTTTTTTCTGTTAAGATAATTTTGTAAAAACTGAAATAGTTGGAAATCCAGAGGTGCAGTGTCTGGTGAATACAGCAGGTGAATCAAAACTTCCCAACAAAGCAATAACAGACTTTGCCTGGTCATTAAAGAAACACACAGTCTTCCGTTAGCCGGGTGGAAGATTATGTGTTTTCTGTTGAGTAATTCTGGATGCTTTTCATTGAGAGATGCTTTCAGTTGGTCTCATTGGGGTTAATCACTTGGTTTTCCAGAAGGAGCTCATAATAGAGGACCCCTTTCCAAACCCACCATACATACAATATCACCTTCTTTGGATGAAGTCTGGCCTTTGTGGTTGGTGATGGTTCATTTCATTTGCCTCACAATCTCTTCCATTCCGCATTATTGTCTAGTATCCACTTTTCATTGCCCATCCCAATTTGTCTTAAAAATGGAATGTTTTCGTTACATTTCAGTAGAGAATTGTCACATGTGGAAATATGGTCAAGGTTTTTTCACTTAACTTATGTAGAACCCATATATCAAAGTGATGAACATTACCAGGCTGGTGCAAATGATTTCCAGTGCTTGATTTGGATGTTTTGAGTATATTTGCTGTCTCCCACATGGTGTAATGTTGATTGTTTTCAATGCCTCAATTTGATTGCTATCAACTTCAACTGGTCTACCTGACCGTGGAGCATTGTTCAGTGAAACCTTGCAAACCACTTTTGATGCAGTCAGTCACAGTACCTTCTCCATTCACTGCACAAATCTTTTTTTTGCATTTCAGTTGCATTTTTGCCTTTCTTGAAATATCAGTAATTAAGTATAATATGCTGAAACTGTTGCTTTTTTCCCCACCTTCAATATTAAAATGGCTACACAAAAATTCACCAACTTTGATAGGTTTGTTTTTTTTTTAATGCATGCTGATATGACAGCTGTCACAAAACAGTCTAACAAAATTGTTTCAAATGAGGTTAAAGACAACTTTTTGTAAGATGGCTCTTTTTCGTTAGAGAAAAAAGAGCCATCTTACTCTTTGGCCAACCCAATACTTTGAAATTATCTACCCTTTATTTTGGCTCTCCCCCCAAATGTTATTGATTTTGACCAGAAATGTACCTAATCATTACCATTGATATGGAAGGAAGTATACAGGAAATAGAAGATTTTCTATGAGTCAATCACCAGTATTGGTGTTATATTTTTATGTTTAATTGTTTTTATGTTATCCTTTTACCCCTTAGTCACGCACTCACTCACATATTACTCATATTACTGCATTGTCTGCAGTCTTCATATAGTCACCCAACTACTCTATCCTGGCACTGCCCTGACTATCCTCTTATTCATTGGAATCTCTTTTTGGTGTTGTTTTATCTCATTCCCTCTTTCAGAAGAATATACTTGGTGTCACATTCAAACTCATAAGTTCCAAGAGCTTTTTATTAATTGATTTATGCATCTCTAACTGCTCTGAATTCTCTTTTGGAACCGCAGATACTTACCCACTGTATATATGATAAATCGCCTTGCTTTTATGATTTTGTTTAAAATCAGTAATAGTTACAATTTATTGAAACTCACAATGGTCCAGGCAGTGCACTAGGCAATTTATGTAAATTAGCTTATTGTATCCTCAAGTCAACTCTGTATTATTATCCACATTTTATACATGAAAAGTTAAGGGATTATAAGGGATTATAGAGGTTAAATTACAGCTTTAAGTGAGGGAGCCAGGAGTCTTAATTCCAGGGCCCATACTCTGTCCTATGCCTTCCTTTCTGCACAAATAACTTCCCAGTCCCCTTCATTAACCATGTTATTACTCTTTCAAAGAACAACTCAAAACCTTCCCAAATTATCACCACCTTTCACTAGTTACTTGAATCATTTCAGAAACTCAGCATTATGCTACTATTTCTGTATGGATCCCACCAGCAAAAAACTTGTGTACATTGTCCTGGAGACTATACATTTTTAAAAATCAGAGATTATTACCTTTTCTTTCATACCTATTTCTCCACGGCAACCAGGTGAGTGCTTTGTATGCAGTGATATTTTAATAGATAATCATTGTGTGATAATTTCTAAAATAAACCTCATTTTCCATTTGTGTCCTAGGTTCTCCAAGGTGTACACCTTAAAGGTAAAGCAAGACAGAAAATCCTCAAACAGCCACTTCCTGATAATTCTCAAGAGGTTGCTACTGAAGACCATAACTACAGTTTAAAGAGACCTCTAACAATAGGAGCAGAGAAACTAGCTGAGGTGCAGCAGATGCTACAAGTGTCCAAAAAAAGACTTGCTTCTGCAAAAAACTACAGGATGATCAAGAAGAGAAAAGGCTTACAACTAATTGATGCGCTTATGGAAGAGAAGCTACTTACAGAGGAAACAGAATGTCTGCTAAGAGCACAATTTTCTGGTATGTTCCCCAATGACCTGTGCAATACTTACTGCACAGCTCCTAATTTTTATGAAATATCATTACATTTTTATTTTGTATTGCCTATGAAAATATGCCTTTAGCCAAAGAATCTTTAGCATAAATAAGAAAAATGAAAAATAATCACCAAAATCTTGTTACAATTGTCCATTTTTAAAAGTTCTATGTTTATTATAGGAGAAGCAAAGAAATGTATAAATGATAAAAATAACACATAATCCTACAACCCAGAAATGAGATCATATAGTTTATACCGTATATTGTACTTTTCACATTTTAAAGTCACACACTTGTCACTGCAAATTCTTTGTAAGCGGTTTTAACTGCTGCATAATTTATCACTAAAGCCTTTTTTGCAATGAGTTGAACTAAATAATTTTGCAAAATCTCTTTGAGTGTGAAAATTGTGTACGTCTTCAAAGTTTTTTATAAAATACTCTATAGATTATATATATATGTCCATTGAAAGACTACCTAATCATCTTCGTGAACCAGGATATTTGAAGAGGGGTAACATAAGAATTGCCAACATACTCTTTGATGAAAGGATTTTGGATTTGCATTCTGGTTAAAAAAAAAAAAAAAGAAGCATGTCAAAAGGAGTGGATACCTTGAGTGGAGGAGCATATTTTTGTGTTTTTCCAGGAGGGGAATATAGGTTATAAATAGGGGTCCTCACCAGGAACAGAGAATTTTTTTTTTCTCAAAAATTTGTCTGTTCATTCTGATTAATGCCATATACTATATCCCTCAAAATGTTTCTCGTGTCTAATTTTTACTCTCAAATAAGTGGTAACCAAGGAACAAACTAAAACAATGAATGTCCTCATAATCCAGAGACTTAATTTTACCCATTTATTTCATTTTCTTTCCTGTTCCTCCAAAAATATCCCCCACTTAGGCTGCTAATGAATAGTAAAACATAATAACTCAAGTTGAAACATTTTTCGTCCCTCTTTTTAGTGAAATGATCCACAGTGAACAAGATAAATTGATAGTCTCTAAGACTGGATAGTAACCTCTGAACCAGCTCAGTTAAAATGTGATTATATTTGAATTTTGGTGCCTGGCACATTTTTATATCCAAATACTATGATCCACGTCTGAAAATGTTACTGTACACATTTTTTCATCACGAAGAATAAATTTACTCTTAACAGATTTTAAGTGGGAGTTGCGTAACTGGAGAGAAACAGCTGAGTACTCCGCAGAAATGAAGCAGTTTGCATGCACACTCTACTTGTGCAGTAGCAAAGTCTACGATTATGTAAGAAAGATTCTTAAGCTGCCTCATTCTTCCATCCTCAGAACGTAAGTGAATGACCTTTTCGATGTAAAATAAAACACACTGTTCTTTCTTGCAGTTTATACACTAACGCTGTGTGTATTCATACTCTTTGTTTAGTCTTTCTCTTTTTAAAAACTTCTAGGTGGTATTTGCATAGTATCACAGCCTTGATATTTGATCAGCAGAGTGAGGGCATGTAGGCTGACAATATTTTTTTTTTTTGCATTTTTCAGATGGTAGAGACCATCTGGGTGGTAAAAACTGAATCTTGAAACAGTGGGATATACTTCAGTAGTTTTGTATACTTCATATACTTCAGTAGTTTTAATATGTGACTAATCTAGAAAATCTAGAAGAGTTCTAGACTGATACCGTTGGTTTGAGGCAAAGATCACTGATGCCAGTGCAGTTATCCAGAGAACAGATTTATGACAAATATCTGTGGTCAAAATACATAGATATATTTATTTTCTTGTTGTTCAGTCGCTAAATCATGTCTGACTCTTTGCAACCCATGGACTGCAGCACACCAGATTTCCCTATTATTTTCTCTTAGTGGGAAGCAAAAAAACACAGTGACTGTGATGCCTTACAAATTTAATACTCACTATTCACTGTTATTCAAAATACTGGTTTTACAGATCCCTTTATTTTTATTTGGTTCAAATGGCAGCAGTGCATTGCCTCACACTTCTGAAAGCTAGAGGTCCAAAATCAAGGTGCTGACAGGGTTAGTTCCTTCTAAGGGTTGTGAGGTAAGGGTCTGTTCCAGGCCTCTTTCCTTGGCTGATAGATGGTGGTCTTCTCCCTGTTTCTCCACGTCGTGTTCCATTATCCGTGTGTGTTTCTGTGTCCACATTTCCTCCTCTTATGAGGACGCAGTCATGTTGAATTCGGGTGTGCCTTAATGACCTCATTTTAACTTGATGAGTAAAGATCCCCATCTCCAAATGAGAGCACACTCTGAGGAACTGGGGATCAGCATGATGATACATCTTTTTCGAGGGATGCAGTTCAGTTTACACCAGTCACATTCCTGCTGCCTGGGCCTCCCATTACCTGGAAACTGTAGGCTAACTCCTTCCTGTGGCTCCCGGAGCCTCTGTGACCAAATGCGGCTCCTGCTGGCCTCTGCAGCTCATCTCCTGCCTCCCTCCCTGCCCTCTTAGAGTCCATGTTCCTTCCGTGAGGCATTTCTTGCCGATTCTGGCCTTGGAGACTTTCTCCTCCATCTGCCTGATATGCCCATTCTCCCTGTTAGTCCTAGAGGTTAGCCCTCACCCTTCAGACTCAGATCAGATGTCACATCCTTTCTGAAGCCCAGCCTGCTGTTCCTCCAATTCTGGCCGAGGTACCCTCTTGCACACACAACGTGGAACTGAATCTTAGTACTTAAAATCTTAGTACTTAGTACTTAAAACACTGTCTACCTCGTGAGACTGTGAGCTGCTCAAGTACGAGGCTGCGTCTGGTTCTCTGTTACACCTCCTGCCCTGGCAGGGTGCCTGGAACACAGTGGTCTCTTGATAAGTGAAAGAATGCCTGGATGGGCATTTAGGATTGTGAACAGATGTAAGGAAAAAGATCTGGAAGAATGTCTTTAAAATATTAAGTGGTTTTTTAAAAAATTATTTATTTATTTTGAAGTATAGTTGATTTGGGAAGATCCCTTGGAGGAGGGCATGGCAACCCACTCCAGTATTCTTGCCTGGAGAAGCCAATGGACAGAGAAGCCTAGTGGGCTGCAGTCCCTAGGGTCGCACAGAGTCGGACACAACTGAAGCAGCTTAGCACACACAGTTGATTTACAGTGAACAGGGTTTTGTTTCAGGTGTACAGCACAGTGATTCAGTTATATGTGTATATACATTCTTTTTCAGAGTCTTTTCCATTACCAGTTATTGCAAGACTTTGGATGTAGTTCCCTGTGCTGTACAGTAGGCCCTTGTTTTGTATCTGCTTTATATAGAGTAGTGTATATATGTTAGTCCCAGATTCCTAATTTATCCCTTCTGCCTTTTTGCCTTTGGGATCCATACTTTTGTCTTCTATGTCTGTGAGTCTGTTAGTTTTATAAAGTTCACCTATTAACAGTGATTTCTTTTTTCACTTGCCATTTTGTACTTTTCTGTATTTCATTTATTTAAAAAAAATGAAAGTATCATTTTATACAATCAGAAAAAAAAATTTTTTTCACTTTTGAGTCAGGGGAAAAGTTGGTGTGAGAGAGAAATCAGTTGCTTCCCTACAACTCTAAAAACCTGGTTTGGGTATTTCTACTCTAAGTTATAAAAACTTAAAGAAAATGAAGAAGTTCACTTGTCTTTCTGCCTGATAAGCTTTAGTCTAGTAGTTGTGGACATTAAGATATCATTCAGATTTCCATTTAAAAGGCAAACTCACCAGAACATAAGCTTTTTTACCTGTTTAAGCTAGAACTCTAACTTAGAAGCATTAAAGAGTTTCATTATATACTTACTTACTGTATGTGTAACACAGCATCTTTAGAGTTCATTTGAGAATCCTAATGCAAAAGAATAAATTTTAAACAATTGATTAAAATTTGGTGACACACTTGAAAAGGGTTTTTCGCCATACCAGTGAACTGTGGCACCCTGGCTGACAGCCACTGTATGTTTTCTCATTGCCTTATTTTGCCCTATTTTAAAATATAAACAACTGATTAATATTTTTGCCTTCTAAATAGTTATAGTATGTCTTTTGCATCCTATAATTGTTTTTCAAATCTTTCAAATGCATCTTGAAATCAATTTAGTGAGTCATAATTCACATTAAATTTTATATATGCATTTATATGCACACATACATATAGTAAGGATATGGCATATAATAAGGGTAAATTCTGTTTATGAAAATTCTGGGTTGCAGCAATCTACCTGCAATGTAGGGGACCTGGGTTTGATCCCTGGGTCTGGAAGATCCTCTGGAGAAGGGAATGGCTACGCGCTCCAGTATTCTTGCCTGGAGAAGTCCGTGGACAGAGGAGTCTGGCGGGCTACAGTCCATGGGGTCACAAAGAGTCACACACGACTGAGCAACTAACACTTTCAGACTGCAGCAAAATATTTGGAAAGCCCTGTCCTGAAATACTTATGGAAACATACTTTAAAATTTCAATTAAATAGAGATTGGCTAGTCTAGGAAGTAATCTTGGCAATCTAGAATATAGCCCCCAAATCAGAAATTCAACCTAAAAAAAGTCCTTTGAGAGTTATAAAAGTAAACTTCAGCAAAGACAGACACTTCAGTCTACCTCAGAATCCATTTAGTCTTATTTTAGACAGTTATTAAACTTGACTACTTCCTTTCCTGATCTGTAGCAAGTTAGAGTAAATTAGAACTGATGAGAAGAATTCTGTCAGTTAGTGACAATCACCAACAGTAATAGGAGACAATTAGCAGCAGCCTGAAAAGGTCAAGAAAACTGTAAAAGACTTCCCTGGTGGTCCACTGGTTAAGAATCTGCCTGCCAGTGCAGGGGACATGGATCCGATCCCTGGTCCAGGAAGATCCCACATGCTGCAGGTGACGGAGCCTGTGTCCCACGACCGCTGAACACAGGCACCTAGAGCTGGTGCTCTGCAGCCTAGAAGCCACCGCATGAGAAGCCCATGCGGTGCAGCAAGGGGTAGCCCCCACCCCGCAACTAGAGAAAGCCCTCGGGCAGCCACGAAGGCCCAGGGCAGCCCAAGATAAATAGAAAAGCACGCTCCCAAGATAAATATCATAGTGTAGGTACTTTTGTTGGGAGCAAGCAGACACTTAATTGTCCCAAAGGGCATAATTCTTTGACTGTACAGTCAGGAAAGCACTGAACGAGGGTTTCAGGAAAGCTGTTTCCTGTTTGTGCGTGACCAGCAGCACAGCATGGGCCAGGCATCTTATCCTGTCCCTCTGAGTTCAATCCCTGGGTTGGGTAGATCCCCTGGAGGAGGGCATGGCAACCCATTCCAGTATTCTTGCCTGGAGAGTCCCCATGGACAGAGGTGCCTGGCGGGCCACAGTTCATGGGGTGCAGAGTCGGACACAGCTGAGCAACTCAGCACCGCACAGCAGCTGCCTCACTGTCTCCTCATCTATAAAATGGGGTAGATGTACTAGATTTCTCAAAGTTTTCTTCTCCCTCTACAATTTTCTCATTTCAGTGAATATTCAGGTAAGGCTGGTTTATCATCTAAATTATAAACACAAGAATTAGAACAAACTAGGTAATTGATTTGTACACTTCTTTTAAGTGAATAAGAGGTTTTAAATTATTTTGTGGTATGTTTGCGTCTTAAAAATGTGCCGGGGTCCAGCCCCGGTGGATCCAGGGTGATTCGAAGGTGGGGACGGAGTTGGTGTCCTTGGAAAAAATACATATTTAATTACAGATATAGAGAGAGATTAGAAATGGATAGTGTAGTAGGAAAATTAGTGGAGAAAAAGAGGCTGAATAACTTGGTTTATGTGGAATAGCATCCATGCTCCAGATGGGAATTCAGCCAGAAAAACAGGCAGCAAGAAAGAAACGACATGGGGGAATCAGTCTTTTCAGGAACTGATCCCATTTCTTTATTTTTCAGGTTTGTTTATATACCTTTTGTTATACATAGGGATGAATACAGAGTCATGCGGGGGTCAGCAGACCTGACCCCTGTCACAGTCAGGTGCTTCATATAAAATTATATAAAGGTCTTAGGGGTTTTACATCATCTTCTGGCCATGAGGCCTGCTGACATTTTATGGCCCTTTCTGATAATGGTCAATTAACCAGAAAACTTATTTTTTCCAGGGGTGATTTTTCTTAAATCAGGCGCCACCCTCCAAATAAAGCTGCATTCCTATAGGGTGAGGGTGTAGTGAATTACAACTAGGAAAGGAATTTACTTAACCTAAGGTTAACATGATTAATCTTAAAGGTTAATACTTATTTCTCCTATATGCTAGTTATATTCATTATAAGGGCAGGGAATATGGAGATTTAGCAGCAAACATCAGCCCAACAAATGAAAACCTTTCACCAATGTTCCCCTTAAGATCTGTTTAGTCTTAAAATAGTGATAAAGTTACACAGTGATTTATAACAAAGTACAGTGATCTATTACAAAAGAGAAAATTCATTAACTCAAAAGTCTAGTATTGCTAACCTTAAAAACTACTATATTTCCTTTTCTATATTCCAAATACATTGATTAATATATTCCCAGGTGCCTAAGGATATGGAGGCCTGGCGCAATCATTGACTCAACAATGAGAAAACCCCTATGCTAATTACAGCAGAGAGGTTTGACCTGAGACACCCTTGTCCCACCCAGGGCAGGGAATTAGCGGCAATTATTGGCACAACAAATGAAAAACCCTTCACCAATATAATTCCTAACCAACCCACTATACTAATAATTTCTAACTTCCCGAAAGAATTTGCCTTTAGTAAGTCTAAAACATCTCGTGCCTCTCACGGTCGGGAGGCTGTAAACAATCACATGTGGCCTGACGAACCTGATCAGGGAGGCTAGAGGACCTTCAGAGGAGTTCGTAAGCTGAAACGCTCTTGTCACGCCCAGGAATTTTTATTAACTGGAGCTGCAAGTTAACTCCTTCTCCGAGAGAAATGGTGATGGGGGAGAGTCCCCCGTAAAGTCAGAGGTGTAGGTGAGAGCATAAAACAGACTCTGGTTTTGGGGTAGATGCTCGGGAACAGGGGGTTTCCTGAGGCTTGATCACGCCTTTGCATATGCCAAGCCTCCTTCCTCATGACCTTTGCCATGGGCGGAGTTCCTCATGCTGGCTCCTGGCAAAAATGCTATTGTTTTTTTTTTTTAATTTTCTCTACTGGGGCTTCCCAGGTGGCACGGTGGTAAAGAATCCACCTGCCAAATGCAGGAGATGCAACAGATGCTGGTTCGATCCCTAGGTCGGGAAAATCCCCTGGAGGAGGAAATGGCAACCCACTCCATTATTCTTGCCTGGAAAATTTCATAGACAGAGGTGCCTGTCCATTGGGTTGCAGGGTTGGACACGACTGAGCAGCTGAGTGCACACACTCTGGGTTCTCCATTATCTTACTGTTTTATGGTCACAATAGGAATATATGCTTCAAAGTGTCAGTACAATTGGGCTACTTGCCTTTATTTCAACAGGGAGTTGAGGCTACTTTAGAACCATTTAAGGCATTTCCCCTTTTTTAATGTCTTCATTAGTGGTTTTTTAAACAATATTTATTTGGCTGAAGCAGGTCTTCGCTGCAGCACATGGCATCAGTTCCCTGACCAGGGATCAAACCTAGGCCCCCTACACTCAGAGCGGGGAGTCTTAGCCACTAGACCACCAGGAAAGTCCCTCTTCTTCTGTGTCTTATTATTTTTCATCTTTTACATTTTCTAGATGGCTGTCCAAATGCAAACCTGGTCCAGGTTTCAACAGCAACATTTTTTCTTTTCTTCAGCAAAAAGTAGAGAATGGAGACCAGCGATATCAGTCTTGTTCACTGATGATTAAAGGTCTGTCTCTCACGCAGCAGCTTCAGTGGGACCCTGGCAGTCACCATCTGCAAGGGTTTATGGACTTCGGTCTTGGCACACTTGATGCTGATGAAATGCCACTCGCCTCAGAAACTGTTTTGCTCACGGCAGTGGGTATTTCTGGTCACTGGAGTACACCCCTTGGTTATTTTTTTGTAAACAGGGCCTCTGGATATTTGCAAGCTCAGCTGCTTCGTCTGACGATTGGCAAACTAAGTGACATAGGGATCACGGTGCTGGCTGTCACGTCTGATGCCTCAGCTCACAGCGTTCAGATGGCAAAGGCACTGGGGATACATCTCGACGGAGACAACACGAAGTGTACATTTCAGCATCCTTCATCTTCCAGCCAACAGATTGCCTACTTCTTTGATTCTTGCCACTTGCTTAAATTAATAAGAAATGCATTTCAGAATTTCCAAAGCATTCGGTTTATCAATGGCACAGCACATTGGCAGCACCTCGTGGAGTTAGCAGCACTAGAGGAACAGGAATTATCACATATGGAGAGAATCCCAAGGAAACTTGCAAATCTGAAGAACCACATACTGAAAACGAATTGTGCCGCCCAAGTCTTCAGTGAGAGCGTTGTCAGGGCATTAGAGTGTTTGCTATCATTAGGCCTGCCTTCTTTTCAGAACTGTGTTGGTACCATCCACTTCTTACGCTTAATTAACAATCTGTTTGACATTTTTAATAGTAGGAACTTTTATGGAAAGGGATTTAAAGGACCTCTATTACCTGAAACTTTTAATAAAATCAGCCATGTGTTAACTGAAGCCAAGACTATTTTTGTTACATTATCTGACACTAGCAATAATCAAATCCTTAAAGGTAAGCGAAAACTGGGATTCCTGGGATTTTTGCTTAATGCCGAGAGCTTAAAATGGCTCTACCAAAATTATGTTTTCCCCAAAATCATGCCTTTCCCCTATCTCCTGATGTACAAATTCAGTCAGGATCATCTGGAATTATTTCTAAAGATGCTCAGACAAGTATCAGTAACCGCTTCTAACCCTACCTGCATGGCATTCCAGAAAGCTTACCATAATTTGGAGACCAGACACAGATTACAAGATGAGGTCTTTCTAAGTGAAGTAAGCAGCCTTGACATTTCAATTGCTCGAAGGACAGACCTGGCCCTCGGGACAGTTCAGCGTGAGTATGGTGTCAGCGTTATAGAGAGTCTTTTTTACAAAGAGGATATTTGCCCAGACTGGTCTGACTGTTTGCTAAGTGAGGCATTACTAGACCTGTCAGTTCGTAGGCGAAATCTCACCTCTTGCGCTGGTTATATTGCCAATAAGTTATCAGCTCTTTTAACATGCGAGGATTGCCTCAGTGCGCTGTACGCATCGGATCTCAAAGCCTCTAAGATTGGATCCCTGTTATGTGTTAAAAAGGAGAATGGTGTGCATTTCCCTTCTGAAAGTTTGTGCCGAGTCATAAATACTTGTGAGCGAGTTGTGAGAACCCATTCAAAACCGACAGTTCATGAACCACTGCTTCCCAAACAGAGGGAATGTTACCTTCAACAGAAAATATTATATGAGCTTTCTGGGCATATTTATCTTTTTGTAGAGTTAGATGAGCATCTTTTTGATGGAGAAGTATATGCCATCAATCACTTTGTAAAGTTACTAAAGAATATCATAATCTGTTTCTTAAAGATCAGAGCTAACGATATAACTCAGTACTCCTTAAAACACCACTCAGAAAGAATTGAGTTGAAAACTTTGTCAAGGAAACACTGGTCATCTTCACAGAATTACAGATGTTCAAGTTTTGCCAATACCAATAAATTCAGACATTTGCTAAGGAACAATAGATACCCATTCAAATGAAGGACCTAAAATATATTAACATTTTTATTAAAAATAATTGGCCAACATTTATTTTAAAATTAAACTGACAGTATTTTACAAATTCTGCACAGTGGACAAGTTTGTGTTTATGTCTTAGGAATTTCTATTATGCATGTTATAAAATCTGCATGGAATTTGGTAGGGCTTGCAAGCATTTCAGTTACTTAAAAAGTAAAAAGCAAGAAGTCAGTAAGAGCAGACTAGCCAACAGGTGCTGTGTTTGAATTTACCACTATCCAACTGAGTAATTCAACTGGACATATTTTAAAAACAAGTGAGAATGGCAGAAATGAGCACAATACTGTAAAACAATTATCCTCCAATAAAAGTTTTAAAAAGTGAGAATAATGACAAAGGAGCTACTAAAACATTGACTCCTTTTATAAAGACTACATTCCCAGAAAGAGATTTGATCTACAACTCTTGAGAATAACACTTGAAAAAAAAAGAAGACTGTTAACCAGAGTACCTATCAAACTGTGAATATAGTTTACTTACACATGAAAATTAAGCCAAGTTAAATACCAAACACTACAAAAATCCTTTTGCTGGGCTATCTTTAAATAGAAATAATTAAACTCTATTAGGCAGAAGGTAAACAAACACATGAGCCATGAAATGGACGATTCCTTGTGCTACAACCAAGCTTGGAAATGTTGTCTGGGGAGTATGCAGGTGATGTAATTTTCACAGCCCATTTGTCTGGACTTCATACTACTTTGAATAATAGAGTGGGTACTTGACTCCTATTGGAGGAGCACAGTGCTCATCAGAGAATGAAAAGAAGCCTTTGTTTAACTTCATCTGAAGAGGATAATAATGAAACATTTTCAGTTTGGAATAATGTTTCATATTAGATAAATCAGTTGGGGAAAAAATGGTCAGTTGGGAGAGTATGAAAAAGTTTGTCTTAATCACATAATGAGATTTTTCAGAAATTTGGGAGAAGCTTAAATATCTGAAGATGAAAACATACTAAGAACAATTTTCTCCATTCTCTCATATCCAGATCTGAAAAGATAAAATTGGATAACATATATGTACTTTCAGAAATGGGGGTATTTAAATGGAAAAAAAAGTGAACAAACACATTATTCACCTGTGTATGTAAAATATCTCTTATTGTCATTAATGTTCATAGACTACGGTTAACATGAAGACAAAGTTATACAGGTAAAACTTCAGTTTTATTAATTGAAATTCCCCATAAATAGTATATTTTGATATATTTCTGCTGGGTCTACCTCAAACAAAGGCTTCAGTTTTGAACTGTAACTAGAATTGTCCTGTATTGCATTTTATAAGGAGATATTTCTAAGAAGTCTGAATACTGTGGGTTTTGTTTGCAGTAGAATGAGTTTAGATGCACCAGGATAAATCTTATTTAAAGAAAGCCTGTTTATGTCACCACCTTTAACTTATTGCTTATATAAAGTCAAGTTTTGTACTTATTTTTACTTAAAACTAGGTTCATATCTGTAGTGTCATGTTCTCGCTGTTACATCTGACCCATGTCTTGTGTAATTTATTAAAATAGTGTTTTGCATTTATTTAAGTGCTGAGTATAAACTGGACAAACCCTGAAGACAAGAATTTTTCCATCACTGCCATTAGCAGTTAATTGTTCTTGCCTTAGTGCAGTGTTCCAAGTCTGATGTCAGATTTACTTGATACGATATACTTCACAGTGAACTTTCTGTTCATATTTGATTAGAGTAATTAATAGTTTACAGTTTCTACTTAGCACCCTTGTTCTTTCTCTTCTTCAGAGAAAACAAATATTCAGAAATGTATCCTTCCTACTTTCAACAAATAGTGCTGGAATAACTGGATATACACATGCAAAATGTTAACTCTAAATGGAGCAAAGACACAAATGTAAGCGGTAAAACAACTCTTAGATTAAAATAGTGGAGACTTGGATTCGGCAATAGCTTCTTAGGACACCAAAAGTGCGAGCAAAAACTTCATCAAAATGGAAAACTTTGTGCTTTAAAGGACACCCATCAAGAAAGTAAAAGACAAGCTATAGAAACATTTTCCAAATCATGTGTCTGGTAAAGGACCTGTATCTTGAGTATACAAATAACTCAATAATAAAGGATAAAACAACCCAATTTTCTAAATAGGTAAAGAATACGAAGTTATTCTTCAAAGGAGATATACATGAATATGTGCTCAACATCATTAGCCTTTTGGGAAATGCAAATCAAAACCACAATGAGATATCACTTCACACCCACTAGGACGGCTGTAATAAAAAAAGGTAACAGGCATTGGGAAGAATGTGGAGAAGCTGGAACCCTCATACACTGTTGGTAGGAATGCACATACTTTGGAAAACAGCCTAGCAGTTCTTCAGAAGGTTAGTTAAACATAGAATTGCCAAATGACCCAGCAGTTCTACCAAGGGGCATATACCCAAGAGAAATGTACAAATTTCACAGCAGCATTAAAATAGTTAAAAAGTGAAAAAGTCCAAATGTCCAACTCATGACTGGATACATAAAAAAAGTGTTGTCTTCATTCAGTGGGTCACATGGTGTATATTTTACATTGTAACAAACTGTCTTTTGCTGTGATGTACCATGCAGTACATTAACCAGAAATATATGAAAAGTTCTAGTTCTCTACTTCCTCCCCAACACTTGCTATTGTCAGGGTTCTGTCTTGAATTAGCCGTTCTAACGGGTGTGCCATGATATTTCATTGTGGCTTTCTTTTCTTTTTCTAATGACTGAACATCTTTCTAATGATGCTGAACATCTTTTCATTGGCTTATCTGCCAGTCACTGTCATCTTTGGTGAAATGTCTGTTCAAGTCTTTTGCCTCTATTTTAAGGCAGGTTGATTGTTTTGTTATTGAAAACAGTTAAGAAATAAAAACTAACAGTAAGTTAGTTAAATATTCTGGATAAAAGTACATTATTAGATGTATCTTGCAAATATCTTCTAGTCTATGGCTTTTAAAATTTGAGGTAAAGTTGATGTACAAGTTGCAAGTGTACAACATAGTGAGTGGTTCACAGTTCTTTAAGGTTAGGATGTGGCTTTTACTTTTGTAGTATGTTCTGAAGAACAGACATTAATTTTAATGTCTAATTTATTGATTTTTCTAGGGATCATACTTCTTTAGTTTCTTATCTAAGAAATCTTTGTCTAAACCAGTCACAGATTTTTCTTCCTGTTTTCTTGTAGATATTTTCGTTTTAGGTTTTGCATTTAGGTTATGATCCATTTTCAGTTGACTTTCGTGTGTGGTAGTTCATAGTTTTACATGCTGATGGTATCCCAGCACCATTTGTTAAAAGGACTGTCCTTTTTCCAGTAAATTACCTTTGATCCCTTGTCAAAAATTGACCACATAAATATGAATCTATTTCTGGGCTCTATTCTGTTGCCTTGATCCATGGGTCTTTCATCAATACCACATTACCTTGATTAGCCTTATATAATTCTTGAAGTCAGGCAGGAGTCTTCCAACTTTGTTCTTTTATAAAAAATGTTTGGCTATTCTAGTTGTACCTTTCCATGTAAATTTTATAATCAGCTTGTTTTTACAAAAATTCCTTATGGGATTCTGACTGGAGTTATGTTGAACCTATAGGCTGATGAGAAATGATATCTTAATATTGACTTCCAAACCATGAAAATTATATATAGATCTTCAATTTTTTTAATCAATGCTTTTGTTTCACATACAGATCTTTTACATGTTTTTGTTACATTTCATGTTTTGTCGTGCTGCTATAAATGGTAATTTTAGAATTTCAGTTTCTAAATGTTCATTGCTATGTAGAAATATACTTTTGCATACTAATATTGCTAAATACACTTGTTAATCCTAGTACCTTTTTATTAAGATCCTTTGACTTTTCTTATATAGGCAATCACATCACACCATCCACAAATAGACACTGTCATATTTATTCATTCTCAACCTATGGCCGTTTTGTAAAAAAAAAAAGAAAATCTTATTGTACAGTGGCCTCAAACACAACACTGGACAGGAGTGTTTTGTTCCCATTCTTAGGGGACACAGTCTTCACCATTCATGTGATGTTAGTTGTAGGCTTTTTGGTTGAGGATCCTTTCTATTCCTAAATTGCAGACGATTTTTTTTTAAACCATAAATGGGTGTTGGAACTTTCTCAGATTTTTCTGCATGTTTCTGGGGGAAAACTTCTGAGATCTAATTTACATACCATAGTATTCACCCTTTTAAAGCATGTAATCTAGTAGTAGTTGGTATAGTCAAAAGGTGGTTTTCTGCAGTTTTTGAGATGACTGTTTTTCTTTTCTATGCTGACACACTGAACTACACTAATTTCTTTGAATGTTGGGTCAGCCTTTTATTTCTGGGGAAACCCAACCTGTTCACGATGTATTCTTTTTATTTACTGTCAGGTTTTGTTGTTGTTCAGTCGCTAAGTTGTGTCCAACCCGTGGACTGCAGCACGCCAGGCTTCCCTGTCCTTCACCATCTCCTGGAGCTTGTTCAAACTCATGTCCATTGAGTCGGTGATGCCATCTGACCATCTTGTACTCTGTCAGCCCCTCTCCTGCCTTTGATCTTTCCCAGCAACAAGGTCTTTTCTAATGAGTCGACTCTTTGCACCAGGGGGCCAAAGTACTGGAGCTTCAACTTCAGTCCTTCCAATGAGTATTAAGGGTTGATTTCCTTTGGGATTGACTGGTTTGATCTCCTTGCTGTCCAAAGGACTCTCAAGAGTTTTCTCCGGCACCACAGTTCGAAAGTATCAATTTTTTGGCGCTCAGCCTTCTTTATGGTCCAACTCTCACATCTGTACGTGACTCCTGGAAAAGCCATAGCTCTGACTATACAGACCTTTGTTTGCAAAGTGATGTACCTGCTTTCGAATGCACTGTCTAGGTTTGTCATAGCTTTTCTTCCGAGGAGCAAGCGTCTTTTAAATTCATGGCTGCAGTCACCGTCTGCAATGATTTTGAAGCCCAAGAAAATAAAATCTGTCACTGTTTGACTAAATTACAGTTACATTAAAGTCTGTGGCCTTATAATAAGCATTACCCTGAATATACTTTTTGTTTTTGAATAAACTAAAAATGCCTTAAATGCAAAATAAAGTTTTAATTAAAGCCTTTAAAACCTAGTATTTTATAAAATTACTTGGATTAAAAAAGTTCACAGTTGGTCTATAGATAAGGGAAAAAATGTGCATTAAAGAAGCCCTAACGAAAAAAAAACATCCTAAGTATTAACATAATGAAAAGTAACTACAGTAATAAAGGCTTCTTAGCTGATTGACTTCCCTCTCCTTTGAGCTGCTGCTCCAGAATTCCTATATAAAATATTAATACTTAAGGATGCAGTATGATCACAGGGCTGGAGGTCCTGGTTTGAAGCTGCATTTACATAACAAATATTCATCATCTTAGTTATTTGTGTTATAAAACAATAAAAATAGAAAACTTTTCTAAAGGTATTTTTATTTACATAAGACTGAGAAAATGTCAGTTGTCCATATCAGAAAATGGGGAGGCTAAAGCAGTTGTCTATCCCCCAGTGTCACTGCTCTGCTTGTTTTATTACCTGCAACATTAAGCTTCTGTTTTCCCATACAGTCCAGAGGTAAGACCTGCAGTTCTTGAGAAAAGAAAATTAAGAAAGGTGCTCTCCATAAGAACATCAAACATGAAGAGGAAAGAGAGTAGATTGAGTTTCTACTTAAAAGAACAGTGGAAATAAGATAGTCTCATTTCACAGCAATTTATGTTCATGATAACTGGGCAAAATTATAGATTTATTTTTCAGTTGTGTGCCTTCAGAAGTAATGTCATTTAATATCAGATATTTTTAAAGGTTTCTTGCATGTTCAGTAGTTAAAAGTGGTACTATTAAAGAAAAAAAATGCAAAACCTTTTTTTTTACAGAATAGTATAAATGTTTATTTTCTGTATGATTTACTTTGCTGTTCCTGTTTTTACAATATAGAAAAGTGTATTCTTTGAATAGCTCTAGTAAATATAAATTTTATCTTTCTACTTTGGGATGTAAATAGAGCTAAAAAATTATATACCCAACCCTCCCCAAATAGTCTTTTAAAATTGTTGAATTAATGTGGATATTAATCTTGTTCAGCAATTTGATGCAAATGCCTAAATACAAAAAGTTGTTTAGTAAGTACTACACAGGAAGGAAAAGGCTTAATACTTTAGATAGCTTCTTGAAAATCAGAAAAACTAGTAGCATTTGATTGCACCTTCAAATTTTTACAAGCAAAACATTCTCAAGCAATGCCATCATACATAATCTACAATTGTAATCCAAATTTCACAAACATATTATGCACACTGTATATAAATACACATCACAAAGGTGCAATTAGAATTAAACACAGAATATGTACAAAATGAACACAGTTTAGGTGTAGACCAAAAAGGTATTGTAATCTTTTGAAAAATAACTTGATTAGATATTACTTTATCCTCTTACACTAATTTACATTTATACAAATTTTAATTAAACATACTAGAGTGAGGTGCTAAGAATGTCGGCACTATCTACATTTAAAGTTACTGCACTATGACTTTATAAATCCAGATTTCAAAAGGAAGATACTTAATAACGGAATCTTCTTTTGGATTACTTAATTTCTATTGCCTATATCTTGCATGTTCATATGAACATATATACACACTTAATACATACAACTATAGATTCCTTGTAGGAAATGTAATAATCATATACTACTAATTACTGAGGATTAAGGTACCTAACAAAATGCCTGAATTCGAACATGATTTTTTCTCATCATAAAATCCAGAGTCCTATTATAACGGGCTGTTAAATTCATAAAGCTTTTGAATTCTGAATTATTGAAAATGATTTATGTTATTTTAGTAATTATATGAAAACATTCATACTGTAGGCTTACCAAATCACTGGCTAAAAATAATGCCATATTAAGCTTCCCTTATAAAAAGAAACCCCACTATAATTCTGAAAGCTTTGTTAGGAGGCCCCTTTCAGTAAATCAAGTAAGAGCCATACATTGGTTTGAAACTTCATAGTTCAAAAGTCTATAAAGAGAACTGTATGGATAGATGAAAAATCCTCTAAATTCATCTCTTAGAGCTTCAATACCCTTTATTTCTCCATCCAAGCCAAATTTCATGCCTGATAATTATGTAAGGTTCTACTTTATCATTACATAATAATAATATGTTTACTTCTATATGCACCGTTCATTTTAATAGTACCCCTTAATCACTGGCAATTTATTATTTCAAACACATACCGCCTCTCTGAAAGAAAATGGAAATATCTCAGAACCTTTCTTAGTCACTCCTTATTGTAGAAACAAATTGTCCATCTTTTGAGAATTATTTTCTGTCCCTTAACACTTTTATGTTTTTTAAAAAAGCAAAATAACTCTTATTTTAAAAGTGTGCCTACAAATGATTTCCCCTTCTGACAATTCCCAAAGTTGACAACAGGATATTATTCCAGGATTCACCCTAAAAAGTTGATTTTTCTTAAAAAGATAGTCCTTTTCTAAACACAAAATGTCATTTGAATATGTTTCATAAGAATTTGTTTATATAGACATTCTATCTGCTAGTACCAAAGAATGACTGGGTAATACCAGTACTACTTTGGCTTTTTGTACTGGAATAAAGTCATACAACACCATACATTATAAATTATATAATAGTAATTTATAAATGTTCTTTGTCAATAGAATCAGAAGGATAGAACATCTAGTTCTTAAGAAACCCAAGCAAATTAAAAACCTATATAATACAATGAAGAAAAATTCAATTTAGAAGGGGCATAAGCAGATTTAACTAAGGTTTAAAATGTACTAATTTCCTTATTTAAAATTTCTTCTCCATCAATATAATTTCAGGTCTCAAGGACTGAATTAACAATACAATAATTATCAAGCTATTTCCAGAAAAATCAAGTGTCCCTGAACCTTCAATTTTCTGTACAGTTTCATTTAGCAGTTTTTCTGTGCACGAGTCAGCAATTCATGGCACAAGGGTCACTTTTTGCTTTTCCTGCAGAGTTGATGACACTCATTAAGCATCGCCCAAATTCCTCAAGTATCATCCGTTCAGCAGCTGCCTTTGATTTTCCCTTCTTGTCGGCCTGCTCCGCCTGGGCAAGAAGGCAGTTACACGTGGCTTCAGCTACTTCCTTAGTGACAAACGTAAATGGCAACCTGCAATGGTTTTTGAGAGAGAGAGAGAGATGATGGTGGTGGTGAACACTGGCGGAAGTGGCTGACATTCACCTGGACAACTCTGTTTACACTTTCATGATTCAGCTGGCACAGTGAACATCACAGTTTGTGCCATGAACACAAGCACATCCTAAAGAATGTCATATTTTAAAAATATAACTGTTGATATAAAATACATTGACCTAGACAAGATTACCTGGTTAACTGAATGATGTAATTCTACATGTTGACGGGCTACTGCTATAACAAAAGTCCCCCTGATTCAGGAATGTAAGCTCTGAGTGCAGTTTTTGTTTTACTTACTCTTGTTTCTGCACTTCTGAGAGCAGTGCCTGACATACAAAGACACTCCATGAATATTTGCTCAATGAATGAAATGTGTAATGTTGGAAACTGAAAGCACTGTCATCTCCTGGACAACACAGAAAATAAAAGCACTTTCCTATAGTCCCTTATAATGTTTCTGTAAAATGACCACACCAAAATTTACCATTATTCCGTAACAAAAACAAAACAATGGGGCCACAGATGCTGTTCTGTACAGGAAGCTTCAGTCATAAAGACCTAAGCTATTGAGTATTAACTCAGAGGAATCCATCCTGAGGCTAGCTATATGGAACCAAGTCTTAAAGCCTAAAAGACAAAAATCAGGTAAACTGCTCTAACCACTAAACAACCTGTAGGCAAGCAGTCACTGATCAAAGGGACCCCCAAATGAATGAAGTCAGAAATGAAGGCCCACTATGACAAGACAGGGTAAGAGGATTCCGGCTGCTACACACTTGCATGGAATTTTTTTAATATAAAAAATTAGAATTAAAATACTAAAACTTCTAATTTTAAATCAGAAAATCTTCAAATACTAAAGTTAATATTATAATAATATTGTATAATTAAGTAATCATGTATAATAGCATTCATTATATAGTATTTGGAAACTATAGGAGAGTAAATGGAAAGAAAAAAATTCAAATTTTTGCCACTCAAAGACAAAAGCCTATTAACATGCTAGTAGGGCTTTTTTAATACAGTTTTTCTTATACTTAGTGTTTGTTTTTCTTCTGGCTGTGCTGCGTGGCATGTGAGATCTCTGTACCCTGACCAGGGATTGAACTCTTGCCTCCTATAACGGAAGCATGAAGTCATAACCACTGGACTACTGGGGAAGTCTCTGTCCTTAAGTTTTGATTATAGTGTATAATTTTGTGTTCTTTCACACTTAATAATAACAAACATTTTTCAGAGTTTAAAAATTACTTGTAAATGTTTTAGCATAGCATTATCTTTAATCTCCACATAGATAGTAGATTGGGCTTCCCTGGTGGCTGAGTGGTAAAGGATCTGCCTGCAATGCAGGAGACCAGGTTCAATCCTGGGTTGGGAAGATCCCCTGCAGAAGGGAAAGGCTACCCACTCTAGTATTCTTGCCTGGAGAATCCCATGGACAGAGGAGCCTGGTGGCTTGCCACCCATGGAGTAAGCGGAGTTGGACACAACTGAGTGACTAAGAGGTGAGATTAGATTTAATCCGCTAAAGGTACACTGGGACCAGAAAGGACCCCTGTGGCACCTCTCATGAGGTGTCTGCCCATTTCTACTTCAGTCAGTCCAAGAACCTCTTGCTGATTATATGCCAGTTATGAGAGTTCTCTCAGAGAAGGTGATGGCACCCCACTCCAGTACTCTTGCCTGGAAAAGCCCATGGTCGGAGGAGCCTGGTGGGCTGCAGTCCATGGAGTCGCAAAGAGTCAGACATGACTGAGCGACTGCACTTTCACTTTTCACTTTCATGCATTGGAGAAGGAAACGGCAACCCCCTCAGTGTTCTTGCCTGGAGAATCCCAGGGATGGGGAGCCTGGTGGGCTGCCGTCTGTGGGGTTGCACAGAGTCAGATACGACTGAAGTGACTTAGCAGCAGCAGCAGCAGCGTAGTTCTCTAGAATTAATATCCAAAATATTTTGTACAAAAGCCTTACTTTTGTAAGTTTTATACATTGGATCTCATTTCAACTTGGGCATTTTAAATAAAATACCATTTGCAAGGCTCATTCCATTTAATAATTCCTCAAATTAACCTCTTACAGACTCAAATACAAATTCAAGTCAGCAGACTCTGTTGCATTGGGCCCTGCCAAACTTTCCTTGACTCCTCACGGCCACATGAAAAGGGTGATGGTAAAGATAAGAAAACTGAGGTGAGGCTCAGAGAGATGAAGTGCCTGTCAAAGTCACAAACCACGAGCGTACCGGTAACTGGAAAACTCAAACTGGCCTGTGTGTTAAGACCCCAGCTTGCCTGCTCCAGAGCTCGGCACTCTAAGAAAAGAAGGAGCTTCAATAATACAGTATGTGAGGGGCTCCAGTGAGGTGGGCCAAGTGCCGGGGGGGGGGCACGGGAAAGGCAAGAGAAGGGAAGAAAGGGAAGAAAGGTGAATAACAACACAACCAGTAACAGATACAAAAATTTTGTTTTTCTTCAGGGTTTGTCAAACTACGTAATTACCTCATCTTAGTAGAAAGAAATCCAATTAATAAGCCCAGTGACCTAAAACTTTACTGTGCATTTTACAACTAGATATGTCAGTGATTTTTCTGTTACTTTTATATTCCTTCACAAGTAATTAATGGTAGAAAATAGAAAAGTCCGGTTTGCAACAACCAAAAATAGGAGCCCAATTCTGCCCCACAAAAGAAACTTTATCAGAAATGAATACATCAGACTATAGGAAGGTATTAAAATGCCGACTTACTTTCCTCCTCCGCTATTCAAAGCTGGCGCTGGCCTGGTCAGCAAGTCCGAAATTTGGGAGGATAGCTTGGTCTTCGCTGCCGTCTGCTGCTGCACCCTGACCTCAGCTGCATCTGCCAAGTGCATCAGCGTCTTTCTTTCTGGGCTTTCTTCAAAATTCTTACAGCCAATGCACTTGCATATTGAGGAACACATTATTTTTGCCTAAAAGATTTACACAAGAAAAGCTTCCAAATCAAAACCAAAAGATAACGAGAACCAAGTGTCCAGCTCAGGGAACTCCACTCAGTGCTCTGTGGTGACAGAGGGGGGATACATGTGTACCTATTACAGCTCATCCCACTTTGCTGTACTGCAGAAACGAACACAACGTTGTAAAGCAACTGAACGCCAACAGAAACAGAAACAAAACAAAAACCACAGGGCATCACTACAGTAGATTCCATGATCAAGTCAACAGATAATAGAGTTAGCTGGTCAACTGACAAAAGATAAAATGGAAACATCTCTTGCTAGCAACACCCAAAAGGCCCGCTCTGCATGTAGACAGGTCCAGTATTGTGGGCCATTCTGAGAGTGGCTATATTATGCTTGGTTGAGGCCTTCCATACCAATTTTCCCCTCACTATATAGATTTTCCTCCTGATATGAATAACGTACATTCGTTCTAAAAAATATGAGTGATACATTACAATATTAAAAAATAAAGGTCATCCATAATCCAGCCACCTCAATCAAATCACCATGAACACGTTGGTGACCTCCCACTTATGCAAACACACACACACAGTATCACATTAAAGGGATTTCACAGATACTATTTTTATTATGAATACCTCTCCCACCCTACATTCCCCTCTGGATACCCCAAACCCTTCAGTAGTTCAGTAACCTTATCCAGCAACTATATATTCCTCCTTACCTACTTTTATGCTCACAAGGCAAACCTCCTAACAGAATTTCGTTTTCTACAGAGTTCTTCAACAGAGCACTAGTGGCATTTGGGGCAGGATAAGACTACACTCTCAGGACTGCACCGTGGAATGCAGGCTGTTTTGTTATCCACAAATTTTTCCAAAAAATTTATGGGGAAGAAACTGTGTAGTAATACCCCTCAGTGAAGAACCACTGCTACAGAGTTTTCCATCCACTTTGATGTTATTTTTATTGAAAATCCATAAACTGGTACTATGGTTTGCATACTTCCAGGTACAAGAAGTTATGAGCTGATAGAGCTGCCAATGAGACCCCAAACTGTAATGACAAAATGAAGATATTGTTCCTCCAAAGTCCTGCTTGGGAAGTCAGAAGGCAGGTCTTCCTCAAATTAAGGCTGACTTTTCCAACTGCAGTATTTTCAAACTGCAAAAGCAAAGTAATTTCCCAATTTACAAATAAACTTTTTTTTTTTTGGCTGTGCTGTGAGGCATGTGGGATCCTAGTTCCTCAAACAGGGATTGAACCTGCGTCCCCTGCAGTGGAAGCACGGAGTCTTAACCACTGGATTGCCAGGTTAAGTCCCACAGTAAATTTTTTTGTATGCCCTTTCTAAAATTATTTCCAAAAGATGGTTAGATCGTTTTTCCCAAGCCATCTCACCTCATAGCATTCACAGTAGTTCTTAAGACATCCTGATCGTTTGCAATTACATCCTTTGCTGTGACGTCGATCAGATTCTCCCTCCTTCCCTTTCCCTATCTTAGGCTTAAAAGCTTCTGGATTTCTGTCAAGGCATGCCTATCAAAACAGATCAAATATCAAGCCATGTTAAATCACAGTAGATTAAACTTCAACTCTGCAAAGGGAATTAACTTTCTTTGTAAAATACTTGAGCTCAACAAAAAATAGGTGAAACGAGAAACTTGTCAGATAAAAGAAATAAAAAATAATCACCTTTATTGCTTTTTGCCTTTCATTTTCGTGTTCCAAGTTATTATAACAATTAGTACAATTGCAGTTGTTACAAAATTCACCATTTGCAAAACAATCACAATATCTGGAATATAAAAATCAGTGTAAGTCACATAAAAAAAGTCATTGTTTAAAGAAACACAAAGCTAGAAATTATCTTTAGTAGCATTACACATGCAGTAAAGCATTTTCGAAATGTCCTCTGAGCCACTTACTTACAGAGTTGACAACATACACTGATTGTCAACTACAAGACAGGGCTCAAAGGTAAAGCCCCCAACCTCTAGAATTTTGATTTATAAACTTAGTTCCAGTAGTAACTGCTGTCAATAGAAGAGCTATGTGACCTTATGCACTCACAGTAAGTTATTTCAAAATCACAAAAAGCAAAAACATGGGCTATATTCTATCAGTGGAACCTGCTCACTTCAACTATTGTCATGTTTCTTTGGATTCTAAACCCTCATAAGACCATTGCTTTTTATATAACTGCTTCGTGTCAAATCTCTCAGTACTAACAAGCAAATTAATCAGCAATTTAAAAGACTACTCACGAGTACCCTCTCACTTAGGAGACCTAAGTAAGTTCAGACTTCTTAGTGAGGACGGAGACCACGTCTGCCTCATGCCGCTGCACCTCCCCTGTGGCAGAGACCCTAAAACTGCTTCTCTCTTCCCAACTGAGAGCGTGTGTACACTATCATATGTGCTCCAGCATTCACTTGTCTGTTTACTTAGGACTTACGAAATCGGTCTGTTAAGAATTTTGTTAGCTCCATTTATTTTTGAAAGCATTTTCAGTTATATCAAATGAGGAAACAGTAGCAAAAAGACTTACAATTTCAAACACAGTGATTTTGTACAATTACAGGGCTTTCTGGGCCGACTGGCAGACTCTGATGGGATAATGCTATAGAGACACACACAAAAATACACATTTTAATCAATCGAAGGTAACTATGTAAAATTAGAAAAGTGTCTAACCTATAAATTCCTAAAATAAAGTTTTAACAAATATATCCACCTCTAATAAAAATTTGCTATGTTGTTCCATATACATTAAATTCAAAAAGCAAGCTGTAATGTGAAAAGAAAGGTAAAACCAAGATATGGACTAAAACAGAGAAAAGGAAGTTATTAATAGTTTCTAAAGAACAATCCACAAAAAGTACTCTCTCTTCTAAGAGAACTAAAGTTGAAATCTCCTAAATTCTTTTGAGATTCAATTATAAAATGTAGTAAGTAGAAAAGGGTGCGTGAGGTTGGAATTCAGGAGGGGAGAGAAGGGGAAGATTGGTTCCATGTAAATAACTAAAGCTTCTCAACCAATATAATAAAGACAGCAATTAATGGATTTTAAAAAAACCTACCAAAGCAAGGCTCTAAACAATAATTTAAAAACTAGGTAATATAATTTTTAAGACATATTCAGGAGCAGATAGGGAAAGAGAGAAAACAGAAAGAAAATAACAAAACCCCTGTAGCTGAATTGGTGAATGGGAGTAAAAGATGATTTGGGAGTTCTCTGACTATTCCTGCAACTTTTCTGTTTAAAGTATTACAAAATAAAAAGTACTGCAGGGGCACGCTCACATGGCTTTGAAGGGAGAAAAATCACATACATGTATTTTGAAATATATATGGGTATTTGATGCTGCATTTAACTTGATGCAACAACTTAAAACATATTCAAATAACTCACTCACCCATTGAATGGAAGCCTTGCCTGGGTCTGGATACCAGGTGTTCCGGTAAAGTTAGAGTTGCTTGCTATAGACACATAGGAAGACTGCTGTAGCTACATATAAAGAAAGGTAATTTCAGACCCTGTTTACAAAAATGGACAATATTCCCAAATATAATGATGGGGAAGAAGCACAAAAACACCTCTTAAAATAGTAATAACAGAATGGAAAATTTCATACAAAAATACTTACTACCTCATGGAGCTCTTCTAAAGACCCAAAACTAATACCAGAGGTAAACAATGTGAACATTTTAAAGTACTACAGGGCACAAACGGAAGAAATTCTTTCACAGAGGAATAATTGTAGCAAAATTAGATAATTCTTAATGAATGTCCTGAAAATACTATAGTAACTTGTATCGGCAAGAAAAATGCAATGCGTCTACTTGCAAATAAACTGGGGTCATTTATCACAAGTTATAGAAAATGAGAAATGATATGCATAATAATTTTCTATTTCATACTGATTCTAAATATAAGAAAAGAGATGCTAATGATAAAAATACTGAACACTAATTTTTCAACCAGTAGCCAGGTATTATACTCTAAAGTACATTTCTTTAAAGTATACAGAAAAATTTGCCTCTCTCTCTTATAATCTGAATACATCAAAACTGAACAACAGCTTAGAATAGTGAAAGCGTTAATTGCTCTGTTATGTCTGACTCTTTGCGACCCTATGGACTGTAGCCCACCAGGTTCCTCCGTCTAATGAATTCCCCAGGCAACAATACTGGACTGGATTGCCACTCACTTCTCCAGAGGATCTTCCTAACCCAGGGACAGAACCTGAGTCTCCTCAACTGCAGGCAGATTCTTTACCATCTGAGATACCAGGGATTGATTCTCACATGAAAAGGAAAACTTCTATCTGCTTCCTAGAAAGCAGCACTCCTAATAAAAGCCAGCCAACTAGACAATGTGGCTCTGATGCCAAAGATAACCAGATGCCATCTACAGCTGTCATCTAAAGATGACCAGGTCTGGACAGACCGCTACCAGATACGTCACCTGGAAACACATCTCAGTCTATTTTCTAAGAACAAGTCAGCGGCATCTTATTCATTTCAGTCACAGTCCTTTCTAAACTCACTGAGATGGCTCATCTTGACTCAACCTACTTTCTCTTCTGTCTACCTGATCTCGCCCTCCCACCAAACTGTTCTCAGCTCCAAACTGTCTGACTTGTATATCTGACTTGCACTGTATATATCTAAATGCTAAAGATATATAAAAATAAACTTGGAAGTTTTTATTAACATGTCAAGGTTTTGGGAAGAGTCTTCAACACTGAGTTACATGTTTTTGAGTAGTTTCAGAATGTGACAATGCTAGACATCTTAGACCTGATTAACTTTTCCAAGGAGACTTCCCAGGTGGCACAGGGATAAAGAACCTGCATGCCAATGCAGGAGACGTGGGTTCAATCCTTGGGTCGAGAAGATCCCCTGGAGTAGGAAATGACAACCCACTCCAGTATTCTCACCTGGAGAATCCCATGGACAGGAAAGCCTGGAGGGCTACAGTCCATGGGGTGGCAAACAGTCGACTGAGCATGCACGCACACACACACAAGCTTTTTGAAATGCAGTGACTGGATTTTCTGCCCATACCTGAGTCACGTACTGAGCAGGAAGCACTGCGTAGCCCACATTCCCTGTTCCTGGGGCTGGCGCCAGCACAGTGCCTGGTGGCAGGTTCGTGAGGTTCGGCTGGATTTGTGGCAGTGGGGTGGCAGGCATGATGAGCCGCTGCTGTGGCTGGCTGGTGGTGACTATCTGAGAAGTTGGATTGATCGGTTTTGGAACAACCTGTAAAGAAAGGCAATATATCAGGGACTACAAAAATAAATTTCATAGCTTCTCCATTCAGTTGAAATCTCTTAGACTTAGGGGATTAAAAGGTCCAAATCATTATACAGAAATAAGCTACGAGGGTATACTGTACAACACAGGGGATATACCCAACATTTTATAGTAACTAGAAATGGAGTATACTATTACAAACTGTGAATCACTATACTGTACACCTGTAACACATAATATTGTATATCAACTCTGCTTTAATAAAAATACATAAATCTTTTCTTAACTTTCAATTCTAAAGGTAAACTTCTGTTTGGGAGAGACAGAGAAGCGGCGTGACACTCACTTGTTTGACTGTCTGCGCTGAGACAAGTGGGACGGACATCCGCACTGGGGTGGTGTTAACAGCAACTGGTTTAGCTTTGTAAAAAAGGAGGGAGGAAAAGGACAGTTTATTGACAGAAAATAGTTGGTTAAAACATTTAAGATACTTAGTTCCTTCAGAATAGCCTCATGAAAAAGCTTAAGTAATTCCACTGGTTCCCTATTTGGAAGAATCTTTAACCAAGAGAGTTATTTTCAAAATTCTTTAACCCATGTACCAGGGAACTTACATCTAAGGTAGCTCTAGTCTGCCTGCTTTATGAGGGATTGTCTGTTGTTTAAGATATTCTCCTGAAAATATTTCAACCTGTATTCAGAGGCTATGTAGATTCACTACTAAATCCAGTCAGATGAAATGATGCATAAATTAAAAACTGCCATTCAGGAGCATGGGTTACCATGCTGTTCTATCTATTTCTACCTCTGTGTTTATATTCAAGCCAGAGAAAATATCATTCTTGTACAATTCATTATTTACAGAGTACTACGAAAAGGCAGCATAGCAGCAAGGTTAATGATATCGTCCCCTTAATTCAACTACACTTCAATAAAAAAATTTAAAAAAATGAACATAGTCTCCTAAGTCATAAGTCAAGACTGGGGGGTTCAAACCCCAATCCTGCTGCTTTCTCACTACTTAAGTTCTCTTTCCTGTATCCTCGCCTGCAGTGTAGGCATAGTATCTCCCTTACAGGGTAAGAGGATTAAATATGTTAATTTATGAAAATGTATTAGAACAGTGCTCAACAAACAGCAAGTGCTCAATACATGTTAGCAGCCATTATTGTTACTGGTGGTGTTACAACCCTTACTGCTACACAAATGTCACGTGGACAGTGTTCCATCCAGGGAAACTACAGTACAAGACACTTGCTCAGAGAGATTATTACATTCAAGCAGAGCAGATTAGACAAGTACTCAAATAAAATAAAAATTAATTTTAAAAAAAGAGACAGCACCATGGGAGTCCAGAGGAGACGGAACATACATCTGCCTGGCAGGGGATGGGAATGGGAGAAGTTGCATCCTATGGAGGATGGAGCCTGAGATGGGTCCTGACCGACGGCCAGGCTGCAGGGCGGGCACACAGACTGGAGGACAGAGCCTGAGATGGGTCCTGACCGACGGCCAGGCTGCAGGGCGGGCATGCAGACTGGAGGATGGAGCCTGAGATGGGTCCTGACCGACGGCCAGGCTGCAGGGCGGGCACGCAGACTGGAGGAGGGAGCCCGAGATGGGTCCTG
This sequence comes from Cephalophus harveyi, assembly GCA_006410635.1. Classification (NCBI taxonomy): domain Eukaryota; kingdom Metazoa; phylum Chordata; class Mammalia; order Artiodactyla; family Bovidae; genus Cephalophus; species Cephalophus harveyi. The sequence continues at coordinate 58,546 of SJYT01032973.1, forward strand.
ACCGAAGGCCAGGCTGCAGGGCGGGCACGCAGACTGGAGGATGGAGCCCGAGATGGGTCCTGACCGAAGGCCAGGCTGCAGGGCGGGCACGCAGACTGGAGGAGGGAGCCTGAGATAGGTCCTGACCGAAGGCCAGGCTGCAGGGCGGGCATGCAGACTGGAGGAGGGAGCCTGAGATGGGTCCTGACCGAAGGCCAGGCTGCAGGGCAGGCATGCAGACTGGAGGAGGGAGGTCGCCGCAGAGGCACAGCCTGACAAGTGGGGGACCTGACACTGGGAAGCTTCGCATTTGAAGCTTCTCTTCACAAAATGCTTGGAAACAGACAAGTCTGGCGGGGACTAGGGGTTAAAAGTAGGCTGCTGCTGCTAAGTCGCTTCAGTCGTGTCCGACTCTGTGCGACCCCAGAGACAGCAGCCCATCAAGCTCCCCCGTCCCTGGGCTTCTCCAGGCAAGAACACTGGAGTGGGCTGCCATTTCCTTCTCCTAAAAGTAGGCTAGTGCTGGCAAAGAAAAAAAAAAAGAAGTCTGACTCTGGCTGTCTTGTTGAAGGTTTTGAATATCAGGGCACAGATCTATATACTTCATTTGTACTTTTAATTCAGTAGGCAATCAGAAGTCTCTGAGCATTGTGACGTAAAGAAACATTACTGGAAGAGCACCAAGGGAAGCTGTTGGCGGCAGCAGCATGTAAAACCCAACAGAGCTGTGAGGGGCAGAGGAAGTCAGAAGAGGACAGAGCCCGAGAGCCTGGCCTGGCTGACGGCTCTGCGAACGGAAAGGAGGGAAGAGCTGAGAAGTCAGGGTGGCAGGGAAAGGATGGAGAGAGGCGTAAGCACAAGCGAAGAAGAGTCAGCCATCCTGGAACCCTCAAGTGAAAGGGAAAATGGTGGCCATTAGCGCGAAACATTCAAGGATGCGCTGATCGGAAGGGAAGATGAAAGCCAACGTGGAGAAATGGCGTGAGACGATGAAACGCAGGAGGCAGGCCGCACTAGACCTGTATGTTTGGATCAAAAGGCGCACAAGTTCCGGTCAAGCCTGCTGCCACTCCCCTAGTCTCCAGGAGGGATCTGAGAAGGCAGAGAGGACACCCTTCAGGTCTCATTTACACCAAAGGCCTAGAGCCTGCGATGAGACAGAGGCTGAGATAATAAGCTGCTGTGGACACTGAGACAAACTTCTGAACAGTGAAGAACAGTGAAGAACAGACTTCTTGAATAGAAAGGCTGTTAACAATGTTAAGAGGGTTTTTTTTTGTTTTTGTTTTTTTTAACTTTTGGTCGGGATGGGAGGATTGATGGCTGAAGACAAAAAGTTGAGAGCCCTGGAAGAACATGAGAGAGAGAGAGTACTCTGATCTGAAAGGGCGCAGGCCTCCGCAGCAAGGTAACAAACTAGGGAGGAGGGGCGAGGTGGAAAAGGGAGAGACCTCCAGAAAGAGTGCATGCTCAGTGCGGGGGGGCTGCGCTGTCTCTCAATATACTAAACATCACTGAACTGTCCTGTGTCTGACATAAGGGTCAATCCTATGGTAGATCTGAACTGCATCTCGATCAAGCTGCTATACGAAAAAAGTGTATGACCATGAATTATAGGAGCAGTGACGTCTGACACCTGAGTTGAAACTGTTTCCTATTCTGATTTGATTTTAATACAGGTTAGACTGGTCTCAGCGCTACTATGAAGAATTAAAAGATGAATTAAAAAGAAATTAAAACCCTGAATTCATGCCTGGGGCACTGAAGAGGGGGCTCTCTACACCACCTGTTCCTTGAAAAGGCGATGCTGGTCACTGCTCCATGAGTGTGCCAGCAGTGATTTGGAGGCAAGTGTACAGAAATGCAGGGACTTTCCTGGTGGGCTGTGAGATGACGGGGAAGGAGTGGGCCTCTTGCCCTTGTTCACCTCCCACGGGAGACTTGAGTGGATCTCATCTGGATTAGGACAGCAGAAGTGTCCCCATGTGTGTGCACACACATGCCTGCACACACTAGCATGCACACATGTACACACACAGAGCTAGAAAACTTGGGATCTCTAGGTTTACATTAGCTTGGCATCTGCATGCTGGGTTTTAAGTGAAATCTGGAGAATGGAGAAAACAGAAAACATAGTGGCCAGAAAAACAGAACATGATAAAATATACATGGCGGGGGGGGTGGTCATATTGATGTTACATGTCTTAGGCAACAGTCTAGATTTCTCCTCAACTTTTGAGCATGGTCCCACATTATCCCTACTGCAGCTTTCACAGAAGTTGGCATAATCTTGTAATGTTTTGGTCTTCAATAGGAATTCTGAACAATCCTTTTAGAATAATCTCCTTCAAAACTTCAGAAACCATACCTGCTTTGAGGGCTTTTAGTTTCTTAAATTGATTTCCTCCCTCACCAAGACTGTAGATTATATTCTAAAGAGGTTAATTAACCAAGCAATCTTCTGGGTCCTTCTATTGTGCTATCTGCCATCCAGCCAGCAATTAACATGGCAGAACCTTTGACTACTGGTGTCTGTATGGCTTTGATGGGAAAATGGACACGATGAGGCCAGTTCCCTTTGGCTTTTAAGTAAAGGGAACTGAGCCTTTAGAAAGATTTTAGCATGTTTCATGAACTAGAGTGACTATTTAGTATATCTCTAACGAAAATACAGGTATTAATTCGTTATTCCTATGAAATAATATCTTTTACATACACCCAGATCTTCCATGGGATAGGAGAGAAAGACAAAAAGAGGAAAACTGGGTGAATAGAAGGGCAATGGTGTATGTATGCAAGTAGCGGGGGGAGAGGGAATGGACAGATGTGAAGGAGATGCGGGGAGGGGACAGAGAGACTGACTGAAGGAAGGCAAAAAAGGAAGCTGTGGGGAAGCAGGAGCGGGTGAGGAACCGCAAGGAGGCAAAGAGAACAGAGAAGCAGAGGGAAGCAGAGAGACAGAGGCATGGTGGGGAAAGAAGGAACCAGTAAACACACCAGAATTATGAAACACCCAACCCATTCCCCTACTCTTCCTAGATCTTCAGCTTCCTCTTCTGCTCACACCAAAGACTTATTCTCGATGATGAATCAGTGTTAAGTCACACTGGAAGTGGATGCTCAGCATATTTGCGTACATACAAACACACAAACGTAAAATATAACCAACTGTATCTAGTGACTGCTTTATATCGTTATGATATCTAAGAAGACTGTAGCACCGAGCAGCACTTCCTAAGTAATGAGAATATAAACGTGACTCCCTTAGTCACCAGTACATGCAAATGTCAGTTTCCCTCTCATTAAGAACACTATAATAATAAAAGACTTTCTTTTATAATCAGTTTAAAGAAAGAACAGAAAGCATAATTACTTGAGGTGTCTAATTTTAATAGCATACACACCAAAATACTATTTCCCTAATGCATCTTCCGTTTTTTTCCATCAGTAATTTATAAAACAACTTTTTTCTTCCACTTTCCCTTAGACTTAGATGAACGAGCTATTAGCAATGGACAGCTCCAACCCTCTGATCCCTTAATAAAAATGAAGGAGCAAACAAATGGTCTTTAATCTGTCTAGCTATATCAAATAAACAACAGATCATTCACCTGCCATTTGACACTGATGGAATATGCAGTGATCTTCTAAGGAAAAAAAATTAGACCCTCAATATAAGCTGTCCTGATCCTTTCAGTTTCCATTTTTTAACAAGTAGATAAACATGGATAAAGGTTATATGTGTGAATCTGTGTATGTACATCAGGCAGCTGGAAGGATTAAGTACAAACAGAAGCAGGACTACCAACAGGAATACTTGCTAGGAAAAATACAATTGAGCAAAATGACATTTTAACTGATTTTCATTATCAATTATACATTCAAAGTACATAAAGGATGAAGTACATACTAATCATTTATACCTTGCCTACTGGTCATTTCAACTAACCCCAAACCCTATGTAATTTAGACAGCTTTGTAGTTTAGAAAAAAAGATTATAAATAATTTGGTTCCCTTTAAATCAATCCCACTGGCATAATGGTAGGTTTTTAAATCAGCAATCAAATGGCTACCCACAAAGTGATAAATAATCGTCTGGTATTACAACACACTATGTATCAGTTTCTAGCAGAACAAAATACTATAGTTATATACAACTGGGATATATTCTATTTCACTGCCTTCTGCAACAGCTGCTGATTCAACTCTCAGCTGAAATGCCTGCTTAATCAGGATTTCAGCAAGAAAAGGATCACTTCCTATGATAAGGTTTAAAACATTCATTACTGTTTTTTAAAAAAAACGGTTACCAACCTTGCTGGAGAGGCTGAGTGTTTGTACTGGGATTCTGACTAACTGGCTGGGTTGAGCTACTGGCTGTTGTGGCAGTAACAAGTCGGACATAATGAAACTTGCTTCCAGGCACTTGAATCTGCTGGACATTGGGAGCAGTTGCCAGAGGAATAATTGTCTTAAACTGTGATGTGCTCACGCCTCCAACAGTGATGGTCTGCACAGTTGATTTCACTGCCTATTAAACAATACAACATGGCTATCATTAATCTGGGATTTCACTTTCCTACTCCTTGGCACTTGTGACAATTGCTCAGTAAAAGAGTACAGCTGTTGAAAGGAATGACCTGTTCAAAGAGAAATGAATAGTAATGAAAACACCAGTGTAACCAAAATCTGTGAGATCTACCTTCCATCTCTAGTAGTTAATTTCCTTGACAGTCCAGGTCAGATGACTTGCTATGAAGAAACTACTGTGTAAATTACAGGCACTCACACAGTTTTGTTAGTATCAGGTAAAATTGTAAGAAAAAGATTATTTCAAAACTTACAGAATTAAGCCTCATTTTCAACCAGAGGAAAAAAGGACACAGATATTTGGTTTTATTGCTACCCACCAAATTAACTATGGCAAATTTCATATTCACATGTCCTAAAGGAGAAAGAAATCAAAAGAAAAGCCTTCATTAAATCTAGCCAATTCTGGAAGGCATATATCCCACAGATACAACTGTACCCACTAGCCTATGGGCAGAAGGCCAAACTCAGTCCAAAATTACAACTATATTTTGGTTGGTCTAGGGAAACTAATTTTAGATGATTCAGATCTAAGTCAATATAATCATTTAAAATCCTTTCCTTCAGTCCAACAAAAAAGCAATGTGACTCTCCAAACAGCTAAATGAAACATCAAAGGCAGAAAAGAACAAAAGTCTTTTAAGATGTCTCCAATTAATGTTTAACCAATGTACAACAGGCTGTCATACAAAGGAAAGGTCCAGACAAAATTCTCTAACTAGTTCTATGGTACTATTTGATGAAGAATTACACCCCCACCTATTCTTCAAACAGCCCTCACGCTAAAAGACAGGAGACATGAGGGAGGTAGTCCAAATTCATTCCATGGATAACAATTCACGAGAGAATAATTCTGAAGAACTTGACCATTTTCATAAAAGTACAGGGGGAAAAGGAAGAGTGTCACTTAGTTTGGCAACTCTACAAGTAACAGTCAAAGTACATTACTTCAGCATAAAATAATTCATATATTATCATTAGGCAGAGGCACCACAAAGCAGATTTAAAATAAAGATAAAACAGGTTGATGGTCAGTGAGTTAAATGAAAATATAAAGCTTAAAAAAATGTATACATATGGAAGCTACTTAAAAGTCAAGCAACCTACGAGTCAGGTGTATAATGATGCAAGAGACATTATCTTTGGGACATCAACTCTAAATGGAAAAAGAAATATTATTTTAAGAAACAAGGTAGGGGAAAGGGGGGGAGGATAGATAAACAAGGGATTTGGGATTAACAAATACATGTTACTCTATATGAAATAAACAACAAAGACCTACTGTATAGCACAGGGGACTATATTCAATATCTGACAATAACTTATCAGGGAAAACGATCTGAAAAAGAATAGATACTTACATGTATAACTGACTCACTCTGTTGTACATTTGAAACTAACACAACACTGTAAGTGAACTATATTTCAATTAAAATTTGTCTTTAATAAAAAAGAAAAATTTTGTTAAAGAAACAAGGTGCTTCAGATATAATTAAATTTACTGGATACTTAATACACAAAGGGCAGTGCTTCTGAAAACTCTTAAGATTTTCTAATTTGAATCTAACAATCACATTAGGAGCTAGGCACGGCATGCCACAAGTACGGGGGCTGGTTTAGCTAAGTTTGCACAGTATACTGTGTTTCCAACTATACTTTCAATTTTTTTTCTTTTTCTTTTGGCTCACCACGCAGCTTTCAAGATCTTGGTTCCCTGACCAAGGATCGAACTTAGGCCATGGCAGTGAAAATGCTGAATCCTAACCACTGCACTGCCAGAGAATTCTCTCAACTTCTCTAAACTTCAAACTACAACTCTCACATGCTGTATATAGCTGGGTCTCTGAGGACAAAATCGGATCTGAGTGTATTTTTTATCAATATACATATATTTACATCTAACAGGTAAATAACTATGTGGATTTAAATCTGCCATTGAACTACTTCCTATCTCAGCAACCTGTCCTCTTCTGTCCCTTTTCCTCTTTTTGCCTGCTTTAGGGTTAAATGTTTTATTATTTATTTCCCCCATGGTAGTTTGTTATTTATATATATTTTGTTATTATTTTTATATAGTATTACCCTAGAGACTACCATGTTCAATATTGGAATTAAATCAGTACTTTAAATATCACCCAGACAAGGAAAGAACCACAGAACACTAGCATCATTTATTCCTGCCCCATCTTTGTGTTACAAAAACATGTAAATATTTTTAAATTCTCCATTTAATTGAAACTCTGTAAGATATTCATTTAAATATACCCACAAATTTACCCTTCCATCCTTTCTATGCTCTTTCTGTGCTTCCATTTGGGATTGTTTTCCTTCTGCCTAAAGAACTCATTTCAGGATTTCCTTAAGTGCTGGTCTGCTGAGAAATTCTCTACCCTTTGTTTCTCAAAAAAATATTTAATCCTTTTTGTTTAACCTGTATCTCTTTTACTGACAAACTCATCTACTGAATTCTTAATCTCAGTTTTAAGCTTTCAGTTTGAAAATACTCATCTGATCCTTTTTATAGCTTTTAATTCCCTGCTGGAGTTCTTTGTCTTGTTAAATTGTTGTTATCGTGTCTGACTCTTTGCAACCCCATGGACTGCAGCACACCAGGTTTCCCTGTCCTTCACGGTCTCCTGGACTTTGTTCAAACTCATGTCCATTGAGTCGGTGATGCCATCCAACCATCTCATCCCCTCTTGCCCCCTTCTCCTCCTGCCTTCAGTTTTTCTCAGCATCAGGGTCTTCTCCCATGAGTCGGTTCTTTGCATCAGGTGGCCAAAGTACTGGAGCTTCAGCTTCAGCGTGTCCTTCCAATGAATGTTCACGGTTGATTTCCTTTAAGACTGACTGGTTTGATCTCTCTGCTTGTCCAAGGGACTCTCAAGACTTTTCTCTAGCATCCCAATTTGAGAGCATCAATTCTTCGGAACTCAGCCTTCCCTGTGGTCCAGCTCTAACACCCACGCATGACCAATGGAAAAACCATAGCTTTTGACTACATAGACCTTTGCTGGCAATGTGATGGCTCTGGTTTTTAATATGCTGTCTAGGCTTGTCATAGCTTTTAAATTCCTGAATATATTAATCTTAGTTATTTAAAAAGCCAATCTGATAATTATACTACCTATACCTGTTCTGAATACTTTGGTTTGGTTGCCTGATATATTTAATGATTTTTGACTGAGAACCAGGTATTGCTTATGAAAAATTAAGTAAATAATTTGAGGCTCAGAATGTTTTTATTTTCCTCCAGAAAGCATTCAAGTCAGCTTCTGGCAGGCAGTTAAGAGTAGGGGCAGGTTCACTCCTCCCCCAACTAGGATTCCAGGCTTTACCTAGCTTCCTTCTTTCTGGGGCCTGAACCCAAAGTTTTGTCCTTGAGGTCTGTAAGACCGAAGGTCTGTTCAGCTCCTCAACTCTCTGGGACCACTTCTGCTTTTCTTCTCAGTCTCTCAGCCACACCTCACAAATGCCCTAAGGCAAAGGGTCACACTGAACAGCAGCGACTTCTCTAGGCTTCCCTTGACTTCAAGATGGTGACCTATAAGGTCCTGGGTCCCTTGGTGGGTCTCCAATGCCTTCAAACAAATTTTACAAATACGTTTTCTTTTTAGTTGTTCTTGGTGGGATCATTGGTCTTCACAAACTCTAGTTTCATACAGTCAGAAACAGAAAATCCAGACTGAGTTTTAATCTTGGTTCTAACATTTCCTAGGTGAGTGACCTTATGCAAGTAACTTAGCTTCCCTGAGCTAAGTTTCCTTATTTGAAAATCTTAAAATGGCACTCTTTCACATAGGATTGTTATCAGAATTAACTGAGCTAAATTATATAAGGTGTAAACAGTAACTAATCATATATTATTGATATAAAACTAAAAAAAAGTGAGCTGCTATTTTATTATCATTATGCCGTTATAGATGGAGAAACTGAAGCTCAGATAGATTTAGTTAACTTCCCCAAGTTCACATAGCTAAGAGCAACTGAGTTAGGGTTTGAACCAGAGCCAACTCTGAAGCCCATTTTCTTAAGTAAGACATTGTAATGCCTCCTACTGTAGACATTTGGACTTCCCTGGTGGCTCAGATGGTGAAGAATCCACCTGCAATGCGGGAGACCAGGGTTCGATCCCTGGGTCAGGAAGATCCTCTGGAGAAGGAAATGGCAATCCGCTCCAGTATTCTTGCCTGGAGAATCCCGTGCACAGAGGAGCCTGGCAGGCTACAGTCCATGCAAACTGTAAGTCAGACATGACTTAGCAACTAAACCACTACCACAGAATACTGAATAGAAGTATAAATAGCATTTTAAGAAATTTTTTAATTTTGAAATAATTTTAGATTTCACAAGAAATTACAAAACTACTACAAAGTTCCCATATGCACTTTCCCCTCCCCTCCGAAAAACATCTCTCATAACCATAGGACATTATCAAAACCAGGAAATTGACATTTGGTATTATACTATCAACTAAACCACAGACCAGACCTTATTCAGATGTCACCAGTTTTTATGCACTTTTTTGTATGTACACTAAAGATTGTATAAATTCATGTAACCTATAACCTACATCACCATCAATATACAAAATTTTTCCATCACTACAAAGACTCTATAGCACTCCCCTCCATAATCACAACCCTAATTCTTGGCAACCACTGATTAAATTGCATTTTTTAACACCTAAAATAAACTAACATATCAAAGCTACTAATTTTGTAAAAGACAAAAGCATCTGAATACTACACTTAACTGCTTTAAGAATTATTCACAAGGTAGTACCTTCCTTGGAGAAGCTTGAGAAACTTCATGTGAAGGCATGTCTCTCTGAACATACCACATCAGCAGAAAAATAGTTTACATACATTCAGTAAAAATCTTCAGTTATTGCTATTCTTTACTGACTTTTGGGTTAAACAGTAAATAATTTATATTCAAACTAGCTACATTTAACATGTATCAGTGGTTGTCCTGAAAAACATGGACTTGATGTTTTTTTATTTGTACTATTTTTAAGCCATTTTTATTTAAATATCAATGTAATAATTATATAGGGATATACTTCCTTATTGTTTTCTAATTAGCAAATACCAGAAGTCCTTGCTTAATTGAAGATTTACCTTAAAGGGGGGAAAAAAATAATAATAAAATACTCTTGTTCTATAAATGAAGATTCTTATTTAGTGAAGTTGGAGATAGACAGAGAGCTCAATCAATATCCAAACCCTGAATCTGTGGGGTTCCATATAAATATGTTAGCTTCTTTTTGAGGGGGAGGAGTACACTTTGCAATTTGATTCTGTTTGTAAACACAGCTTAGAAACAAATGTTTGAACGTAAGAGTTTTGGTTCCAGTTTGTCTCAATCTTGTGCATACTCTGTCAAGCAACCTAATGCTTCTTTATACCTTTGTCTCTATCTGTGCAGGGGAGAACGTTACCACTGAATGAAATTCTTATACTGCTTTGGGACACCTGCACAAATCTTGCCGTTTCGAACAGATATTAAGATGCTATTTGTTTAATCTACTGCAAAATCAGAATAATACTTTCCTCAATGCTGGTTGGGTACCACTTACTAAAGTTTGTTCTTTAAAATGTGTTGTTCTTTAAACATAAGCTCTTCAAGATCAGTACATGAAACAATCTACTTTTATCACATTAATATGAAGTCCTGAGGTAAACAAAGTCAGACAAAGGCCTTTGCTATGGGAATTCTTAGAGTCTTTAATATGCCAATGAGCATGACAGATCTCCTAGATGGCTATGGTGTATGTTTCCCAAACTTATTTTAAAACTGCCAAGACCAATGTCAAGGAGCATACCATCTCCTATGTTTCCTTCTAGGAGTTTTATACTTTCAGGTCTTACATACAAGTCTTTAATCCACTTTGAGTTAAATTTTGTGTGTGGTACAAGAGAGTGGATCAGTTTCATTCTTTTGCATGTGGCTGTCCAGGTTTCCCAATACCCACCGTATATTCTTGGCTCCTTTCTTACTAATTAATTGATTACAAATTGATCACATACACATGAGTTTATCTCTGGGTTCTCTATTGTGTTCCACTAATCAACTTTTCTGTGTTTATACCAATACCACACTGTTTTGACTATCACAGTTTTATAATATAGTTTGAAATCAGGAATTTATAGGGTTCCATCTTAATATGCTTTTTAGAAATTTGTGACAGAATGTTTATAGACCTTATCATCATGGAAAAACTATGTTTATATCATCCTAATTTCCAAACTTTAGGTTACTAAAATAAACCTACCAGTTTGAAAGCTTTAAAATGCTTTCAAGCTATAAGAGACAAATGAGAAAATGAGAAAAGATAGATATTATAAATATTACATGACTAAAGACAGAGTCAAACCTTGGGATGGATACTAGAACTTTTGGCACTGATGTACTGACTGGTGAAATATTACGAAAAAGATGTAAGGTGTTCATTTGCCAGTTTTTCATGGATATTAACCTAATTTATGCTTTATTCACAGTTATGGTGACAAAGATAAGTAATTTAAATGTGATATGTTAGAATCTATGGGAGCATTCACGGAAAGGGTCAGATGACCATATCAGGCAAGTTCAGACAATGTGATTTAGGAGGCAGCAGTCTTATAAAAACCAGAAAGCAGGGAATTCCCTTGTGGTTCAGTGTTTAGGACTCTGTGCTTTGACCCTAGGTGTTGCAGCTATTTTTAAATTTTATGCCTCAAAAGACACTGTCAACAGAGTAAAATGGGAACTCACAGAACAGCAGAAATTTGCAAATCATATGTCTAATGGGGGTTGAGATCCAGAACATATAGGGAACTTCTAAAACTCAAACAAATCAATTAAAAAATGGGCTGAGAATTTGAATATACATTTCTCCGAAGTATCGTCCCCTGGTAGCTCAGATGGTAAAGAATCTGCCTGCAGTGCAGGAAACCCTGGGTTCGATCCCTGGATCAGGAAGATCCCCTGGAGAAGGAAATGGCAAACCACTCCAGTATTTTGCCTGGAAAATCCCATGGACAGAGGAGCCTGGTAGGCTAAGGTCCTTAGGATCACAAGAGTTGGACACAACTTAGCAACTAAACCATCAGGGCATCATCAATTCAACAGACATGACTTTCAGCAAACTCGAGGAGACAGTGAAACAGGGAAGACTGGCGTGCTGCAGTCCATGAAATTGCAAAAGCTGGACACGACTGACTGACTGGACAACAAAGAAGATATACAATGACCAATAAATACGTGAAAAAATACTCACACATCATCATTAGTGAAAGATGAAAACTACAATGATATACCATCTCACATACACTAGGATGGCTACTGTCAGAGAAACAGTGTTGGCAAGAACACAGAGACATGAGAACCCTTGTGCACTGTTGGTGGGAATGTAACGTAAGTACAGTTATTGTGGAAAACAGTATGGTGGTTCCTCAAAAAATTAAACACAGCATTACCATATGATTCAGAAATTCAGCTTCTGGGGATACACCCAAAAGAACTGAAAGCAGTGCATCAACATGAATTCACCACAGGTACACATATGTCCCCTTCCTCTTGAACCTCCCGCCCAGCTCCCACCCCATCCTGCCCTTCTGGGTTGTTACAGAGCCCCTGTTTGAGTTCCCTGAGCCATACAGCAAATTTCCACTGGCTGTCTATTTTACATACAGTAATGTATATGCTTCCATGCTTCTTTCTCCATTTGTCCCACCCTCTCCTTCTCCCCCATGTCCATAGCTCTGTTCTCTAATGTCTGCATCTCCACTGAAAGTGAAAGTCTCTCAGTCATGTCGGACTCTTTGCAACCCTATGAACTATATACAGTCCATGGAATTCTCCAGGTCAGAATACTGGAGTGGGTAGCCTTTCCCTTCTCCAGGGGATCTTCTCAACCCAGGGATCGAACCCAGGTCTCTTGCATTGCAGGCAGATTCTTTACCAGCTGAGCTACCAGGGAATTATAATATATATCATTATAGTTATGCTGCCCTGCAAATAGATTCATCAGTACCATCTTTCTAGATTCCATATATACACGTTAATATATGATACTTGTTTTTCTCTTTTTTACTTCACTCTGTATAATAGGCTCTAGGTTCATATACCTCACTAGAAATGACTCAATTATCCTTCAGTTAAAAAGAATTTTTTAAAAAAATTCAATAAAAAAAAGACCACGTTATTAGAGAGATTTTAAAGAAATGAATTCAAAGCAGGGTCTCCAAGAGATATTTACACACCTAATGTTCATAGTAACATTAATCATAAGACCTAATATATGGAAACAATCCAAGTGTCCCTCCACAAATGAATATACATACAATGGAGCATTCATCATCTAGCCTTAAAAAGGCAGGAAATTCTGACTGGTGAACCTTGAGGACACTATGCTAAGCGAAATAAGCCAATGACGAGTAAAGGACAAATAATCTATAATCTCAGTTTTATGAAGTAGAGTAGCCAAAATCCCAGTGACAGAAAATAGATTAGTGGCTATCAAGGGCTAGGGAGAGGGAAGAATGGGCACAGAGCCTGGGTTTTCCAAGATGGAAAGTGCTCTGGAGATGGATGGATGGAGAAGACCGCACAACAACATGAATGCACTTAATACCACTGAACTGAACACTTAAAAATGTGTACAAAGATGGCACATTTTATGCTGTGTGTATTTTACCACAATATAAAAATCAGATGCCCATCCTGCAAGATGTGTTATATAAATCAGTCAGGATCAAACAGGTGAATATAAATTTAACCATTCCATCATGCTTAAAAAACAAGAATAAATCTATCTGTTCTTGTGTTTAATTTGTAATAAAATATTATATGCAAAATAATTACATAAAACCAGACAATAATTTTTTAATGGATAAATAAAATACTGGCAGTAAGGAAGACTTACCTAAGCATAGATCAAAAACTCAAAATTTACAACTGAAGACACTATTTTGACAAATTTAATGTGCAAAATGTCTGGCAAGAATAAAAAGATGAAACCAACTGAGAAAAAGGTTTGCAACCACACTGATAACAAAGGAGTACTTTACATAATATGCTATGAGCCTGTTTTAATTCGCAAACAAACAAAAAAGACAAACCACACAAAGAGGATCAGAGTTCAGAGGAAGAGTCCAGAAGACACACAAATACGAAGCATTTTAAAAAATATAAATCTATTTGAGATCTTTAAATCAGTTAAGCTGGCGAACTGAAAATGACTGATCAACAAGAGAGCACAGAAGCAGACCCATACAAGTAGGGCCAACCGACCTCTGACTAAGGAACAAAGGCAGTTCAAAGGAGAGAGGGTATTTCCAACAAATGATGCTGGGACAACGGGACATCCACACACAAAGTGAGTTTCAACACAGATCTGATGTTTTTCACATATGGATCACAGACCTAAAACTATAAAACTAAACTACAAAGTTCATGGAAGATAACAGCAGAAAAGTTAGGTTACCCTGGGTTTGGTGATGACTTTTTAGATACAATACCGAAAGTACAATCCATGAAAGAAAAACCTGATGAGTCAAACTTCATTAAAACTGAAAATTTCTGCTCTGTAAAAGACACTGTTAAAAAATTAAAAAGACAAGCCGAAGACTGGAAGAAAATACCTGTAAAACATATGCTAAGGTCTAAAGATACAGGAGTCATCTGAGTTGTATTCCAGAAATTCTCAAAATTAAATGGCACCATAGTGATGCAACCAGCAAACTCCAGGCTATGAAAAATATAGGATGTAAACAACTTGACTTTTTATTTAAAGGGCAAGAGGAAAAAAGGAAGAAGAGGAAAGTAAGAGAAATAACAATCATTCACAAACTTTTCTGAATCCCAAGTTCAAGCACAGTGTAAAAATTTAGGTGCCTGGGGAAATGTGAATTAACTAGGTATTTAATGGCATTAATGGAATGTGAATAAGTTAAAAGAAAGTGTCCCTATCTTTTATATACATAACAAAATACCTACAGACAAAATGACATGATTTACTTTTTTAAAAAAGTGGGAAGTGTTATAGATGATAACACAACAGTGGATAATTCCGAAGTTGGATGAAGGGTACACAGGGGGTTAATTATACTATTCTAACTTTATTCAAACATCATTAATTATAAATCCATAAAAACAAAACCAACATAGTAATATAAAAAAGAAATTCTCTGCTAATGGGCGCTGATATGAGAAACATATTTATCTACAAAGTAACTTAGGCAACTGAATTAATGGGACTAGGAACCTGCAGTCACCTTGACTCTAACTCTTAATCAATCTTGAAACAACCTATGTTAAAGTTTATCAGGAAAACAGATCCCTTCACCTCAAACTGTACTCACAGGACTATCCCCATTTAAGAGACTCACAGCAAAAGCAGAAGCTATCAACTTCTGAAACCTCTGTCCCAAAAGTGTTCTCTCAACTTCCCAATAACGTCATTGTTCCTATCACTTCTTACCTGGATATATGTAAAACTCAAAATCAGCTCATGGTTCATCTCTACCTGCTTTGAATCCACCACACCAACACTGTCTAAGTAATTAGAGACATTTTATAAGTCTTCATTAAATGACAAAATTAAGTCTAAATTTGCTTGGTTTTGAAAATTATCCAAAATCTAGCCCTATCTTTATATGTTCTCCACTCCCTGCAAAGGATTACTAATTCCAGTCAGAGTCAATCCAATCCAATCTTACGACGCTGTGTGCAGGTACTCTCATAGGTATACATATGTGTACATTTTAAGTATTTTTACCTCCAATCCTTCACTCTTGTGGCTGACATCCACTCCAATCCTACCCATTAAAAAAAATCTTAGCTCAGGGATGCCTTCTTTGATCATCCCAACTGCAGCTGAATCCTCTTATACAGGAGTTCATGTCATCACTTGAGCTTTTGTAATTTTATATTTTTGTATATCATTTAAAGTCATTTCTGTCACATTCCCTCCTGCACCTTCACAGACTTCAGGTCCCACCTGTCTATTTTTGCTCTATTTCTCCAAAGAGTACAGCCCCTAACACAGGGCAGGTATTGCTGAGTGTAGAATGAAGGAATCCCAGGACTTCTTTTTCTTTTCTCTTTAGTTTCACCTCACCTTGCCTATACACACAATTGAGCACCTATTTCATTGTTCATTATTATTTTACATGCATTCAATTCTGTCTGACCAACCACCATAAGCTCTTCCATGGTTTCCACAGCCTCAGCACACAGCACACACTGACCTACTGATAGTCATTCACAAACAGAGAAGGAAAGAGTGACTCTCTGCCTGTCTATTTACCGGCTGCACCATGCAGCACGTGGGATCTTAGTTCCCTGACCAGGAATCCAACTTGTACTACCCTCTGCCCTGGAAGTGTGGAGACTTGACCCCTGGACTGCCAGGGAAGTCTCCAAGAGTGACTCTTAATAACAGGAAATCTTCATTATTGTTCAGGTTTCCAGTTTATTGCCTAATTCATGTCAATTACTTGTGTTAATATAGCACTACTTACTTTATATATGGACAATTACACTATAGACTGCTTACTGCTAACCAAAATTCATATTCTCTTCTGCTTCCTAGGCATACAACCAGGTTACATTTCCTAGGCTCCCTTGCAGTCAAAGTAAGGCCGCAAGACCTTTAGCTAGTGAGGTGAAAAATGCACCATGCATCTGGTCCGGTCCATAAATTGCCACCATGTACCTTTTCCCTGACTTTTCCCTTCAGGGAGACTGAGCAGATCATTTAGTTTACTGCAATTTCTAGCCCATTATAAATATTAGCATTTAAAGAAATAAAACTGTCACATTACTTTTTAAAATGTATTCAATGGAATCAAATCAACATAGTGATTTGATACTCACCAGTATCTATTACATTTTTAAAAATATAAATCAAGAACTCTTTAGCAGTCAGAAATTTACATTATTCCTTTTCCTCTATGAACTTGTGTCTGAATTCCATATCCTCTAAAAATTTTTACCCTTGAAATTCTTTTATCATAATTCTCTGAAACAAAAAGGTGTGTATAAACTGAAAATTTAAAAACATTTTGTATCACCCTGATGTTGGAGAGGGGAATGGTAACCTACTCCAGTATTCTTGCCTGGAGAATCCCATGAACAGAGGAGCCTGGTGGGATATAGTCCATGGGGTTGCAAAGAGTCAGACATGACTGAGCACACACGTTACCCGTTATGTAAAGCTCTATGTGTTAAGTAATTTTGTCTTGATTGAGTTCATAATACAGTTATTGTATACATTGAAAACAACAAATACATTACAAACTGTGATTATTACAATATAAAAATTTTATTGGAATGCATTGCTCCATAAGATGAAGGGACTCATTTTAAAAGATTACTTCCTATATCCATAAATGTATATTATACATCACTAGAGTGAGAGTTCAGCATCAATTCTATTCCTATTTTTAAATAAACACTGAAAAACATTATTTTCATTAATCTATATGTATGAACAAAGATATTTATTATAATAATATACATTAATACTTAGAATTCCTTCTGAGTTTTATACCCCAAATCACATTGTATTCTACCATCAAAAATTATTTCTAATGCTCTATAAACTTACTTATGTCCTCCTTCAATTTAGTGGGAAAAAAAAGCTGGAAACTATCTGAAGTACTAGCAAACTAATTTTTAATAATCTGCAGTCATTTGTTTTATCAGTTTCTAGGAAATATGACCAAAACCTACCAAATGACAGGTGCACTGTTTACCGTAAAATGTTCAAAAATAGGAAAAACCATTTTTTTAATTGTTAACTTCTTACGGTGGTGATAATGTTCTTTATCTTCACAGAGGATTTTTTTGTTGTATATATGTATACATTTAAGCTGAAAATATCCGAATGTTTAAGATTTGCATATTTGTACTTTTAAGATTTGCATATTTCAGTATATGTGAAATTTTTCTCAAAACAAAAAAGAAAACCCTCTAAACAGAATTCTAGTTAATGATATGCTTGGAATATGCGGGGAGAAGTATATTGAATATATGCAACTTACTTTGAAATGCATTTTAAAGATAAGATGATTAATGGAGAGAAGAATGGGTAAATAAATGATAAAGCAACTATAGTAAAATGCTGAGTTTAGAGTTAATTATAGAAGAAGCTTGACAGAATTCTACCCATGCTAGAAGACTCAGAAGTAGAAAGAGTTCAAGAAGTTGTACTGGTCATAGATTTCAGAGGAATAAGAAACTTTTCATTTGTACACAGCTTATGCTCTGAAATTCCTCCCCTGGGACTGAAGTACATTCTGCATCCTAAATGGCTATGTGATGATTCAATTACCAACATCTTCCCTGTTTGCCAAATAAGGCCAAAAAAGTGGAGCACTCCACTGGGTAGGAGAGAAAAACCGACAAGAGTGTGACCAAGGTAGTTTCAAGGATGTCCAGGATAACTTCCAGAGACTTCTAAAGGTAAAGAGCAGGATATTTTCAAAATGCATTTGTGTTCATTATAAAGATAGTCGGGGTGGGGGAAGAACCCATCCGTCAACATCAGGTAAAAGGTGACCAGGCCTTACATTTTAAGAATATTTACTTATTAGACCAAATTAGTGAGAAAGAAAGGGTTTTGAGGTTTCTAAACCTTGTTTCTTTGATCCAATTTTCCAGGACCTAAACTCTACAAATATTTATTTTCTGAACTTCAGGTATCCAAAAATTTAACTGTCCTGAAGTCTTTTTAATCAGGTTTGTTAAGAATCAACAACCCAGCTTGAGTGCTTGTGCTAAGTTATTCACCTTTAATAGAATAGTTTCCCCATTCTAGATGTATAAGCTTTAAAAAAAAAAAAAGGCCCAGATGGCATTCTAAAATGAAAGCCAGACTTAAAGATAACCTGAATGCTGCAACCATCAGATAAGGACTTTAAAATAACTATGATCAAAATTTTAAGAGGCCTAGGAGGAAACGAAAACAACATGCAATGAACAGAGGGGAGTGTCAGTAGAGAGATGGAAACTATAAAAAAGAGCCAAATGGAAATGACAGAAATACGATAAACACAATTATCAGGGATGAAGAAGTCCTTCGGTGGGCCCTTAAGTAGATTCCAAACAACTGAGGAAAGAATCAATTTGATGACAGGTCAACAGAAATGACCCAAGTGAAACAAAGAAAAAGTGGGGAGGGAGCAGAACAGAGCATCCAAGAGCTTCGGAACGATCTCAGTCTAGCCCTTCTGAAACCAGAGTCCTAGAATGAAGAGAAAGAAAAAATGAGGCAGAAGAAAGAGTTCAAGAGATATAGTCCAAAGTTTTCCAAAAATAAAAGACAATAAATCAGAGGTCCAAGAAGCTTTAAAATTGAGATACATTCGCATTTTTGGCGTAGTGGTAGTGGTAAAGAACCCACCTGCCAATGCAAGAGAAGTAAGCGACGCAGGTTTGATCCCTGGGTCGGGAAGATCCCCTGAAGAAGGGAATGGCAACCCACTCCAGTATTCTTGCCTGGAGAATCCCAGGATTCATGGACAGAGGAGCCTGGCAGGATACAGCCCACGGGATCGCAAAGAGTTGGACATGACTGAAGTGACTTAGCATGCATGCACGCACTTTAAAAAGAAAAGAACAGGAACAAAACACACATCTCACATAAAAGGTCCCCCCTTCCAGGCTCAATGGCGGGGTGGAAGCACAGACCGCACTCAAGAGGTCTGCAGGGGAAACAGTGCCATCAGGAAGAGTCAGGTATCCGTTAGAGAAAAAGATAAAGGAATCTTCGATGAAGAGGTTGAGGGCGTAGGGGATTATTTTGCTCATGAACCCCAGATAGGGTAGGGTGGTAGGGTTTCAAGAGTTGAGGGTGGGTAGTGGGTAAGGGGGTGGGTAGTGGGTAAGGCGGAGAAGGCAATGGCACCCCACTCCAGTGTTCTTGCCTGGAAAAGCCCATGGACGGAGGAGCCTGGTGGCTGCAGTCCATGGGGTCGCCAAGAGTCAGACTCGACTAGGCGACTTCACTTTCACTTTTCACTTTCATGCATTGGAGAAGGAAATGGAAACCCACTCCAGTGTTCTTGCCTGGAGAATACCAGGGATGGGGGAGCCTGGTGGGCTGCCGTCTATGGGGTCGCACAGAGTCGGACACGACTGATGTGACTTAGCAGCAGCAGCGGCAGCAGTTAAGGAGATAGAAAATACTGACGACTTCAAGGAGATCAGATGTGAGAAAAGAAAGGTAACTGAGGAGTCTGGCTCTTTTGATGATAGCCAGTACCATATAAACAGGAATAAATAATGAGAGAAGTCCTGGCAGATTCAAGGAGGATGATGGTCAGATTGTGAGTGCTGGCAGGGAAGGAAGGATGGGTTTTTGAGGTTTCTTTTGACCACTTTCAATTAATGGGAGCAAGGACATTTCCAGCAAATCCTGATTTTTTAGTCTTTTTCTTAATTGATTGATTCTTCTTAGCATTTGCAATTTGAGACCATCTTCCCTTCCCACTTTTTCAAGTCTCTCATGCTACCTCTCTGATTCCTTCCCTTCCATTGGCTTCTTTTCTTCTACCAACTCTTAATATTCTGTGGTTCAGTCCTGCCTTTCTTTTCACTCCACACAGAACCTCATGCTCCCTGACTGACTTCATCCATATGCACAGTTTTAGCCACCACCTATATTCAGCTTCCTAATGGACATCCTCCTTTAGACAGGCAGTGGGCACTTCAATGACAAACAGCTCCAAGAGCTAAACAATATCTTTTTGCCCAAACAGGCTACTCCTTCTATATTTCCTCTCTAGGATAAAGGGATAATGGGAGTTCTCTCCTGTCTTAAAATGTGGCTCTAGTGAAACATTCAAAGATGAGAACGACAAATGACAAACTCCCCTGTTCTCTAAAAAGAACAAACCATCCATGCCAGAGTGAGCTGCTAAAAGACAGTACCCCTATTATCCACCTGCTGCCTATTGAAAATGGGACAGACTGGGAAATATGACATCTCAATCTTCGGCTGGTGATATACTGAGATAAAGGAACTCATAAGCCCCTTTGGGTCTAGCCACCAGAAGGACCTGACATACATCCTCAGGAATTTAGGCCTTATGTGAACATGGGTCCCAGCCTGTAAAAAGTAAGAGGTTAGATGGAGAGACTTCCCTGGTGGTACAGTAGATAAGAATCTGCCTGCCAATGCAGGGAGATAAGGGTTCGATCCCTGGTCCAGGAAGATCCTTCATGCCTCGGCGCAACTAAGCCCAAAAGCCACAACCACTGAGCTCATGAGCTCCAACTACTGAAGCCTGTGTGCCCAGAGTCTGTGCTCTGCAAAAGAGAAACCACAGCAATGAGAAGTCCACTCGCTGCGGTGAAGAACAGTCTCCAGAGAAAGCTGGCGAGCACAGCCAAAGGTAAAATCAATAAATAAATAAGTAAAAAAGAGGTTGGAAGGAGCTTCAAAACAGCAGAGCAAGGACACAGAGGACCACAGTTAGATGAGCCATGCTTCTACCACCGGGTTCTATAGGTTTCCCATTAGCCAAAGAGATGTTGTGGAAGGGATAAAGCATTTGCTAGGCCAAAGACATGTGCCATCTCGAGGAAGGATGCTCAGCAGTAACAGGCTGTAGGTGGACTACAGGAGAAGAGAGAGCGAGAAGACTGCCAAAGGCCATTGGGGTGTGTTCCAGACAGGAACCTGGGCGAGGTGCGCACACCACGGGGCCTGCAGAAACCATCCTAAACGCACAACACTCACGGCCACACTTGGACACCTGCCACAGAGGGCACCGGCACCCGGACTACAACAGTCCCAGTCACGTGAAACTCTGTCCTTTCTCTTCTAATCTTCTAATCTTCCTGCCAATCAGAAGCCAAACGCACAAAGAGGGAGGAAGTGGAAGAGTGAAGTAAAGCACAATGCCCCTCCACTGCATGGACCCTGAGTCATGATTAGGTGTAAGTTACCTCCATTCAACTGGATGTAAGATTTGGAGTAGACTTTTCATACTTTTGAATTTAATCATCACAATAAGGCTCATTCTTATAGTAAAAATGATGTTTTGTCAAAGAGACAGGGAAGGAAGATTCAACAAGGCTAAAGTCAAAGATAAAAGGAAAATAAAGCAAGTTCTTACTTGTATGCTATCAGATACAGCCCATATACCAGTCCACAGTGCCACCACCTAATCTTGTTACTCAAGTTAGGAATCTAGGAGTCATCCCCCAGAGTCTCCCTCTTTCGAACACCCTGGCATCCGGTCATTATGTCTTAACACATCTCTTCTCCCTGGCCCTTGAGCTACTAATCTAGCTCGAATCTAAAGTACTGTAATAATCTAATTTAATGATTCTCTACCCTGGCCTATACTTTATTATTTTTAAATTTGAGTATAATTGCTTTACAATGTTGTGTGGCCTACACCTTAAATTTTTTAAATATTATTTTTAATACCTAGGCCCTAGCCCAGAGACTGATTTAAATGGGACCAGACAGAGGCCAGCCATGAGGTTTTCCAAGAGGTCCCCAGGCGCTTTGCAAGTGCAGCCAAGATTGAGAATAACTAACCTACCTGGTCTCTTCTAGAATCCAGGCTTACCTTCCTTCAAACTATCTTTCATTATGCTACAAGAGTCATCATTTTAAAAATGTAAATTTCATATTATCCCACAGCAGTTGTTTTCAATCTAGGCTGCCCCTTCAGAATCACGTAGTGTAAAAATTCCTGATACCAGGCCTAACTCCAGGCCAATTAAAAGAGAGGCCCTAGGGATAAGAGCCGGGCCTTGGTATTTATCAGAGCTCCCCAGATGACTCTCATGTGCAGACAAGGTTGAGCACCATTGTCCTAGAAGCAATGGGAAGTCACAGCAAGTCTTTAAGAACAGTAAAATTCAAACTCCCCTGAGGGTGGCGAAACCTTGCTTCCAACCTTAGCACCCTCAGCTTCCACACTACCAAAGCAATGTAGCTCCCTACACTACATTTATACATGGACCGTGCTTTTATGCTTTCATGTAAAGTATTACCTCTATCCACGCACAGCCAAGGCCCAAACCACTTTTAAGGTTAAGACCTTTCAGGAACAGCAGCCTTTGTACAAAAACCCCTGACACATACAGCGGGGCTCATCGATCCACTTGTAACCGTGACAATCCTGTAGAGTAATTTTTAACTTTTAAGACTAACTTACCTACAGAACTACCTGAAACTTGAAGCTGATCTATGTTTTTAAGCCTAGCGTATGTATCACTATGAAGAACACACAGTGAGCACTCAAAATTTCTGTTAAATTCATTCCATTTAAGTAAATAATTATCTGTGTTATTATGCAGGTAGGAGATCATTTTAATAAACTGTAATAGACACCATATTTATACCTTATAGTCAAGTCTTACTGAAACAGAAGCCAACAGTTAGATTTTTTAAACATGTAAGGCAAACATTTAATGTTCATTCTATTCATGAATAGAATTAACGAGTTAAGGGAAAAGGCAGGTACAAATGGTAGTGTGTTTCCGGAATCCCAAGGGTGGCACCTTACAGAATAGATTCCTGGCTTTTCCCTTGAACATATCCATTCAAATATACTTTTTTCAAAATGCTGTGCTGTATGACATCTGTACGTTTTAGGAAAGTGAGCTAAGACTACCTACTTCACCTAAAATGATAGGTACTTCACACTGTTAAAATGAAAACAAATTATGACAAGTTTTCAAATGCTTTGCATGGACTGCGTTAACCCAGTAATATGGTAACCAGCATTTGATGGCACTTACTAGTACTCTGCGTGCTCTGTTACCCAGCAAAATCTTAGCTCTCTACAAAATCAAGGACAGCTTAAGCAGAAGACATCAATATCCTATTTTCAAAAAACCTGCATTTAGCATTTTATAGTCACTATGTATGTGACTGACCCAAATAATTGTGCACAAATATAAACTGAAGAGGAATCACATACTTACACAGAATACTTCATTCAAAAGATTTATGTAGTACCCACACTCACATGGGCCATGAAAATCATCTTAGCATGCAAAATGACTACTGTGTTACTATGCGTTTAGAATTAAGTTTTTTATCTGTCACACATTCTTGATTACTAAATCTGGTATTCACCAAATACCTATTAATTGTTTGGGAATATAAATAAAGTCATTAACCACAATACTTGGCATTTGTGGCTAATTCTTTTTTTTTTTTTTTTTACCTTATTTGGCGATTTCAAAGGTGAGATGGCTATTTTATTTGGTGTCTGTGTTGTAGAATTTAAAGTTGATCCAATAACACCACTTTCAGATATTGTTATGGTCTTTGATGGAGTCCCCGGAGTAGACTGTGAAAGAACCCTACCTGCAAATGAGAGGCAGCACATCAGTTTGACTTTTTTCAATAATCATATAAAAACGAATGTGGTGATGATTTACACCCACTGCCGTACATATGCTCAACACTTCACATGTAGCCACATGTGAACTGAAACACGTAAGGAGGTCTAATGGACCATGGTGAACCTACTGAACTATGATGGACCTAGACAGAAAGAAACAAACAATGCTTTTTAGTAGCACTCAGCATCTTAATACCACCTTAAGAAAGTCCACAAAAACACCTCTGCTCACATTCTTATCAAAACTGTTTTGTGGGGGTCTTTCTGCTCGCTCTTGGGATCTCAGTTCTCCAACCAGGGAGTGAAGCCATACCCTTGCAGTGAAAGCACTGAGCCCCAACCACTGGACCACCAGAGAAGGGCCTCATCAATAATACTGTTAAGTGATACCTATCAGAAAATGGGCTCAGAACAAGCATGCAGTGTGCCCTGTGAAAGGGGCTCCCAAAGTCAGGATGTGAACCCAAGCCTTAAAGCTTCAGTCTCTGTTCTCTACCGCAGCTTCTTCCTGTTTGAACTTAAACCTCAGCATACGATCTAAGTCCACATCTATAAAACAGACAGTTACTGGGTTAACTTGAACAGTCTGGAAATACACTTTCGGAACAACACAGAGAAACTACACTCTGTCTGGATGGCTAATGGAACTGGAAATCAGATGAGGAGGAGCTGATATATTAGGAATTTTTATCTTAGGTAGGAGAGGATTACAAAGACATGACAACTCCGAATTCCTGAAAGACTGAGTGATGGTGCCCCCTTCTGGAGCCCCCACCATTCTGGGCACACAGTGGGGCTGCCCTTCCTACCCCACCTCTTCCCTGCGGTGAGACTGGGGCCATATGACTAGTTCCGACCAACAGGCTGTGAGCAGAAGTGATGTGTATCATTTACTGCCTATGCAAGACCTTCCAGGCTCTCTCTTCTTCCACAGCTGAGATGGTGGTTCCTCTGTCAGCCTGGGTCCTTGAGTGACCTTGATGACCACACCCACTTTCGAACCCACAACAGACATGTAGATAACCCTGAAGTAAAAATCTAAAAGAAAACTTCTTTAACTTCTACAGTAAGGAAGAACTTCCAACAAAAATTTCCAGTTGAAATGACTGTTTTAATATAAGTGAGTTCCTACTCACTGAAGGTGTATGAAACAGATGCTGGATAATCGAACCCATTGGCTAAAGAGGAAACTCAAGCACTCAAGAAACAGAGAGGGTAGATAACTAAATTATCTCCAAGATCCCTTTAGATGCTATGATTTTGGACAGCAAGGAGATCAAACCAGTCAATTCTAAAGGAAATCAACCCTGAATATTCATTAGAAGGAATAATGCTGAAGCTTCAATACTCTGGCCACACGATGTGAAGAGCCAACTCATTAGAAAAGACCCTGATGTTGTGAAAGATTTGAGGGCAGGAGGAGAAGGTGGCAATAGAGAATGAGGTGATTCAGCGGCATCACTGACTCAATGGACATGAGTCTGAGCAAACTCCAAGAGACCACGAAAGACAGACAAAGAAGCCTGGTATGCTGTAGTCCATGGGGTCGCAGAGCCGAACGTGACTCAGAGCAGTACTGAACGACAAAACAACTATTAGTTAGAGATGAAAGAGGAGAGAGGAAGAAAAAAGATGGGACTTAACAGAAAACTAGCATGTAAGCGTTTCAGGGCTATTTCTAATAGTAATTTTTTACAAATGAGTTATTTAAAAAAAATTTTTTTAATGAGTTAAATTTTACCAGGCATTTATGAATTTAAAAATTATTTTAAATATATTTTTAAAAATTTCTTTTACTTCATGATTACATTTTATATTACAGACATATTCCTTAGTGAATTTTAGCTGAGAGTTTTGCTAGGGTTTTTCTAGCCTGACTTACATCATAACTAAGCTAAAAAAACAAAAAAATCCTACCAAACCCTACCCGGAGAAGGCAATGGCAACCCACTCCAGTACTCTTGCCTGGCAAATCTCATGGACAGAGAAGCCTGGTGGGCTGCAGTCCATGGGGTTGCTAGGAGTCGGACACGACTGAGCGACTTCACTTTCATTTTTCACTTTCATGCATTGAAGAAGGAAATGGCAACCCAGTGTTCTTGGGGAGCCTGGTGGGCTGCTGTCTCTGAGGTCGCACAGTCGGACATAACTGAAGCAACTTAGCAGCAGCAGCAGCAAACCTTAACATCAGAGCTGTATATTGTCACCCTGTTTATTTAACTTATATGCAGAGTACATCATGAGAAACGCTGGGCTGGATGAAGCACAAGCTGGAACCAAGATTGCTGGGAGAAATATCAATAACCTCAGATATGCAGATGACACCATCCTTATGGCAGAAAGTAAAGAGGAATCAAAGAGTCTCTTAATGAAAGTGAAAGAGAATGAAAAAGCTGGCTTAAAATTCAACATTCAGAAAACTAAGATTAAGGAATCTGGTACCATCACTTCCTGGCAAACAGATGGGGAAACAATGGAAACTGAGAGACTCTCTTTCCTTGGGCTCCAAAATCACTGCAGATGGTGACTACAGCAATGAAATTAAAAGACGCTTGCTCCTTGGAAGAAAAGCTATGACCAACCTAGACAGCCTATTAAAAAGCAGAGACATTACTTTGCCAACAAAGGTCCGTCTAGTCAAAAACATGGTTTTTCGGGTAGTCATGTATGGATGTGAAAGTTGGACTATAAACAAAGCTGAGTGCCGAAGAATTGATGCTTTTGAACTGTGGTGTTGGAGAAGACCCTTGAAAGTCTCTTGGATCAAACAAGTCAATCCTAAAAGAAATCAACCTTAAATATTCATTGGAAGGACTGATGCTGAAGCTGAAGCTCCAATACTTTGGCCACCTGATGCAAAGAACTGACTCATTGGCAAAGACCCTGATGCTGGGAAAGATTGAAGGCAGGAGAAGAAGGAGATGACAGAGGATGAGATGGTTGGATGGCATCACTGACTTGCTGGACACGAATTTGAGCAAGCTCTGGGAGATGGTGAAGGACAGTGAAGCCTGGCGTGCTGCAGTCCATGGGGTCACAAAGAGTGAGACATGACTTAGCAACTGAACTGACTGACATCATAACTAAATAAGTCAATTCTATAGAAACTAAATGAATCTGTATCAAATATTTTTAGAAGGCCACCCTCAAGCGTGGAGCCTGCCTCAAGTAACATGTTTATCTGTTCTGATTTCCAAAACTAATACCTGTGGGATAAGCCTGAAGCCCCAACAATCATTATTTTAAGAAAAAAAAAAAAAAAAACCAAATACCAATAAAGACACATTTTTATAAAATGCTCATTTTTATGGCTATTACTAAAATTTCTTCTTTGTTAAGCATTACATACATTTCAGAAAACATATATATATAAAATCTCCAATTCCTAAGGATAACTGGTACCAAAAAATGCCACTTACTCTGAGATAACCTAGAGGGGTGGGAATGCATGGGAGGTGGAAGGGAGATTCAAAACGGAGGGGACATATGTACACCTATGATTAATTCATGTTGATGTATGACAGAAATCAAACCAATATCATAAAGCAGTCATCAATTAAAAACAAATAAATATTAAAAAATAAAAACAATGTGACCTTAAGCATTCTACCATCTGTCAAAAGAATAACAATAAGTCAGAAGGTTGTTATAAGTAATAAAATGTGATTATGGTTTGTTAAAGTATTTTGTAGAATTTTAAAAATTAAAATGAAAAATAAAATTGGGTAAGTACATCAAAAAAAAAAGGCCACTTAAAGTGAATTACATTTAAAATAGGAGAAAAATGTCATTTTAATTAACAACAACAAAAACCTCTAAAAGTTATTGGGTAATATTTCATAAAAATTCTGTTTATAATTCCAACTATACTGTCTCTTAGAATAAAATGCTGAATCTGAGGGAGAGAGGATTCTTCTGAAAATATGACAGCACAACGACACATCCTATTTGATGGGGAGATGATGACACAGAAGATGATTTCTGACAAAATATCTCAGGATTTCATCACTTTTCCCAAGAACCCTCTATATCCTTTAAAATTCAAATTACTCTCTTTTGAAGGGCTACTTTTTTTCACCCAGATAGCATTTCTCCTGATTAATGTCCAAATCCCCATGTATCCTTGGCTCTTCATACAGACACACAAACGTGTACAAGTCACAGTTTCACTATGAAATCAATTTGTAAGGTATTTCACACTCTGCTGTCAGGTATTCTCCAAGAAACAAGAGACATAATTGAAAAAGCTACAGACGGGACAGGCTTAGGGCAGGAGCTAGCTTACCTGAGCCAGGACTAATTCTAAAGAGATTAATTCATTATCAAATATTTTAACATTGATGAAGTTTATTCTAATATAGCAACTTGTTACCTTGGGAGCTCTGACAATGAGGACCTCTGTACCTCATTTAACCATCTCAAAAGTCACATGAAGTGATTGGCTATAATATCCTATATTATTCTATTTTATAGAACTATACAATAGTTCTATAAAATGATGAACGTTTTATAGAAAGAAATAAGAGGAACAGAAAATATATTTACCCAAGATCAGGGAGAAAATTAACAGAAGAACCATGACCAAAACCCAAGTCTCCAAATAGCTCCTCCAACATACCACCCCACACTGCCTCCATGATATACATATTCACTCAACAATACACATTCACTGAACACATCTATGTATCAGAAACTGTAGGTACCAGAGACTCATAAAAAACTACTCATAAATAGGATAAATACTGTCTGATTCCATCTATACAAGATACACAGAAAAGTCAAATTGATAGAGACATAAAGTCTCTGCAAGGGGCTGGGGGAAGGAAGAAATTGAGAAGTTGTAGTTTAATGGATACGGAGGTTTAGTTTTGCAACATGAAAAGTCCTGGAGAGTGGTGATGGTTGCATAACAGCATGAATATACTTAAAGCCACCAATGGTTAAAATGGTCAATTTCATATTATGCATATTTATCACAATTTTAAAAAATAATTTTAAAAAACTAAATGGCAAATAAAATCTAAAATTACTATTGAGAGAAATCTTAAGTATAGTAGGGGAGACAGACAGGTCAGATATTACAATACATTAAGACTAACGCAAACATTAAAAGTCACTGTGAAATTTAACAGAAGTCTAAAGTTAAGTATTTGGTAGGAGATAGTCAGGGAAAGAGTACCTTGCTAACCTAGGGATCAAAAAATTACCAGACAGTGGAGATAATCAATCCAAAAATAAAATGGATGACTTAGCCATGAGGGAAGCAAAAACAAAAATCATTTCTGGTAAACCCAACATTACCAAGAGCCTAAGTTCTAAGAGAAAATGGTCAATTTGGTGATCTCTTAGAAATAAGTTACATCAATAGGCCTGGAGCTAAAAGAAGGTGAAAATGAAAAAGGTATGTATTAGATAATAAATGACTTTAATGCTAAGCAAGCTCTGGCATTTGAACCTATTCCTGATGATATAAGGCCAGGAAATGGAAAAGAAATGGATGTGACCAAGGAAATTTTAAGCAAGGAGTGACAAGATCAGCATTAGAAAAGTCAATTTTATAAAAACTAAGTTCATCTTGATTGAAAGAAAGAAAAATGATGTTCATCTTCCACGAGAAGCCCCAAAATCTTTAAAAGCAGTCTAAATGTAGTTTGAAAGATCACTGCTGCTGCTAAGTCACTTCAGTCGTGTCTGACTCTGTGCAACCCCACTGATGGCAGCCCACTAGGCTCCTCTGTCCCTGGGATTCTCCAGGCAAGAATATCGGAGTGGGTTGCCACTTCCTTCTCCAATGCATGAAAGTGAAAAGTGAAAGTGAAGTCGCTCAGACTCTTAGCGACCCCATGGACTGCAGCCTACCAGGCTCCTCCGTCCATGGGATTTTCCAGGCAAGAGTTCTGGAGTGGGTTGTCATTGTCTTCTCCATTGGAAGATCATTAGCTACAACTTAAAGACAATGGAATCCCCTCGATAAGACAATTCAACAGGAGAGCTATTTTGGTGGTTTAAATTTGGCTTACATGAATTTTAAAAGCTATGAACTACTAGTTACCAGTTGAAATTGTCCCTCCAAACTGAACTTGCTGCTGCTGCTGCTAAGTCACTTCAGTCTTGTCCAACTCTGTGCAACCTCAACCCTAGTGAAATTTAATAGAAGTCTGTCCCTATGCATTTTGGGAGGGCTAATGTCTGTAATTAAAAGGTGAAGCTATGATTAGTGTGGAACACACTGTAAATGACCCAAAGACCCAGCAATGACATCGTTACAGTCAAATGTAAGAGGTACAATCTTGACATTACCAAATATTCACTCAGATATACTTCTGAAAAACCACAATTATTTAGCATACAACTCCCCCTGCCCCACTTGTGATGAAAAGTTTTAAGGGATGGTCTCAAACTCAAAAAGAGTAAAGAACTTTACACTGAGACAGTCCTCCTAGTTAACCACTTCCACCCACCCTACCTTCCAAGGATCTGGTGGTCCCTTTATCACCAGTATATCCAAGCCTTACTCATCTGAAGCCCAGCTCTAAACCTAAACCCTTTCCAATTTTTCCTCTGGGACTATACCTAGCTCCCATGCCAGCCCTCAAGACACAGCATCCTGTATACCCCAAATCTCTACTCAAGACCAAAAGAAAAAGAACAAAAAGAGAATTTACCCAACACTGCCCTCTAACCACCACCTCCCCAGGCCTTTTCTCACTTGCTACAAAAGAGAAGCCTCCCTGCACATAATTCAAAGCCTCGGGAAAATGATTGTCTTTACCACTGACATCAGAGTTGCCTATTGTTATAAAAATGCTTAGTTGCTCAGTCGGGTCCGACTCCTTGCAACCCCATGGACTGTAGCCCACTAGGCTCCTCTGTCCATGGGATTCTCCAGGCAAGAATACTTGAGTGGATTGCCATTTCCTTCTCCAGAGGATCTTCCCTACCCAGGGATCAAACCCAGGTTTTCTGCACTCTTTACCATCTCAGTCAACAGGGAAAGACAGTACTAGGTGGCTTTAATACATATCCCAGGGATGGTTTGTTAACATTTGAAGTATCTTCATAAAGAATACTCATTGTGGAAATGGGTAATTAGCATTTGAAAGTCTCTAGTCACCTCTACCACCCAGAGGTGCTTCCATAAGCTCTTAGCACAATGGAAAGTAGAAATGAGCTCCTAAATGGTGAAAGGAGCATGTTAGCGTAGCTCTGAATTAAAGACCAGCCGCCGTGGCCTGGAGCAGGAAACCGCAACCAGTTCCAATATTCTTGCCTGAGAAACTCCTCGGGCGCAGGAGCCCTTTGGGCTACAGTCCTTGGGGTTGCAGAGAGTCAGACACAAGTGAGTGATTAAGCGCGAGTACCATGACTGTGTGGTATTTTCTAGAAGCACTGAGGTCCCTGCCAGTCAAGAAGAAATAAGTGAGCTGGGCCAGTATGGAAAGAGAGTGAAAAGAAAATCAATGGTGTTTTCAGGGAGCAATAATGATGGCTTATGAACTCTGTTGAATGGAGATGAATTTAAGGACAGGAAAGAACTCGTTATTAATGAGTGGAAGAATGAATAGATCAGAGATTTCAAAGTGAAAGAATTGCCAGATTGGAAGTACAAAGGCAGATGAACTAGAACAATAAAGAGGATGAAATACTCAAAATCAAGATTTGGGAGGTTTTATTGGTGATGACAACTTTTAACGTATATAATAAAAGAATTGGGCCACACTAAAGAATTTGCTAGTAAAAGTAATACAACGAAAATGCTGTTCTCACTGAAGTAATTATTATTGTCATGACAATTTTTTGTTTCACAGAGAACTGCATACTGAAAATATTAAAACACTGAAACCAAAAATTCAAACAGAAACCATGAAATACTATACAGTTACATATACTACTTTAAACTTACTCGACTTCGCATGTGCTCTGAAGACAAACTGCCTGGATTCAAATCCCAACTTGGCCATTTACTGGTTGAGTGCCTGTTCCCATACTGGCAAAATGGGGATGTTACTCGAACCTATCCCGTAGGATTGCCAGAGAATTAACTACATCACTCTTTGTGAAGAGCTAAGAACAGCATGGGGCCCACAGCAAACATTATGCAAACGTTAGCTGGTATGATCAGTTTGAGGCGTCACTTCTCCCAAAGGTATACCAAAAACTAAGGACACGAAGCAATGGACTGATTT
Source organism: Cephalophus harveyi (assembly GCA_006410635.1). Taxonomy (NCBI): domain Eukaryota; kingdom Metazoa; phylum Chordata; class Mammalia; order Artiodactyla; family Bovidae; genus Cephalophus; species Cephalophus harveyi. The sequence continues at coordinate 90,669 of SJYT01032973.1, forward strand.
TGAGATGAGGCATTTTGCTTAAAGCACACATTTAACAAGTGTAATATATCTTGTTAACCAGTGTGATTTATAGTAATAAACACTGAAACATTTCAAGGTGGTAGAACAGCCTTTTTCAAAACTAAAAGGAAAGGAAAGCTTAACAAACTATAAAGAAATATAACCTGCAATGACTGGTGGTGATACTTGAGTTGTCTGTCCTGTAACTGCTTTACTATTAATTGGTTTTGCAAAGATCAGCTTCGTGATTACCGGACCAGAGGTTGGTGTTCGAGGCTTCTTAGCAATCTGAAATATATAAATAACTATGAAAACCATTTTTCTATAAAACACCTACTCAATCAAAATTAGACAAGACTGATATACAGAAGTACATGTGAAACCAGCTCATTTAACAAAAACATATCTCAGTATTAATATTAAAAACATTCAAAATGCAGCCATTCACCCAAATACTAACATCACATCCTTAAGCCATTATGTAGTAATACCTTTAAATTTTATTTCAAATCCTTATCTTAGTCTCTGAGACATATGCATATCATGAAAACCAAATTAATTTTTAAAAATAATGTTTAAAATAAATGTTAAATAATAATGAAGCCAGTGAAAGTGAAGTTGCTCAGTCGTGTCCGACTCTTTGCGACCCCATGGACTGTAGCCTACCAGGCTCCTCCGTCCATGGGATTTTCCAGGCAATAGTCCTGGAGTGGCTTGCCATTTCCTTCTCCAGGGGATCTTCCCAACCCAGGGATCGAACCCGGGTCTCCTGCATTGTAGACAGACGCTTTACCATCTGAGCCACCAGGGAAGTCCAAAAATTGCATAGCAGTATTCTTTTCCAAATAACAAATTATTCAATAATAAAAGATGGGGTAGAATACATTAAGAAAGCATAGTGCAAATGATAAAGACATCTGTAAATATAATCTCATTGGCCCCTGGAAGCAAAATATAAACACACATTAAAGATAGGCTTATGACTTTATCTTCAACTTTAGATCTATGTATCAGGGGCAGATAAAGAACAGCACAAGTTAATGCTTCAGGATACAAAGAGACATGTTTGGCAAAACAAAGACTATTCTAAAGGTGAAGCCTCTGAAATATTATTGACTAAAATATGATTTACTATAGTTTACTAGACTGTAAATTCTTTGAAGGGAGAGTCTATGTTTTATTCACCTCTGATTTTATATAATACATGGTAGGTACATTGTTGCCCTGAACTAAAATTCTTCACAAGTCAAGGAATGTAGAATTACTGATGCTTTTATATTTAAATTATCAATGTAAAGAAAAGCTTTTTCTAAAAGCCAGAAGCAGAAATTTAGCAATGACAAAAATCACAAATTTTCACAGCAGGAAGGACGTTAAATATTAACTTTACCTTTGGCAGATACGAACACTGAGGCCCTAAAGTACTATTATTGGAAATAATAACTCAAAATGAACAAACATGACCAACTTAAATTACAAAACATACTAGAAGCTGCAACTGATCACAGAACCAGGTAAACATCAGCTTTGTACTGTAACTATAAATTAAACTTAAAAACATATTTTCTTACATCTAGAATAAATTACTTCCTTACACTCAGAACACATTACTGACAAAACAAAATGTACAGGAAATACAAACCACCTTTAAAAAAACAAACCAGAGAGATCTACAACTACATATTAAAAAATATCCAGACTGCAAAATTCTGACATACCCAAATAAATTCATAATTGTACTTTACAAAACTGATGCAATTTGAGAGACATAAAGGGAAAGTATTTCCCAAGTGTATTTACAGGCCTAGAACTCTAAAGTAAGTTAGAATAGGTTGTCTATTGACTTAATATTAAGAATCTCAAGAGGCAGAGGTCCTGATATTTTTGGAAACCTGTATCTCGCAAAAAATAATCTTAGCTACAGTTTGGGAACTTAAAGTATTTCCCCAGTTTTAACTGATTTTCACAATCACACAACAATACAAATACTTACCAACAAGGAAAAAAATGTAAACAATACTACCAAAAGCTCATTAATTATTCAAATGAACAATCTTAACTTGCCCGTGTGGTTTTGTTTCTTTAATGGAGCACAGCTGAAAATAAGGATTTCCAGTTCTGTTAAGGAACCTTGCTTTTTGTATCATGAATTAAACTACACTAGGAGAAACTTAAGTTTTATTAAATAGAACAGAGCATAAATGATCATTTTTAAACAAATGTATCTAATTAACAGATTAACACAAAAATGAATCAGAAAAGGAAATTTACAAATAAGACTGCCAAATACGTGATCGAATAATACATGCAGGTAATTTCGGGCACTGTGTTGTACAGATTTAGGAACTAATAAGGAGTTATGTTGTTCAAGACTGCTAATTATTTATTATCCTTACATACTATGCAGAAGAATCATAGGAAAGGGTTTATGTATCTGTAATTAGGTGTAACTATCTCTGTTACTGCCTCTGGTTTCAACTGTCACCTCTTTCCTTCATTTTTCAAGATGGGTCTCCTTCTTCCACCCTTTCCCGTTGTCCACTCCCTAACAGCTTCAATCCGATTAAACTTAAGACAATGCTGAGGACCATCTGGGGAAAAAAATGAGAGGATCATGCACACCATGTAATACTAAACCAAATACTCTGGAACCTAAAATGGATACGGATAGGCATGTAGGTTTTTGCTTGTTTTTTCTCTGAGCCTCAGAGCTTTAGAGGCTACTCATGAGCTGAAAAGATTTGAGTTGCCTAATAATAACTGGCCAAGAAGAACAATATCCTAAATGGGGTTTCTTTTATTTTTTAAATAAAGTTCTTTTTAAATAAATAGAATCACATTTTATAAAAGTAACGACAATAAGAGAAGTTATAAAAATTAGACCCCAGTTTTGGTTTTTATTGTTGGTACTTGGGGGATTATAGAAGAAAACTAGTGGGTACAAGTAAACTGGTCTTACAAACAGTATGTATACACTGCTCTATTAAATGGAAAAAAACCCACAACGTTCTGATTTACATTATCAGTACCTTATAAACACGGCTATGATCCACATCCCCAAAGCCAGACACACTCTGGTAAACCAGTAAAAACAAGTTTCACAACTGATTTTTAAAAGAACAAGTTGAGGACAAGGTGCTTGATGGTGACAGAATCTCATTCGAGAGATCCTCATCAAAAGAAGTAAAAAGAAATCAGAGATAAGTGAGAGACGATTGTGAATGAGAAAGCAAAGAACATTAAATGTTTAACAGTGGCAAAAGGGACATGGGCAAATTATATATGAAGTCTGAGAAATCGTATGAAGTTCTTAAATAAAAAGCCCACGAAAAATAAGATTCTATTTTGCCAACATAATAACAAAAACATTTTTTCTAGTATCAGCTGAGAGTGGATAATTCCCCAAACCTTCCTCCCTCCCTTCCTTCTATGCATTTAGGTCTCATGCCTTCTCCTTTTTTCTAAAAGCCGACTCTTTAAAACAGGAGATGCATTTGTGTTCCCTGGTCTTAAGTGGATCACTGTATTTCTAAGCATAGTGCTGACCTAAAAAGGCCTAGCTGGACACGAAAAATGGGCAACCACTTCACATATGTTCTGATAACCTTCTAGCTTGGGTTTCTATTCATACTAACAATGGGTACTATCATGAAGGATCTTCAGTGTTTTGAGAACCATACCAAGTACTGATCTTACGTGTTTCATCATGATCAAATAGCCATCTTACAGCTAAAGTAAAAAACTCAGAGAAAATAAGTAGCCTATCCAAAGTTCCACAGCACAGTCGGTCCTGCAGAAAAGTGACTGAAGTCCAGCTGGTCCAATTCTAACCCTTCCGTCACACGGCACTGTCTTTCTACACTGCAAATATGAGTGATGCAGGGGGGCAGTGAATTCCAAAGAGGCACACACTGGCTGGTTTGCACTGCTGCTGGCTCCAACGGTTTCTCAGAGCAGCAACTTCTCCTAGACTTTGGCCATCTGTTAGCTGAAAATATCATGTCTGAATGATTTTTTGACAGCCCAGCACCAACTCTGCCATCTTTACACCAGCAGAACATCCTTGGACTCAAACTACGACTGAGAATAAAATGTGTTTCAAAATGAGTAAAAAGCTATAAATACACTACACATTGGAATTTAACCGCAATTAAGTTCTAAGTTTTCTGGCAGAAATTTTCAAAAGCATTAGACATATCAAAGACTTTACAAAAAAAAAAAACACACAATTACTAAAAGCAACATTCAACAGGATTCAGTAACAACTATGCATTTAATCACCCTACACATACAACTATGAATCAATTTAATATTTAACATGCATTTTCATTAAGAAGCCCCCTCTTTTTTTTTTTTTACCTGTACTGTTTTTAACTGTTGGGTCTGTAACACAGAGGGCTGAGTTGTAGTATTAAGCAGTTGACTTCCTGGGGTCAATGCTGAGACACCAATGACAGGTTTCACCTCTGGCCTCCCTCCAATGGTAACTACTTTAATTTGCTGCGGTGGTAACTTAGCATCTCCTGACTGGGCCTGAGTTGTAACTTTCTGAGCCTGGGGTTGGCTATGGGGTAGTGCTAAAACAATTGGTGAACCAGACTTGCCCAAAGTTGTTAAAATTAACTTCTGTCCATCTGGTTTAAGGGTCTGATTGCCAAGTTTAAGATCAGATGTCTGTGATACTTTGTTTAAAATAATCTGATTGGCTGATATAGTCACAGGAGTCTGAGCACCAAGTTTTTGAAGGCCACTTGGAAAAGCTGGTTTCACTGTGGTATTAGAATCTGCTTTAGTGACTGTGGTGTTCACTGCAACTCGGGTAGTGTGGTTACTGTGCACTGTGATTGGTTCCGTGGAAATGGGCGTGGCTGCAGAGTCACCAGTAGAATTTATGTTGACAATTTCTTCCAGTTCTGTCTCCATGGGAATTGGGGATGAAACAATAACAGCCTCAATACTATCATCATCCACTAAAGTTATACCAGTGTCCATTATCTCCTCTGGAAGCAAACTATTCACCTCAGCTGGCACCACCTCCATGATCGTTCTCCTTCGAGAGAGTTGATCAGGTGCTGCAATAAAAGTTAAAAAATGAATAAATTACTATGTTTCAAAACAGATACAAGAGAAAAAAATTAGCCAAGAAAAAATGCAAATGACAAAAATTTCTACTGATGTATAGCTGAGTGAGGGATATTCCTAATGCATATCTGTGTTAAAACATTTCAACAAATCCTCAACCTTCAAAAATCTGAACTATAAGTCTTATGGGACACAAAACTAGAAGCAAACATTCTCATTTACCATGTCTCAATCTAAAAGTATACTGCATTCAGGCAATACATAATTACAGGAAACTGCTTTCCAATTCCCGCTCATTAATAAAACCTTTTAATCTTTGACATGTCTGATCATCTTGTTTCTTCCCAGTTCTAGGGTTTTCTTCCCTACTGACAACACTTGAAAACTTCTGATTTGCACAAGGAAATAAAGATTTAAATAAAAACAGATATTAGAAAATATAGTCGAACCTCTAGTGAAAGAGGTCCTAAAATGAGGTTACTATGTCATTTTAAAAAATCCATTAAATACTCAAATTGATGTTAAAGAAGTTTCGAGAGTAAGCCATCTCAGCAACTGCAGGTCAAATGGGTTATAAGTCCCCAGTTTGATCCATCAGCTTCATATTAAAGAAATTTTTATTTGGAAAGAAGATTCTCAACTCCTCCTCAGCTATTTAGAATGTCAAAAAGGGAACCATTTAAGAGGTATACAATCAGTTCCCATAAAGGAAAAAAAAGATGGTAATAATAATAAAGCAGATCACAAATCAGAACTGTGATGCTTTCAGCCAAAGGTCATGAAAAACCCAATAAAAGCGTCAGTACCATTATCTTCACATATTAAAGAGTATCTCATATTTATGACTGACTACATATGTTATTTGGACTTCCCTGATGGCTCAGCAGTAAAGAATCCTTCTGCAATGCAGGAGACGTGGCTTTGATCTATGCATCGGGAAGATTCCCTGGAGAAGGAAATGGCTACCCACTCCAGTATTCTTGCCTGGGAAATCCCATGGACAGAGGAGCATGGCAGGCTACAGTCCACAGGGTCACAAAAGAGTCGTACACGACTCAGTGACTACACCACCACCACCAAACAAGTTATTTGCCCAGAGTACATCAAAGATTCCAGCAACCTAATCAGTAATTCTTTCTTTTCCCTTTTTTAAAAAATATAAAAATGCAGTACCCGTTCCAAGATTAATAGTTAACAGACATGAGTGGCAAATTATAATTGAGTAGCACTAATAAAAACTAATACTGCCAAAATTAATCATCATTATTGAGCATTTACTACCTACCAGTGATGGCATAATTTAACCCATCCTGATAACAACTCCAAGATGCATCATTTTACAGACGAGGAAACTGAGAAAGGTTAAACTCTATGCCCAAGGTCACAGAGCTTGTAAATGATAGAGTCAGAACTCAAACTCAAGATATGTTTTATGATACCAAAGTTCATAATTTTAATCACACAATTTACTGCCTTAAAAAATTAGTCTACTCCTTTACAGTCAACCCTCTACCCCAAAATTCCTACTCTACACAACCACTGGTCTATTCTACAACTTCACTAGTGTTGCTTTTTTGCCCATTTTAGAACTTCACAAAGATGGAATCATATATAAACCCATGGTATAAAGGATGACCCTCTCCCCTTAGCATACTTTTTGAGATTTATCTTTATTCTTACACTTATTAGTAGCTCAGTTCCTTTTTACTGCTGAGTAATATTCCATTGGATGAATCTACCACAATTTATCCATTCATCTGTGGATGGACATTTTGACTGTTTGTTGTTTGGGACTATTATGAATAACATTGCTAAAAATCATTTGAGGTTTTTGTGGATAGATATTTTCATTTCTTCTGAATAATTACCTAGATGTGGACTTGATGGATCATAAGGTAAATTTACTTTTAACTTTGGGCTTCCCTTATGGCTCAGTGGTAAGGAACCTGCCTGCCAGTGCAGAAGCGGGTTCAATCTTGGGGTCAGAAAGATCCCCTGGAGAAGGAAATGGCAACCCACTTTAGTGTTCTTGCCTGGGAACCGAGGAGCTTGCTGGGCTACAGTCCATGGGGTTGCAAAAGTCGGACACAACTTAGTGAGTAAACAACAACAATTTTAAACTTTGAATGAAATATGCCAGACTATTTCCCAACTTAGCTGTACCATTTTGTACACCGACCAGCAATGCATGGGATTTCCAGCTGCTCCACTTCCTTACCAACAACTGGTTTTGTCAGTCTTTTTAACTTCAGCCATTCTAGTGGGTGTGAAGTGATAGCTCACTGTGGTTTTAATTTGCCATTTCCAGATGACTAAATACGTTGAGCACTTTTTCACATGAATATTACCTATTTGTATATCTTCTTTTTTAAAGTACCTGTGTGTTAAGTCTTCTGCTAATTAAAAAAAAAGGGTTGGGGTTTTTAATCTTCTTATTGAGTTGGGTGAGTTCCTTATGCACATTGCAACATCATCAGTCGCAGTAACTTATAGCTCAATCACTAGGGTTCGGGGGATCTCAAAGTATGAGCACTTCCCTAAATTCGGCTCTTCCTGGACAGTAGAGTCCCCGTCCCGCACTTTCAGAACAAGGCATTTATGGAACAGGCTTGCTGAAACATCAATATCAACTACACCCCCACACACACACAGTGGTACATCAGCTTCCCATTCCTGCTGCAAACCTTGTCCAAACCCTATCAGCTGTTTCTCAACATTCCACCCAACAAAGAACGAGGAGGAGGAGGACTTGGGTGTCACTACCCAATGCAGCCATTAAGTTTGACTCTCTTCTCCCTAAAGTTCCCCCAGCAGGTTCAGACCCGAAGTCAAGGTGTTAAAGGAGGAGAGGTCATGCCACAGAGGGAGATGGTGGCCTGACAGTGCATTTACTTTCAGTTTCTTGCACTCACACTTGCAACTCAACTGAACAAACTTATGTTTTCAGTCCACCCAAATCCTCACTTCTGAGATCCTTCTCTTGGCCTGGGGGACTCCTGGACTCAGCAGCTACAGCCCAACTGCCTTTTGGCTAGGGCCACGGAGTGGAGTGTACAGCAACCAAAGCAAGCACCATCCAGACCACCTCTCAGCTCAGCCCCTGAAGATTCTAGGAGGTAGAACACGGAAGGGCTCCTACTCCTCCTGCCCCCACCACCCTTGCCTGCCACATGGATGAGAGCATTCCCTACCAGATGCCAGTCTTTGCAGACCCCCTAGCCCAGCCTTCAAGGCGCTCATCCTTTCTCTTTCAAGAAGCCACGTCTATGTCAGCACTCCATGCTTTTGGCTTAAAACTGTCCAGAACTGGAAGGCAGTTGAGATTCTAGACTCTCCTTGCAAGCTAACCAAGCTGCCTGTCACTGTTTCGTGGAGACTGGCAGACGACACGGTAGTCCTAGGACAGAGATGGGGACTTATCACACCCAGCACGGCAAGAAACGGAAGCACCATGTGTGTCTTGGATCCCTTGTTGCCCCCGTGTCCCACAGGGCAGACGTGGAGAGGAGCCCAGGCATATGCTGTGCTGGCAGTGGGTTTACACTGAGGAACCCTGAGCCTAAAACCTGAATCGTTTCTCATGGGCTGAAGCACACCTGCCCTTTGTCCAAAGGGAGATACTATCTTTATGACACTGGAGGTATAAGCAAATCTGCCCTCTGCTACGACAGGAGTCACTAACCCGATTACCCAAGGCTTTACGCTATACAAACATCCTGGAGAAAGCTGTCCCTGCCTCTCTTGTAACAAGTACGAAACGAGAGAGACCCATGGGGAGCTGTCTCCCAACAGTATACCTCTCTACTTATTTATTTTAGCAACATGTTTTGTACTTCGAGTGTTTAGGCCTTGTATATATTTTGGTAAATTTATCCCTAAGTGTTTTGTGTTTTTTGATGTATTGTAAATGGCCTTATTTTCCAACTGGTTGGTTGTTGCTAGTATATAGGAATTCAACTGACTATTTTACATTGTCCATGTATCTTACAACCTAGCTAAACTCACTAAATCTTGTGTAGAGTCCACAGGATTTTTTAGAAAGATAATTCTAGAATTATTTGAGAATAATAATTATCTGTATTATTATTTATAATAATAACAACAACCTGTAGTTCTTCCTTTCCAACCTGCACGTCTTTTGTTTCCTTTCTTGCCTTGCCACACAGGCTAGTACCTCCAGCAGAATGTTGCATAAAAGCACAGACATCGTTACCTTGTTTCCAGTCTTAATCTTAGCTGTAGGTTTTTCATAAATTCCCTCTGTTGGGTTGAGGAAGGCAACTTATAGTGCCAGAGTGTAGTTGTTTCTTTTTTCAAATGGATCCCTAATCATGTTTTTTTCTGCAACTAGTGAGATAAACATATGGCTTTTTCTCCTTTGTGAAAGTCACTCAGTTGTGTCCGACTCTTTGCGACCCCATGGACTACACAGTCCATGAAATTCTCCAGGCCAGAACACTGGAGTGGGTAGCATTTCCCTTCTCCAGAGGATCTTCCCAACCCAGGGATTGAACCCAGGTCTCCCACACTGCAGGCAGATTCTTTACCAGCTGAGCTACAAGAGAAGCCCAAGAGTACTGGAGAGGGCAGCCTATCCCTTCTCTAGCATATCTTCCCGACCCAGGAATCGAGCCAGTGTCTCCTGCACTGCACGTGGATTCTTTACCAACTGAGCTATCAGGGAAGCCCATTTTCTCTTTTAGTCTTTGAGTTATATTGATTTTATTAAGCCAATTTGCACTGCTGAAATAAACCCTACTCAGTAAAATTATATACAATTATATTCTATATATATTGCCAAATTCTGTTGGCTAATACTTTATTAAGTAATTTTGTCTATACTTATAAGAGCTCTTGGTCTGTAGTTTTTTTGTAGTGACTCTCTGGGGACAATGCCAGTCTAACAAAATAAGCAGGGACATTGCCCTTTTTCAATTTTCAAGAAGCATCTACATGGAACTGTTACTATTTCCTCCTGAAATGTTTGTTAGAATTCACCAGTAAAGCCATCTATTTAACTATAAATTCAATTTCTTAAATAGATGTAGGGTTTTTCGGGTTATCTCTTTCTTTTAAATGACCTCTGATATTTGATAGTTTGTATCTTTTAAGGAATATGTCTATCCCTCTAAGTTGCCAAATTTATTAGCATAATGTTACACATAGTATTATTTCAATGTCTGCAGAGGTGGCAACTCTTCATTTCTTATTTTGGTAGTTTCTGTCTTTTCTCCTTTTTTTTCTGATCAGTCTGGAGATTTTTCAGTTTTATTGATCTTCTCAAGAATCATTTTGGCTTCACTGACTTTTCCCAACAGTTTGTCCATTTTTAATTTAATTGACTATTATCTTTATCTCCTTCCTTCTGCTTACTTTGTTTCTTCTAGAAGCTTAAAATGGAAGCACAGATCGGGATTCAACAAACCATAGCATTCAGATCAAATTAAGACCATAGTCCATTTATGTATTGCTCTCCAACTAAGAATGATTTTTACATTTGTAACTAGTTGGGGGAGGGGTCTACAAAACCTAAAATAGTTGCCATCTGTCCCTTTACAGAAAGTTTGCCAACACTTGGTTTAGATCATTGATTTTAAACCTTTCTTCTTTCCTAAAATAAACATTTAGTGTTAAAAATTCCCCCAACACTGCTTTAACTGCATTCTGCTAATCTGGATGTTTTTATTATCATTCACTTCAAATCTTTTCTAATATTCCTTGTGATTGCATCTTAGACCCATGGAAAATAAAGTGTGCTATTTAATCCCCAAATATTTGCGGATTTTTCTACCTTTTATTATCAATTCTAATTTACTCCTATCATTGTCAAAGAGTGTAATACTCTACCATTTCCACTGTGTGAGATGACATTTGGAGGCTTGTTGGAGGCTCAGCGCATGGCCCACCCTGGTGAACAGTGCGCGTGCACTGGAAGAGAACTTGTGCTCTGTGGCTGCTGAGAGGAGTGCCCCATAAACGTCCAATAGGCCAAAATGGCTGAGAGTGCTGCTCAGACCTTCCAGTCTTTCTTTTTCCTCTTCTATCTATTACTGAGACAGACTGTTAAAATTCTCAAATATGATTGTGGATTTGTTTCTCCTGTGCATTTTTAGTTACTCGTGTATTTTAAAGCTCTGTTATTAGGAAGAGCATGTCCTCTTCTGATGGTCCTATTAAAAGAGACCAGGAGCTATAGGACTAGGAAGGAGTCCCCTTGGAAGTAGGAGTAAAGTTCAAACTTCCAACCAGAAAAGGTCTGAGCAGTCTGGCCAGTCTCTAAGTAGCATGGGCTGTGCAGAGTTCTGGAGCCAGCACACCTCAAAGGCCACTGAGCAGATTGTAATAACTGCTTTATGATTAGACATCCCTACTGTTTTAATCAGGGTCACATGCAGGGCAGGGTGGCCTCCGCTAAAAGAAAACTCTCAGAAGGAGCTTGTGGGCATGGCAGGAAAGGGTTTGGCCATCTAGTGACATGAATCATCACTCTAATTTTATCCCTTAGGAATGGAAGATATGCCCTAGCACATGCAACCTCATCACCCCTGTGTTGAGGACCCCTCCAAGAAGAGAGAGAAGAGAGGATCTTCACAAGCTGACAGGATAGAGGCGCTGTAGTTTACCTCACGTGTCTGAAGGGTTACCTCTCAAGGTATGGAAAGAAAAGAACAGCAAATATACAACACATTTCCCATGCTTCCAGTATTTTCTGCTCATAAAACAAAGTTTTTAAAGCTTTAGTTTTAAACTACTTTTTAATTTTTATCAGTATTTACTTAACAAATATGTACTGCTGCCCAACTTTCTGGAGGGAAATTAACCAAAGCCTTTGCCCAGACAGACCTTAGAAGTCAACAGAGACCTCAGAAGTCAACAGAAGAGTGGCATGATCACAGCTATAGTTTGGGAGGATTAACTTCATCTTGGAGTTTTATTGGACGGAAGGCAGGGAAACCAGTTACAAGGCTGTTACAGTAATTAGTTCAAGTCAGAGATAAACGAAGGGTCTGATTTAGGACATTAAAATAAATAAATACAACATAAAAACAATGTAAGATAGACACGACAAATGCTCTATGCTTTCACACTTTTAATTTTTTTTTTTTTTTTTGAGACTATTACCAGAGCTGAAGCACTGTTCTTTTTCTTAGTTACAGGTGGAGGACAACCCGGTAAACAACTATTTTCACTCTTGCACATAATAATATAAAGTGGTGAACTACCACCATATTATAGATGATAACTTGTCAGATGTTGGGACAGAAACATCTGGATGTTTAAGAACTACACTTTTGTACCTAAAGCTTACCACTAGCACTAACTGGTTAAGTATACTACTTGGATTTTAGCTTTCATTTCTAAGGTCTAGCATCAACAACTCAAAAACTAAGTACAGAATTACATTTCTCAAACTAAACTGGCAGCAATGGACTGTAAGACATGAGTCTTGAAGAAATGCTGGGAAGTTTGTATTTTCATTTCAGTAATATATTTTTTTAAAAAGTATATTCTGGATTACCACCATCAGTGGTACCAGAATTAGAGTGGGCTAAAGAAAAAGGTATATAAGGATCTTACAAGGTAAACGATATATTTAAGCCACGTGGAAGTCAAACCACCTAACCAGTGATCTAATGAGGAAAGTTTTGTGACACTCAAACTTAGAAAAATAGTGTAGGAGTTGAGTTATTGTATGATACACAGCATGGGGCTTCCCAGGTGGCTCAGTGGTAAAGAAACTGCCTGCCAGAGCAGGAGATGCAGTTCGATCCGGGGTCAGGAAGATCCCCTGGACTAGAACCTGGCAACCCCCTCTGTATTCTTGCCTGCAGAATTCCATGGACAGAGGAGCATGGCGGACTACAGTCCATGGGGTCCCAAAGAGTCTGACAGACTGAGTGACTGAGCATGCACACCCACACAGAGCATATGGAAAGCTCCACGTCTAGTCACGGCAGACAATGGCATACCGACTATGTAAGCAAAGTTTCCGTTTCATCAAAACATCATTCATCACCCTAAATTTTACTGGCTCTATAGTTTTGTTCATATTTCATTTATACCTCCCTAAAAGCAATAAGCATAAGGGATTTATATACATCTAAAAATTAAGTATTTTAATACAGTGAAACTATATAGGCCAATCCTGACAATTCACAAAATTTTTTCCCTTTAAAGGGGGACTGTATATTATTCATGCTGTAAGACTAACATGGAGGAAAAAACATGGAGATTCAAATCAGAAAGATGTGTTTCCAAATCTTGACTCTCCTCATTGCTTATCGTGTAGCCCTAAGCACTAATTTCTCTAAGCCCCAGTTTACTAGCAGAGTTACTGTGAAGATAGTTATGTGGTATGCTAAATCACAAATGAAAATTGTTCTCTTTTTTCTCTATCTAAATTAGCTTCTCCTGACTTCTGTCTTGTTTAATTTTTATAATTTGTTGGGGGGCCGGGCTGCGCCACATGGCATGTGGGATTTCAGTTCGCTGACCAGAGATTGAACCAGGGCCCTGGGCAGTGACAGCTCCGAGTCCTAACCACTGGACCACCAGGGAATCTCCTCCCCATAAGATTTTTAATCCATCATATATCATGCAGATTACACCTTCACAATATCTCCTTCCCACTGCAACCAAGAGTTTCTAAATCTCCAAAGCTCAGAGCCAACTACTGTATTTTTTACCTTTATCTTCTCTTCCCTGCGACACATCCCACAGAAAAAGCTACAGGACTTATCTCACCTGAGTGCACCTCTGAGGCTGTCACTCTCCTACTCAAACATTTTCTGTAACCCTGAAGGCCTTCTGCATTACAGCCCGACCCAACCTATCCTTCCAATGTTACCTCCACCAATTACAAAAGTGATAGTTTCTTGGAGGAGGGAATGGCAGACTACCCCAGTATTTTTGCCGTGAGAACCCCATGAACAGTCTGCAAAGGCAAAGATACTGAGGCATCTCCAAGCCCTAGCAGAGTACATGACACACAGTAGAAACCCAATGGTAACATTCGAAAAAAAAAAAAAAAGTAGTGGGAATCTGCAATGCTCCTCTTCACCAAAAAAGACACTCGACTAACTCCACTGGCATAACTCTTCACTGCTTTCTAACACATTTCTAACTATTAAAAGGCAACTCTTTCAACAATAATCTAAAAACTGGCCTTTAAATACAATCACAAGGAATCACAAAAAGACAATGGCAATGGGTGATTTAAAAAACAAAACCAAAAAAGCCAATGAGTAAGCATGCTTCTTTATTTATTGGGCTTCCCTGGTGGCTCAGCTGGTAAAGATTCCGCCTGCAATGTGGGAGATGTGGGTTAGATCCCTAGGCTGGGAAGATTCCCTGGAGAAGGAATAGCTACCCACTCCAGTATTCCGGCCTGGAGAATTCCAGGGACTGTATAGTCCATGGGGTTGCAGAGTTGGGGACACGACTGAGCGACTTTCACTTATTTTATTTTTAAAATTCTTAGTACTGACTTAGCAGCTGAGTTGGCAGAGACCAAACAACTGCAATGTAAGAGTTATAAGAAAAATACAGTAACAACAATCAAATTCCTACTGGATAAAACATCAGGAAAAAATGATTTTAAAAACTCATTAACTAAAACCTCTGAGTACCTCTCAGTTATTTCCCCTGAAAAAATACTTTTGGTCTCTCAGTCCTCTAGTGAATAAATTTGGACACACAATGGGCAAGCTATACACACACATACACACAAAATATTTCCTCTCTGAATAGAACACACAAAGAATAAAACTGTATGACATGCTATGACATCATCTCTTTGTAGGAAACTTGGATATGGAAAACCATTGCTAATCATAAACATTACCAGGGGACATTTCTTAAACATTCACCTCTCTGTTTACTTATATACTCAACCTTCAACTGACCCAAACTACCACTACAAAAGCTGGAGGAAAAAAAAAAAATCAGAGGGCCCCAAGTTAACGTATAAAAATGTGATTCATACGTAACTTTTCAGTAACACTACTGTTGAGGATCTGCAGCACAATCTAAAGCATAGATGGATCTTTAGGCAACCTAACAAAACCAGACTGTGGCTGTCAAAAGCTCAATCAGCCCAATTCTCCAGCTCTTGAAACAAAGGGCTAAAAAGTCCAGTAGGTTAAATAAAACAGAGGTCTCAAATCGTCTTTAACCTGCTTAAAATTTGAATCATATCAAGTGTGAGCATCAAGTCATCACAACTTCCTTCTTAACAATGAAGGCCAAACTTGTGAACCAAAATAGGGCTCCCAAAGCTGTATTTCACTTGGATCCTAAAATCTACTGTAAAATCTTCCATAACTTTACTCTCTGAATTCATGAAATGGATGAGAGGCAGGGAAACACATGGATATCAGATATGATGGACAGTATCTCAACTGTCATCTGCCGGATGGCAGGGGCCAAGGAGTCCTCTACAGATGACAGAGCCATCAAAGAAAGAGGCAACATTGTCAGTGATTACAGAACTGGTCCACAGGCTCACAAAACGTGAACATCCACACCCCAACAAGTTACAGACTATGATCTAAGACCCAGAGCTTAAATGCAGAATAAAATGCCAACGTTCGGCCTCCTTAAGGGAACGTACAACCCCATAAACTGCTGGACATCATCAAACCAACACCCGCCGGAGTGGATATTTTAAACATTCAATCAGGAAACCAGGATAACTGCTAGCGGTTCCTCTAGGCCTCAGCAGCAGCCTTGGGTGTAAGAGCAAACTCGAGTCCTCTTAATACTCAAAAGAATAATGTTGATGTCATGACGAGGCTGCCGATCCTTTGCACTCTGAACTAGCCCTTCCTTGAGCCGCTGGGCGATCCTTCGCCCACCCGCCCCCTCCCCACAAATAAAGCGACCTCGCCACGGAGCAGCCCTCGGGTAGCCCCTGGCTCCTCTACCTCCGGCGGCGGCCGCTTTCTCCTCCCTCCGGCTCCGAGGTGGGGGCTCCAGAAGGTCCCGGGCAATCCCGAGCCCGGGCGGTGCTGCTTTTGCGTGTGCACGCTGGCTCCGGCCAGCCGCTTCCTCCCCTCGTCTGCCGGACCAGGAACGCTACTGGGGAACCCGGGGGCCGCGGACGGAGTCCCGGGTGGCGACGCCGCCGCGGCCGCCGCCTCTGGTATGTCAGGGGCCGGGATTGTATTTCGAAAGATCCGCCATTTTCACCTCGTCATCACCATCACAGCTCAGCAGCTTCGCCGACAGCCCGAGCCCGGGCCGCCGCCGCCGCCGCCGCCAGTAACCTCCCCCTTCCTCCGCCTCCCCTCCGCGGCCCTCCCCTCCCGAGAGGCGCACACCCACATATCCGGGGAAACCTCCCGCCGGCCCCGCCAACCTTCAAACGCTCGGGGAGACACCACTGCACACACAGCCCACGCCGAGACCTTTCACCCCGCCACGGAGGGGAAATCGCGCTACCTGCAGGGTCCCCAGTCCGGCATACTTTTGTTTTGAAGAGCAAAAGAAAAAAAAAAGCGGAAGGGGGCAGAGGGACCACCAAGAGCTTCCACTCTTTGCCACTTTCAGGACAGCAACTTCAGAGAGATGATGGAATGCCTTTGATGCGCTGTGTCCATCGCAGACACGAAACAACAACAGGATCAAGACCTGGAATGTCATTCACCAGCCCTGACATATTCCTCCACCGCCAGCACCGCTTTTGACAGAATGGGCTGTTTCCCACCGCACTTCAGACCTCTCTGATACATTTGTAAATTTACAGGCATTGATTCTTATGCAGATACAGTGGTCACGACGTCTAAGTTTTCAAAACAAAAGTTCCTAACTGTTTCCTCTTAACTTCCTCTGATCATTTCTGTCCATAAACACTGTGACTTCCAGTTCGTTTGTCATTAGTTAAAGACGTCAAAGAGCAACTAGGTTTAAAATGTACGGATCCTACTCAGGAGTGAACCTTCTCTAAAATACAGAAAATATACCTCAGAGTTAAAAATTTTTTTTGCCAAACGTTTTTAGAAATCTAAGTCATCAAATTAACAAAAAAAATCTGCCGCTGAAATTTTTGATACAGTGAAAATAAGCAGCGTGCTTTAGAAAAGACCCTAGAATTACCTACCCAGCTCCACCAGCATCTCTCATCATGTAGTTTAATAAACAACTAAAAGAGAAGATAGGCATGTTTTAATCATCAAAGAAATAACAAGAAAACATAAGCTGCATGGCTTCTGAAAACAATAAAATTTTTCTAAAAAACTAAATTGGCTACCTTTGCTAATTTCAGATTTGATAACCACCCATTTTTTAAAAGGTCAATTCTGTGCCCACCATTCAACTACAGCATAAGCTCTCAAAAATCTATCTGAAATGAGCAAACTGAATTTCCAGGTTTCGAACAGAGCCACTCTACTGTCTTTTTAAAGAAGTTAGTTTAAGAGAAGGGTAGAAACTCAACAAGGCATTTCATTTCCTTACCTGGCTTGAATGACAACTCCATAGAAAAGTCGATAGCTTCAGGCTTAAACAAGTGCTATCATCACCCAACCCCGTCGCCGTTTTCTATATGCAGCCGGCTAGACGCTGAGAGTATCCAGCCTTCCCAATTTTTTCATCTGTAAACTTTACTTCTCCACCGCCAGCCCCGGCCACCCGCACTCCGCTTGGTGCTTACCGTTGCTTGGCCAAGCTAAGTGCTGGCCCGCTCCCTACCCCGTGCACCTCGGGAACATTATGACATTTGGCCGGTGGGCTTCGCGAGGAAAACGGACAGACACGAAGAAGACACCACTACAAAGGGGCACAGGAAGGACGCGGCGGCGGGCAGCAGGGAAAAGGAGGGGCTGGTACAAAATGACACAGCAGCCAAACCGGTTCCCAGAAACCCGGGGCCGACACGGCGGCTCCTCCGGCCGCGCAGCGTGCGTGTCAACAGCCGCGGGAGCCCTTCCTCCGAATCGCCGGGAAGGGCGGGCTGCCGGCCGAGCGCCGGCCCAGCCAGGTGACAGCCGCCCTCTCGAGTGCCGGCGGGAAGGGGCCGAGCCCGGAGGATCCTCCCGCCTCCTGCGGCCCGGGGGATGGGGCGCGGCGGCCCCCAAGACTGCAGGTTCCCGCTCTCCGCCATGGCCCCTCTAGCCCGGGCTCCCGGAGGGGACAGTCCGGCGCCCACTCCCGCGCGCCTCCGTTCCCGCCAGCCTGCCCGGGGCCCCCTCACCCTGGGGGGCTGACACTCACCAAAGCCGGCGGCGCCGCCGCCTCCTTCTCACGCCGCGCTCCCTGGCCTCCCAGCAGCCGCGGCGGCGGCGGCGCCTCCGAGACACAGACCCGGGTTTGTTCAAAATCACGCGCCCAGCGCCATTCCACCGCCGCATCCCATAATACGCTGGGCCCTCCCCTCCCGCGCGCCCCTCTCGGCCCGCCCCTCCGCTCGGCCCGCCCCGCCTCCCCTGCCGGCTTCCTTCCCGCCCCTTCCGCGGCGCCTGGCCACGCCCCTTGGCAACCCTATCGGCGTCATCCCGCAAGGCGCCGAGAGTGCGCTCCGGCTCCACGTGACGCCGAGTGGGCGCTCTGTCAAAGCTTTCGCATGGAATGTTCCATCCGGCTGAACCCGGGAGGGACTGAGGTGGGGCGAAGCGCGGGATCGCGCCTGCGGTTGGAGGGACTGCCTTATCGTCCAGCTTTCCTTGTTAGGAAGTCTGTGCAGTAGGTGCGATTTCCAGTGTCTTGCCGCTGTTTGATGTTCTTGCGTGGGAAAGTGATCGGTCGTCACATAATGCCAAATCTCTTAGTTTCTGAGGCGCTGACCCCTTTTGCAGGGGTCGCTAAAAAGCCCCTGGAACAGCACGCAGAGTTAAACTTATTTTGAAAGGGACTTTTTTTTTTTTTTTTTTTTACAGTGTACTGCCAAGACTAACAAAATTCAAATTCTTGGTATTTGGTCACCTTTTCCTTGTATTTTTCCCGCTATTCTTTTTATAAAGTAAGAAAAGATACCCAAATTTGGAGTCGGATCAGCACACGCACAGAGATTCCGTTAATAACTGCCCTGTGTGAGACAAAAACTGCAGAGGAAACAACAGAAAATATACAGAGTATACGTAATATAAATGGTGTGGTACAGTCTAATTGCTAATGGAGCGCGGAGGACATACAGGTCAACGAGGGAGGCTGTAGCTTGGGAACACAATGGAGGAGGTGAGGCATGCTGTAGTGGAAGCAGCAGTCACTTTGGAGTCAAGCAGTCCTGGTTTCAAATTCTGGCACCTTCACTAATTGGTATATAACGTTATCAAGTTTCTTTTCCCATCTACAAAAGAAAAATAACAAAGCTTCCGAGGATCCTGACGATCATGTAAAGCAGCTACACACACTGTCTGCCTCAAATGTTAGTTCTATTTTGCCAGAATCAACAGCACACCCATCCCGTCCGTCTACCTCAAATTCTATGGTTAGGATTTAGCAAGGCAGTTCAGGGGCGGGGCTTCCCTTGTGCTCAGCTGGTAAAGAATCCACCTACAATGCAAGACACCTGGGTTCGATCCCTGGGTTGGGAAGATCCCTGGAGAAGGGAAAGGCTACCTACTCCAGTATTCTGGCTTGGAGAATTCCATGGACTGTATAGAATTTAGCAAGGCAAGTGGCATGAAATTAGCAGAAGCCGGGTCTGTGCAAGAAAACGTTGATAAAGCTGAATGATGCCCAGGCGTTACTGAGGATCAGTAGGGTTAGTTCCATTTACGAAGAGCTTTGAGGGCTAGTGTAAGAAAACATGAGTCGGACACGACTGAAGTGACTAAGCAGCAGCAGCAGAAAGAAAACATCCTCGTGGTTACCATGGGGCACCTCTGGAAGGAAGAAGAGAGTGAGATGGGCACCCAAACCGGGCTGGAACCTAGGGAAACAAAGACTCTCCCACACAAGGAGAAAAATTCTCAGGTTATTCCACAAGGCTAGCATAATCTGGATACTAAAATCCCCCCCAAGGCAAAGAACACCAAAAGAAAAGGAGAATTCTTCTATTCTCACTATGACTTTGTAACAAAGACAAAATTGAGTATTAAGACAAAATCCAGTAACACAGTAATAAAAAAATTCACACTGTAACAAAGTACACTTCATTCCAAGAATGATGGTTTAACATTAAGTAATCTACTTAGGACGTTTGTTAAAGGAGAAGAGCCAAATTATATTTCTTAGAGATGTTTCATATAACATTCAACAGCCATTTCTCTTTTTTTAAAGTGTGTAATTCAGTTGTCTTTAGTTTATTCACAAAGTTATGCTGCCATCACCACAGTCAATATTAAAACTTTTTTTTTGTTTTGGCCTTGCTGTGTGGCCTGCAGGATCCTAAATTTCCCAATCAGGGATAGAACCCAGGAATCCTTCAGTGGAAAGGAAGAGTCACAATCACTGAAGCACCAGGGAATGCCCTCAACAGCCATTTCTGAATTTTAAAAATGCTCAGCAAACTAGAAATAGAAGCACAGTTCCTTAATTGGATCAAGATTATCATCAAAAAACAGTAGGAATATCATAGGTTAGAGTAAAAAGGCAGAAGCACATTAAAATCAGGGACCCACAAGGATGCAGGGTTATAACAGTTATTTAAGATTTTTCAGGGCATCCTAGCTAAATGCAATAAATAAGAACATTACATAGAGAGGTTTAAGTAGTGGAAAAAAGAGACAAAATGGTCCTTATTAAAAAATAATCACAAACAGCTCAGTGTTGTGGTTAATTGCATGGCCTCTGGAGCCAGACTGCCTGGGTACAAATTCTGGCCCTGCTACTTAGTAGCTGTGTGAACCTAAGCAAGTTACTTTCCTCTTGCACCTCCGCTTCCTCATCTATAAATTGGAAAAAATAAAAGTATCATCACAAGGTTGTCATGAAGATTAATAAGGTATTATGTGTAAAGCACATGGACCAGTACCTGGCATGTGGTGAGCACCATGACTGAAAAACTATTAATAACCAAAGCTACAATACAGCCTAAAATAAATCTAACTTTTTACTCTTTTCAAGGAGAGCATTCTTAGCTCCTAAGAACCACCATTCAAACAAAAGGGAAATTTTGTTTATATTTGCCTCAGGGCTTTTCCAGATGGACTAAAAGCGTTTATTTAGCAAGTATTTGTTGATCATCTACCAGATGCTAAACACTCAGCAAGGCAGTGAGAATGAAGTGGTGAACATGACAGAGGACAGAGCACTCTATCCTATGGAACTTTCTGCCACGGTGGAACTGTTCTGTATCCACACCACCTGATAGTAGCCACTTGTCACCTGTGGCGGTCAAGCAAAGGAAACATGGCTAGTGTGAATTTTCATTTCATTTCATTGTCATTAATTTAATAAATAGCCACACGTGGCTGATGACTACAGCACCAGACAGAACAGCTTTACAGGAAGTGATAGCCAAAAATTAACAGGAAAAAAACTAAGAGATTTTAAATAAAAAGTTTCTCAGGAAGATATTAAAACAAAAAAAATTAAAGGATGGTGTAGAGGTATGAATTGCTTAGATGAAAAAAACAAAATGTATTACTAGACACCTATTATGTGCCAGATATATACTGCTAGATACAAAGTACACACAAGTTAATAAAATTTTCTTAAAATATATTCATTTCCAAAAGATTATTTAGAAGTTCCTTTGCTCTTGGGTCCATTTTCATAAATCCAGGATGTCTCTATAAAGCAACCGTCATGTGTAAATCTATATAGGTGTAATTATCACTTTTATTTCTTTTTCATTATCACATAACTTTTTATAATAGATATACAAACCCCTTATCAACAATTTTAAAATCCAAAATGTTTTGAAAACTGAAAAGTTTCTGGAAGCTAATGGCAAACTCATTTAGTAGGAAGAGCAATATGACAATAAGGTATTAATATTCTCTAGAACATCTCATGTGAATATACCTATGTGTCAGTGCAGAAATATGAATGTGTTTGATTATGGAATTTGATAAAGGCTAAAGAGTTTGGAAGGAACTTTCTGAGGTGATGGAAATGTGTTTGACCTTAATTGTGGTCTTGGTTGTTTGACCTTAATTGTGTTCTTGGTTGTATAAGGGCATATACCATGGCCTAAACTCATTGAGTATACTTACAATGGATGTGTTTTATTATAACACATGTGTAAATTATCCATTAAAGTTGGTGTTAAAAGGGAAAAAAAAAAAAAAGTTCTTAAAATTTGTGCACTTGCTTTCTAAAATTCAAAATATCCTCAGTTACAAAACACATCGCTACCCAAGGGTTTGGAATAAGGGAATGTAGATCAGTATCAGAGAAGGCAATGGCAACCCACTTCAGTGTTCTTGCCTGGAGAATCCCAGGGACGGGGGAGCCTGGTGGGCTGCCGTCTATGGGGTCGCACAGAGTCGGACACGACTGAAGCGACTTAGTAGCAGCAGCAGCAGCAGATCAGTATCAGGGATTCCCTGGTAGCTCAGCAGTAAAGAATCCGCCTGCAATGCAGGAGTCATAGGAGCTGTAGGTTCAATCCCTGGGTCAGAAAGACTCCCTGGAGGAGCACATGACACCCACTCCAGTATTCTTGCCTGGAGAATCCCATGGACAGAGGAGCCTGGTGGGCTACAGTCCATAGGGGTCGCAAAGAGTTGGACACGACTGAAGCCACTCAGACTCACGGGTGCAGATCAGTATCACTTTGAACACATGCCAGGTTTTTTCACTTATGGTGCAGGATGTGATTAATAATGTCAAACCACCTAAAAAACAAAACCAACCACTAAAATCATCTGTTGATATCAAGTAAAGTTCATTTACGTTTCCTCTGGCTTTATGATTCCTTTGCCTCCCTATTAGTCATTTTTGTTTTTCTACTACAAAGGATAGAAGTAGGGGCTCCGCTATTATGTTCTGAGGTTGTTGCCCTGTTCAGGTTATAACCATCCCTGTGGTTAGGAATGGGGTTTTCCCTTGGAGGAAGTAGATATTGCCAATATCAGCCATCCTGGGAGGCACATCTTGAGACAGGATATGGGAACTTGAAAGAAGGGCTCACACAGAGAGAGGGAAGTGCTTCTTCTTCCTCAGCCTTGCTTATTCAGACTTGGACACAGAGTTCTAGGCTTCCCTGGTGGCTCAAATGGTAAAGAATCTGCCTGCAATGCAGCAGACCCCGGGTCAGGAAGATCCCCCGGAGAAGGGAATGGCAACCCACTCCAGTATTCTTGCCTGGGAAGCCCCAAGGACAAAGGAGACTGGCAGGCTACAGCCCATGGGGTTGCACAGAGTCCGACATGACTGAGCAATTAACATACATTCACAGAGAGTTTAATGAGTTTGAAGGAATTTTCCCCCTTTCCATCTAGTTGGGAAAAGAAAATGTCTGCCTCCAGAAAGACTAAAAACTAGGAAGAGGCTTTTTTTAGTTGACTTCTTTAAGTATTTAATCTGTTTATTTATTTCTTTTTGGCTGCGCTGGGTCTTTGTTGCTGTGCGTGAGCTTCTCTCTAGTTGTGACAAGTGGGGGCTTCTCTTTAGTTGAGATGTGTGGCTTCTCACTGCAGTGACCTCGCTAGTTGTGGAGCGCGGGCTTAGTGGCCTCTCAGCATGTGGAATCTTCTCGGACCAGGGACCAAACTGACGTTCCCTGCATTGGCAGGGGAATTCTTAACCACTAGAATTGTGGCTCAGCTGGTAAAGAAGCTGTCTGCAATGAGGGAGACCTGGGTTCGATCCCTGCATTGGGAAGATCCCCTGGAGAAGGGAATGGCTACCCACTCCAGTATTCTGGCCTGGAGAATTCCATGGACTATCTAGTCCATGAGGTTGCAAAGAGACAGACATGACTGAGCGACTTTCACTTTCAGAACAACCCAGGGAAGTCTTTGCTTTTCGTTGTAATTATAAAATATCTTAAAATTGTTCACGGCTTATAATCACAAACATTTATTTGTCTCCTGGTTTAGCCTAGATCACTGGGCTCAGGTAGGCCAGGTGGGAACCTAGGCTTTTGGTTGGGCTTCCATCTGTTCCATATACTTTAATTCTGGGCCCAAGCTAATAGGGCATTAGCTACCTAGGGCATACTCTTCTCCTAATGGATCACAGGAACACAACAAAATGGAGTGGAAACATGGTATCCTTTTAAAGGTTACCCCTCTGCTTTAACTTGGTGGCTCAGATGGTAAAGAATCTGCCTGTAATTCAGGAGATCCCTGGCTTGGGAGGATCCCCTGGAGAAGGGAATGGTTTACCCACTCCAGTATTCTTGCCTGGAGAATTCCACGGACAGAGGAGCCTGGCGGGGTCTACAATCCATGGGGTCACAAAGAGTCAGACACGACTTGAGCAACTAGCACTCCCCTTTAGTCAACGGGCACACTGTCACTTCTGCTTATGATCCATTGGGCAAAACAAGTCTTACAACCAAGCCCAACATCAATGAGATGGAGGGTATATATTTCTTTCAGTACCTCTCTAGTGAGAGGTACTGCAAAGGGTAAGGATGTATTACAAATTCTAGTACAAAGAGGAAATGAAGAATTGGGAGCATGGATTCCAACCAGCAGAAGAGGTAAATGCGAAGATGCAGTGTACATCAGCTTAAACAGGTGTAGCATGGGAGGAGGTCAGAGCACTTTCATACTTTATAATCTTCATGAAAACACCCACTTTCTTTGACAAAGACAAATGACCCTTCCATCTTTTGTAAATTGCAGTGCTTACACAGAATTAACCTCCTTATTCCAGTGAAACTGTTATTGTTTGTTCTTCCTCTGTAAAAATTCTAGACCTGGCCCTGGCCTGAAGCCTGTGAACTCACAAAGCTACCCACAAAGCTATCTGCTACATAGTTGTAACTTACTGACTATAGTAACTACTCTGCTTTAGGTTGCAAATCACAGAAAGCCCAAGGAAAAGTAGCTTATATATTTCATTCATATTTTTTTAACTTTTGAGTCAGACAGGACTGAGCAACTGAACTGAACTGAACTGATAGCCAATTAACAATGTTGTGATAGTTTCAGATAGACAGCAAAAGGACTCAGCCCTATAGATACATGTATCCATTCTCCCCCAAACTCCCCTTGCGTGCAAGGTGCCACATAACATTGAGCAGAGTTCCCAGTGCTATATGTAGGTCTTATGGGTTACCCCTATATATTTATTTATTTGGCTGTACTGTGTCATAGTTACTAGGGGTCTTTAGTTGCGGCATGTTAACTCCTAGTTGCGGCATGTGGGACCCAGCTTCCAGATCAGGGATCAAACCCAGGCCCCTGCATTGGGAGTCTGGAGTCCCAACCATTGGACCACCATGAACTGTCTGCACAGCTAATAAAATAAATAGCATAGAAATGGACTTCTCTTCAGAGAAGGCAATGGCAACCCACTCCAGTACTTTTGCCTGGAAAATCCCATGGATGGTGGAGCCTGGTAGGTTGCAGTCCACGGGGTCGCTAAGAGTGAGACACGACTGAGCAACTTCACTTTCACTTTTCACTTTCATGCATTGGAGAAGGAAATGGCAACCCACTCCAGTGTTCTTACCTGGAGAATCCCAGGGACAGGGGAGCCTCATGGGCTGTCGTCTATGGGGTCACACAGAGTTGGACACGACTGAAGCGACTTAGCAGCAGCAGCAGCAGACTTCTCTGGGATAATTCAGTAAGGAAAAGATATCCTTAAACTTCCTGGCTCATTCCTCCTTGCCATACCACAGTTCTCAACGTTTTAATTCACAGGCTTGCCTTCCAGTGGCCGTCACCTAGTACCATACACAGACATAACGCACACATCACACAAATGTTAACCACAGGGGAGAGAGATTTCTTCCCCTGCACCACTTCTTATTTGCAAGGTTAAACTTGTCCCCTGGAAGACTTCCCATCACGATGCACTGGCCAGACCTGGCCTGCATACATCATCTTAAACCATTCACTACTAAAAGGAAATGGAGTTACAATAAATGGCCTAGAGCAGGGTTGGCAAATTAAATTGTCTCACAGGGCACATTCAGCCTTTTTTCAATGGCCCACAAGCTAAGAGTGTTTCTCTATTTTTACATTTGTAAATGGAAGAAGAAGAAGGGAAAAGGGGGAAAGGAAGCCGAAGACGAAGAAAGTGAAAGTGAAGTTGCTCAGTCGTGTCCGACTCTTTGCGACCCCATGGACTGTAGCCTACCAGGCTCCTCCGTCCATGGGATTTTCCAGGCAATAGTCCTGGAGTGGCTTGCCATTTCCTTCTCCAGGGGATCTTCCCAACCCAGGGATCGAACCCGGGTCTCCCGCATTGTAGACAGACGCTTTACCATCTGAGCCACCAGGGAAGTTCGAAGATGAAGAAGCAGCAGCAAAGACGACAATGTGACTCACAATATCTAAAATACAATTTGACCCTTAACAGAAAGTGCTTGCAGGCTCCTGCCCAGATCGACCATGACCTACCTTAGGAAATGAAGAAAGGCCTAACTTCCCTGAGCACAGTACCAGTGTTAGGATTGCCATGTCACACATGTGTAATCTCCTCTGCTCTCCCCAAGCCCTGAGTTAAATCTTAGAAACCATTACTGAATAGTTCCATCATCCACCACTGCTGGGGTAAATTAAAGGAAAAGTCAATGTGTAGATGGGTGTGAGGATGTTATGGGGTAGCAGTGGGTTTTCATTTCTCTTTTCTTAGAATGATAGTGTTTATTGAACTATCCCCAAAGAAAAGGTACAGCTGAAGGGAAAACCATTAAAATGTAAGGTCCAGACACCTTCTCTTTTATCACTCCAACATATCACTCCATTGTCTTCTGAATCGCGTAATTTGTGACCCTTCTGTGCTGTGCTTGGTCGCTCAGTTGTGTCTGACTGTCTGTGTTCCCATGGACTGAAGCCCGCCGGGCTCCTCTCTCCACAGAATTTTCCAGGCAAGAATATTGGAGTGCATTTTCATTTCCTACTCCAGGGGATGTTCCTCGGCCCGGGCATCAAACCCACATCTCCTGCATTGGCAGGCAGATTCTTTACCGTTGAGCCACCAGGGAAGCTGTGAACTGGAGAGATGGAGGTAAATGTTATATATGCCTGGAAATGGGCACACATCTTTTTCTGCTAAGCTGTTAGTGTAAGAGGCTGAGTTATTCTGGTCAGGAGTTGAGCTGGGCTTGGGTTTTAGTGTTGCTATGGTTACCTTCAGTGCATCATTTTCAAATTCCTCTAAAGTTATTTTCTGCTTAGAGTTGGGGCTGCTTTTCTAAAGGTTTTTTTTTTTTTTTTCGTCAGTGTTACTGTTCCACTTTCAGCCTTTAGGCTTTCTGTGCTTTTACCACTCAGAGGAGTCCCTCTAAGCTTATGCGCTTCTCCCAGCAGTAACCTGCTTGCTATTTGGTACTTACTAGACTGCTTGTGGTGATGGGGAAGGAAGACAGTTTCTCTGTGGTCCTGTTCCAGGTTCATTCTCAGGCAGGCTCTGTGTCTCTGGGTTTTGGGGATCCTGACCCTCTCTTGAGCATTATGACCTCTAATAGTAGACGGTTTCCAGGCCACTCTTCAGGATTAGAAGTTTTGCTTTGGGGACTTTTTGTTTGTTTGTTTGTTTCATTTTTCCCATTTTTCCAGCTGCAGTAGGGCTTTACCTGTCCCCTGGAGAACAACTGGGTTTGCCGCCTTCTCCCATCAGTTTAAGTCTTCGTTCCTTGCGGGAGGAGGGTCTGGGTTTCTTCCTGCGTTTCCTGCAATGGCAGCCACTCCTCTCTGCTAAGCCTGAAGGACACAGAAGTCTTTCCCTTACCTTCCACTCTGCCCCCAGTCTTTGTCTTGGCTGCTCAGTGGTGGTCCCTGGAGAAGAGCCTGTGAGTGGATAGGAACTCTTTATATGATTGTGGTTCCCACGGGGTTCTACAAGCATGCCAACCTGCACTTGTCTCTGCGTGCTGAGTTGCTTCAGTCGTGTCCAACTGTTTGCAACCCCATGGACTGTAGCCCACCAGGCTCCTCTGTTAATGAGATTTTCCAGGCAAGAATATTAGAGTGGGTTGCCATTTCCTATTCCAGGGGATCTTCCTTAACCAGGGATCGAACCCACACCTCTTATGTTTCCTGCATTGGCAGGCAGGTTCTCTACCACTAACGCCACCTGGGAAGCCCCAGTCTGCACTTAGTCATTAGCAATGTATTTAAACATTCAGCAGAATTCTACCTTCCTCTCTGTATGGCTGCCCCATTTTCTTGCCCACACTCTCCCACAGGTGACTTGGTGCCAGCATCCCCTCTGCATTTGGAGGCACCTGTCTTTCCCGAGATTTCAGGTCATGAGTTGCTCTATGCCCTCAGCTCTTTGAGTGGCTTAATAAAATCTATGATTCTTTAGGTTACCTAGATTACTGTAGTATGGAAGGAGCAATGCTTTTTCCAGCTCTCTCCAGCTAAACAGAAGCTGGAAGTCCTCCAGGTGTTACTTTATTAAGGGGGTCTGAGGGTCTCTATTGTTGGACCACAAAGCTTACAGTTTTTCCGAGGACAATCTCCTTCTGCTTACTCGCTCAACCCATCCCTTCCTATTTGTCTTAGTAGCCCACAGACCTCTTGATTTACAACACATGCTGAATATCTGCTTCTGGTTGCTGCCATGGTTGGTGGCAGATTCAGATCATCCTCTTCACCTTCCCAGCATGAGTTCCTACTCACCTTTGGATTTGTCTACTCCTTGATTGTAATGCCCCCAGAGAAGGGAGATTTCGATTGAAACACTAGCACATTCTATGATGCTGGGATTCTCTAAGTCTCCTATTTATCCAACTATGTTCTTTTTGAAAAGATTTTTTGATGTGGACCATTTTTAAAGTCTTTATTGAATTTGTTACAATGTTGTTTCTGTTTTATGTTTTGGTTTTTTGGCCACCAGGCATGTGGGATCTTATCTCCCCGACCAGGGATCGAACCCACATCCTTTACACTGGAAGACAAAGTCTTAACCACTGGGCCACCAGGGAAGTCGGTATCCAACTGTGTATTTTACTCAACAAGTATTTTTTGAGTGATTACATAATACAAAGCACACAGTTCTGGATACTGGGTGGTTTACAAAAAACAATCAGGCTAGCACATCTCTTTAACCCACCTTCAACCATATGACTCCACTTGAAACATTAACACAGGGGAACCAGCAGACAGCCATGGCGGGCATTAGGTGGCACAAATGAAGCCTCAGTTACAGTGAGTATAGAGACAGAAAGCAAAGAAGATTGGAACAACTGGATAGTAAAGAGAGTGTAGCCTGTGAACATCTATGGACCTCCTGGTGGAACGATAAGATCTACCCTGCTACTATTGTTTAGAGGATCTGTTGGTCATCTTGATATCAGAGGACCTTTGGGGAAGCCACACAGTTGTGTCAGAATGTCTCTTCCTCAAAGGCTCTAAGAGCATAGCCTTTGAAACCATGAGAGAAGGTAGAAGAGAACTTAAACCATAAACATAAAAACACATAAAACTCATAAAAGCACCCAAGAAGGCTAAATTCAATACATACACACAAGATTATGGAACAAAAAGCATGACTTTGTTCCCTTTTAACATTAAGCTTTAACACTTAGTGAAATGCACAGATCTTAAGTGTACAGTCTGATAAAACTTGATAAATCCATACACTTCATGTAACCCACACACCTACCAACATACGGAACATTTCCATCACTTACACCTCTTGTTATCTCCCAGTAGATTCATACCCTTCTCCACTTTCTTCTTTTTAAGCACTTTCTGATTCTCTATTATCATAGATTCCTAATTCAGAACTTCATATAGATGGAACCATATTACATGCATTTTTTTTTTAATGTCTGGCTTCCTTCACTCAGCATATTGTTTCTGAGATTCATTTATGTTGTTGTATATATCTGTAGTTTTTCTTTTTCAATGCTGAGTAGTATTGTATTGAATGAATATACCACACTTTGTTTACTCACTTTCTTGATGATATGTTTTTTGTTTTCACCTGTTGTCATTGTTCAGTCCCTCAGTCGTGTTGACTTTTTGACCCCACGGACTGCAGCACGTCAGGCTTCCCTGTCCATCACCAACTCCCAGAGTTTGCTCCAACTCATGTCCATTGAGTCAGTGATGCCATCCAACCATCTCATCCCCCGTCATCCCCCTCTCCTCCTGCCTTCAATCTTTCTCAGCATCAGGGTCTTTTCTAATGAGTTAGCTATTTGCGTCAGGTGGCAAAAGTATTGCAGCTTCAGCATCAGTCCCTCTAGTGAATATTCAGGATTGACTGGTTTGATCTCCTTGCAGTCCAAGGGACTCTCAAGCGGCTTCTCCAACACCACAGTTCAAAAGCATCAATTCTTTGATGCTCAGCTTTCTTTATAGTCCAACGCTCACATCCATACATGACTATTGGGAAAACCATAGACTTGACTAGACAGACCTTTGCTGGCAAAGTAATGTCTCTGCTTTTTAATATGCTGTCTAGGTTGGTCATAACTTTCCTTCCAAAGAGTAAGCATCTTTTAATTTCATGGCTGTAATCACCATCTGCAGTGATTTTGGAGCCCCCCAAAAATAAAGTCAGCTACTGTTTCCACTGTTTCCCCATCTATTTCCCATGAAGTGATAGGACCAGATGCCATGATCTTCGTTTTCTGAATGTTGAGCTTTAAGCCAACCTTTTCGGTCTCCTCTTTCACTTTCATCAAGAGACTCTTGAGTTTGTCTTCACTTTCTGCCAAAAGTGTGGTGTCATCTGAATATCTGGAGTTACTGATATTTCTCCTGGCAATCTTGATTCCAGCTTGTGCTTCATCCAGCCTGGCATTTTGCATGATGTTCTCTGCATATAAGTTAAATAAGCAGGGTGACAATATACAACCTTGATGTACTCCTTTCCCAATTTGGAACCCATCCATTGTTCCATGTCCAGTTCTAATTGTTGCTTCTTGACCTGCATACAGGTTTCATAGGAGGTAGGTAGGTAGGTAAGGCAGGTAAGAAATTCCCATCTCTTGAAGAATTTGCCACAGTTTGTTGTGATCCACACAATCAAAGGCTTAGAGTAGTCAATGAAGCAGAAGTAGATGTTTTTCTGGAACTCTCTTGCTTTTTCTATGATCCAATGGATGTTGGCCATTTTATCTCTGGTTCTTCTGCCTATTCTAAATCCAGCTTGAACATCTGGAATTTCTTGGTTCACATACTGTTGAAGCCTAGCTTGGAAAATTTTCAAAATTACTTTGCTAGCATGTGTGATGAGGGCAATTGTGTGGTAGTTTGAACATTCTTTGGCATTGCCTTTCTTTGGGATTGAAATGAAAACTGACCTTTTCCAGTCCTGTGGTCACTGCTGAGTTCTCCAAATTTGCTGGCATATTGAGTGCAACACTTTCACAGCATCATCTTTTAGGATCTGAAATAACTCAGTTGGAACTCTATCACCTCCACTAGCTTTGTTTGTAGTGATGCTTCCTAAGGCCCACTTGACTTCACATTCCAGATGTCTGGTTCTAGGTGAGTGATCACACCATTGTGGTTATCTGGGTCATGAAGATCTTTTTGTATAGTTCTTCTGTGTATTCTTGCCACCTCTTCTTAATATCTTCTGCTTTTGTTAGGTCCATACCATTTCTGTCCTTGGCACCATTATAAATAAAGCAGCTATAACATTTTTACACAACTATCCACATGAAAATCATGACTTTAAAAATGTAACATTGAAGATATATTGAAGGAAAACTGAATCTTGCTAAGCGTCCAAGAAAGTGGAAGAGAGAACTCAAAACAAAGCAAAAATATAAGGAGAGAAATTACAATGAAAAAGGCAAATCACTTTGACGAGATACCCAAGAGATCTGTCATTTTTGACTAGTTGCAGTTTCAGAAGGAAAGAAAGGAAACGATAAAAAAAAAAGAGAGAGAGAGGTAATATTAAACAGATGATACTAGAAAATTTCCCTCACCTAAAGACAGATTTGCATTTACAGATAAAAGGGGTCACTGAGTTTCAACTAAGATCAGCGGGAAAAGACACACCCAAGCACATTTGAGGGAAATTCCTGTTAAGAAAAGATTTTAAAAGCTTCCAAGTGGAAAGAACAAGTTTCCTACAAAAAGATGAAAAAAGAAAGAACAATGAGGAGGATAAGGGGTGGGGGAGAGGGAGACAAGGTACTGGGAAGAAAACGGAGGAAGAAAGTGTGGAAACAGACAGGGAGCAACCAAATGACAATAAGCAAAAGCTATTTATTCAGAGCTTTCTATAGCAAGGAGGTGGTCACCATCACTTGTGTCTGAGTCAAAGGCAGGCATCTTTACAGTGGAAAAAAAGGGAATTCAGGTGTGCCCCGACAAGAGGCTGTGGACATGAGGAGGCTGCCAGCAGCCTAACTTGAAGGGAGGTATCATGTGAATCGTTAGCGGGGGTATATTTAGCTTTCCTTGGTTGGTCTTACGTTATAGCTGAGGTTCCAATACCTTGGCCACCTTTTGCGAAGAACTGACTCATTGGAAAAGACCCTGATCCTAGGAAAGACTGAAGGCAGCAGGAGACGGGGATGACAGAGGATGAGTTGGTTGGATGGCATCATCGACTCCATGGACATGAGCTTCAGCAAGCTCTGGGAGTTAGTGATGAACAGAGAGGCGTGGTTTGCTGCAGTCCATGGGGTCACGAAGAGTCGGACATGACTGAGCGACTGAATTGAACTGAAGTTACAACTGGGAGCAAAAATTCGGGATTCTGGTAGTTATTGATCAAGTGGTGACTATTTGGGACTGAAGGCTACAGGAGCTGCTGTTTGGATCCTGTAATGGTTGATGCAGATGGTGAATTGATTTCTTGGTCCAGATGCTGTAGACTGTGGGTCAAGAGTTTTATTTTAATATATGGTCTTGCCACTGCCTGTTTGCCTATTTAGTCTCTCAAAGAGAATAAAGAAAGAGAAAAAAAGGGGCGATAGAAAATGGAGGAGGGAGGGGGAATGGAGGAAGGAGAAAGAAAAAGAGAGGGAGCAGGAAAGAGAGAGAGCAAAACCACTGCATTGGTGCGTGCATGCATGCTCAGCTGTGTCCGACTCTTTGCAACCCCGTGGACTGTAGCCCACCAGGCTCCTCTGTCCATGAGACTCTCCAGGCAAGAATACTGGAGTGCATTGCTGTGCCCTCCTGCAGAGGATTTTCCCGACCCAGGGATCGAACCCACATCTCTTACATCTCCTGCATTGGCAGGCAGGTTCTTTTCCACTAGCGCCGCACTGGTCTTACCTGAAATCCTGGAAGCTAGAAGATTGTGTGGAATACCATTTACAGATCACTGAGGGAAAAGGACAGCAACTCAGCCCAAATTCCATTTAAATGTCAGGATGATAGATATTTATGAACATGCACAGATGCACAAGTTTGTTACCCAGGCACAATATCTAGGGACCACTTCAGAGTAAACACTACCAAACAACAGAAACAATCAGAACAGAGACCTCATAACAAGACAGGGAAGATGAAGAGAGAGGAAATTTGGTAAGTAATTCAATGTAACTGGGAATTGTAACACAAGTGGTAAATTAAGGATTCCTTGACTAGAAGAGACAGTGCAAAGGAAAACAAAATATTTGGTGGAATAGAATAAAAGTACCAACTTTTCTCAGTGAAACCTAGGAATGCAATGGAAGTGGAAGGGGCAGAAATAAATACTGTATGATCTGAAGGTTTCCACCAGGACTGAAGAGGGTAGAAATAAAAATATTTTAAGAGTCCCACTTCTTGGGGTATAATAAAGAGGCAATGAGGGCTTCCCTGGTGGCTCAGCCAGTTAAGAATCTGCCTGCAATGCATGAGACTTGAGTTTGATCTCTGGGTCAGGAAGATCCCCTGGAGGAGGCCATAGCAACCCAATTCAGTATTCTTGCCTGGAGAAACCCATGGACAGAGGAGCCTGGTAGACTACAGTCCACGGGGTCATAAGAGTCAGATATGACTGAGTAACTAAACCACCACCACCACAAAGAGGCAATGGGGGTACTAACGTGTCTAAAAGGAAGGAAATATGAAAACATATTCTCATATATTACTGAAGAAAAAGTGTTTGATAGTGAATGTCAGAAGAGGGAAGGTATTTCAGTTTAGTCACTCAGTTGTGTCCAACTCTTTGCGACCCCATGGACTTCAACACACCAGGCTTCCCTGTCCTTTACCAACTCCCAGAGCTTGCTCAAACTCATGCTGGGGAAGGTAATCAGTAGTCAAACTGAAAAGAAGATGATACATTTTTTTAAGCCTTCATACACTTTTTTCATGAGTCAAATTGAAAACAAAAAAGGACATGATGGGGTAACATCATAAAATTAGAAACACCCAGAATGAATGGTGGAACTTGGGAAAGAATTAGAAATAAAAATATAATTTTTGAAATGGAGACTAGACTAGGAGGCAACCAGGAGTAAATTAAAATAACAAATAATGCCTTAAGAGACAGAGTGAAAAGAAGGAAATTTTTAAAAATAAGAATAAAAAGATTTTGAAGAAAGGTGGATAGTATTAAAGATAGGTAGATCTTCAGGTTTAACATATAGATATAGTAGTTTCTGAAGAAAGAAACCAAAGGAATACAGCAAGTACAAGAAATTATAATGAAAGACAATGATGCTGAAAAATAATTGAAACTATGTATTTAAAGAGCACACTGTGTACCTGAGAATGACCCAGAATGACCAACAACAACACATAGTCTAGTAAAATTACTTAATGTGAGAGGGAAATAAATTGGGGGACATCTAGGTAAAAAAAAAATGTAGGTCATTTACAAGAAAAGAAAATTAGACTCTCATGAGGTATTTTTCAGCAATGTTTTATTCCCCAGGAAAATAGAGTATCACACTTAACATTCTAAAGAAAAGTGAGACAAGGTTGATTATATCTAAGAAAGTTGATTTTCAAACATAAAAGGCTGTTCACCTGAAACTATCACAACATTATTAGTCTGCCATACCCCAATACAAAATGATTTTGGTGTTAAACAAAATAAAAATAAAATTTTTTAAAGATTTTTTTTTTTAAAAAAGGAACAAGGCCTTCTTGGAGAAATGGCTGATTCAGGGACTAGTCTGGGAAACACAAGATAACCCTAGAACAATATTGATGATAGCATCAGGAACATCTGGAACAGATTCAGAGTAGGAACTAGTGCTCAGAAAACAGCAGAACATATGCACTCACCTATTCTTTTTTTAAAATTATTATTATTACTTCTACAGCAAGGCATATTTGAGCTGGGCACACAAGACGCAGAGTGGAAGATGTGCCAGGAAAAGGACCCTAGGATAGCCTTCTTCGCATATCTGTAGGGAATCTGTAAGGAGGAAGAGACCATCTATTAAGAGCTAATTATGTGAAAACAGGAGATGTCTGACCAGGGAAACGGCCTTATTAAATAAGGGTTTAATGAGGCGAGCTCTACCGGTAGTGACATCTGCTAAAGCAGTGCTACTCAAATTTAATGCGCAGCAATTACTAGAGGAATTTTGTCAACATGACGATTTTGACTCAGTTAAGTTGGGACCGGGACCCAAGGTTTGACCTAGTTAAAAGAGCTAAGATTTGTGCACTTCCCATAACTCAGAGGTGCCCAGCTAGTTTCTTGTTAAGCAACTGAAATAAGGAGGGAAAAATTCTCAGGGCCACCCAGGTTTGTTTTTCTCACTGCTATTAACCAAACCTCAGAGAAGGCAATGGCACCCCGCTCCAGTACTCTTGCGTGGAAAATCCCATGGACGGAGGAGCCTGGTAGGCTGCAATCCATGGAGTCGCGAAAAGTCAGACATGACTGAGCGACTTCACTTTCATTTTCACTTTCTTGCGTTGGAGAAGGAAATGGCAACCCACTCCAGTGTTCTTGCCTGGAGAAACCCAGGGATGGGGGAGCCTGGTGGGCTGCCGTCTATGGGGTCGCACAGAGTCGGACATGAAGCGACTTAGCAGCAGCAGCATTAACCAAACCTAAAACTACGTAGTATTCTCTTAGAAGTTGAGTATGCGTAATAGTCTGGAAAGGGAGGCTTTGTCACATCAAAAAGTTTTGGTAAAACTTTGCCTACAATAACTAGAAAGGCAGAGAACCTCCCGCATTAGCTTGCAGGTCTAGTGGAGATACCTTGAAAAGAGCTACTTTATGTATGTGGCTGCTGCTTTTATTTTTCAGCAAGGTATTACAAGAGTTTCCCAGGTGGCGCTAGTGGGAAAGAATCTGTCTGCCAGGGCAGGAGACACAAGAGATTCAAGTTCAATCACTGGGTTAGAAAGATCCCCTAGAGTAGTAAATGAAACCCCACTCCAGTATTTCTTGCCTGGAAAATTCCATGGGCAGAGGAGCCTGGAGAGCTACAGCCCACGGGGCCGCAAAGAGTCAGAGGTAACTGAGCATGCACGCATAAGGTACTACATGTAAAGTTTGAAGTCAGGGTAGATAGAGAACAGAATGTCTGGAAATTCTGGAGCTTCACTAAGTTGAAAAACTTGACAGTTTGTGTAACCCTAAATTACGGGAGAGAGAACCTGGCTTAGAGATTTCTCAGAGCCCAATGTGATTTTTTTGGCAAACACACATAAATAAAAAACAACAGAAAGGAAAGATACACTGAAGCAAAAATCAAACTAATAGAGTTCTCTTCTCACTTAAGCTTCTTCTTTCAGATGATTTCAAGGATGCCTTCATTAAGATGTTAAGAATCGGTTGCATATGGAAGTCAGGATATAGGGCAGATTTAATGACTACTTCTAAAAAAAAACTTTAGGAGCTTCCTTGGTGGCTCAGACATTAAAGAATTTGCCTACAATGCAAGAGGCCTGGGTTCAGTCCCTGAGTCGGGAAGATCCCCTGGAGGAGGAAATGGCAACCCACTCCAGTATTCTTGCCTAGAGTATACCATGGACAGAGGAGCCTGGTGGGCTACAGTCCATGGGATCGCAAAGAGCTGGACATGACTGAGCAGTTAACACCTCACTTCAAAAACAATTTTGAGTATGTTTATTGGCACCTGAAACTGTCTGTAAAGGAAGCAGAGTTTACTGAATATTCAATGAAGTTATGTTAAAAGAAAATCCCACTGAAAAACCAGGTCTACAAATGCCCTCAACTGTTCAAGTCCTAAAGCGTTCCCCTAGAGAGGGAATACCCTCCAACATCCACTTAACTTGTATTTAGAAGGCAAAGCTGAGGTCATTTTTTTTTTAAAAAAGGAACAAGGCCTTCTTGGAGAAATGGCTGATTCAGGGACTAGTCTGGGAAACACAAGATAACCCTAGAACAATATTGATGATAGCATCAGGAACATCTGGAACAGATTCAGAGTAGGAACTAGTGCTCAGAAAACAGCAGAACATATGCACTCACCTATTCTTTTTTTAAAATTATTATTATTACTTCTACAGCAAGGCATATTTGAGCTGGGCACACAAGACGCAGAGTGGAAGATGTGCCAGGAAAAGGACCCTAGGATAGCCTTCTTCGCATATCTGTAGGGAATCTGTAAGGAGGAAGAGACCATCTATTAAGAGCTAATTATGTGAAAACAGGAGATGTCTGACCAGGGAAACGGCCTTATTAAATAAGGGTTTAATGAGGAGAGCTCTACCGGTAGTGACATCTGCTAAAGCAGTGCTACTCAAATTTAATGCGCAGCAATTACTAGAGGAATTTTGTCAACATGACGATTTTGACTCAGTTAAGTTGGGACCGGGACCCAAGGTTTGACCTAGTTAAAAGAGCTAAGATTTGTGCACTTCCCATAACTCAGAGGTGCCCAGCTAGTTTCTTGTTAAGCAACTGAAATAAGGAGGGAAAAATTCTCAGGGCCACCCAGGTTTGTTTTTCTCACTGCTATTAACCAAACCTCAGAGAAGGCAATGGCACCCCGCTCCAGTACTCTTGCGTGGAAAATCCCATGGACGGAGGAGCCTGGTAGGCTGCAATCCATGGAGTCGCGAAAAGTCAGACATGACTGAGCGACTTCACTTTCATTTTCACTTTCTTGCGTTGGAGAAGGAAATGGCAACCCACTCCAGTGTTCTTGCCTGGAGAAACCCAGGGATGGGGGAGCCTGGTGGGCTGCCGTCTATGGGGTCGCACAGAGTCGGACATGAAGCGACTTAGCAGCAGCAGCATTAACCAAACCTAAAACTACGTAGTATTCTCTTAGAAGTTGAGTATGCGTAATAGTCTGGAAAGGGAGGCTTTGTCACATCAAAAAGTTTTGGTAAAACTTTGCCTACAATAACTAGAAAGGCAGAGAACCTCCCGCATTAGCTTGCAGGTCTAGTGGAGATACCTTGAAAAGAGCTACTTTATGTATGTGGCTGCTGCTTTTATTTTTCAGCAAGGTATTACAAGAGTTTCCCAGGTGGCGCTAGTGGGAAAGAATCTGTCTGCCAGGGCAGGAGACACAAGAGATTCAAGTTCAATCACTGGGTTAGAAAGATCCCCTAGAGTAGTAAATGAAACCCCACTCCAGTATTTCTTGCCTGGAAAATTCCATGGGCAGAGGAGCCTGGAGAGCTACAGCCCACGGGGCCGCAAAGAGTCAGAGGTAACTGAGCATGCACGCATAAGGTACTACATGTAAAGTTTGAAGTCAGGGTAGATAGAGAACAGAATGTCTGGAAATTCTGGAGCTTCACTAAGTTGAAAAACTTGACAGTTTGTGTAACCCTAAATTACGGGAGAGAGAACCTGGCTTAGAGATTTCTCAGAGCCCAATGTGATTTTTTTGGCAAACACACATAAATAAAAAACAACAGAAAGGAAAGATACACTGAAGCAAAAATCAAACTAATAGAGTTCTCTTCTCACTTAAGCTTCTTCTTTCAGATGATTTCAAGGATGCCTTCATTAAGATGTTAAGAATCGGTTGCATATGGAAGTCAGGATATAGGGCAGATTTAATGACTACTTCTAAAAAAAAACTTTAGGAGCTTCCTTGGTGGCTCAGACATTAAAGAATTTGCCTACAATGCAAGAGGCCTGGGTTCAGTCCCTGAGTCGGGAAGATCCCCTGGAGGAGGAAATGGCAACCCACTCCAGTATTCTTGCCTAGAGTATACCATGGACAGAGGAGCCTGGTGGGCTACAGTCCATGGGATCGCAAAGAGCTGGACATGACTGAGCAGTTAACACCTCACTTCAAAAACAATTTTGAGTATGTTTATTGGCACCTGAAACTGTCTGTAAAGGAAGCAGAGTTTACTGAATATTCAATGAAGTTATGTTAAAAGAAAATCCCACTGAAAAACCAGGTCTACAAATGCCCTCAACTGTTCAAGTCCTAAAGCGTTCCCCTAGAGAGGGAATACCCTCCAACATCCACTTAACTTGTATTTAGAAGGCAAAGCTGAGGTCCACCAAATACAAAGAACAATGCAATTGTCCTCTCAAAATGCAGTACTAACCGTGCTGTCTCACCACCGTGCAGGTATAACAACGGTAGTGGGTGTTCATAATTCCTGGGCAGGATTCTACCATTGCTGTGGACAAGTAACTACTGTGTTTCACACTCTTACTTTTCTGGAACTGTAGTTACCCTATTCCTTCTGTCCTTGCTCCTCTATTGTTTTGTATTACATGTTTGGGCCTGAGGCAGATAATTTCTTCCATAGTGTATATATGTCTGGACCATGAACAATTACATCCAAACTTTTGGAGAGGGTTGTACATTGTCAGACATCCTGGATTTTAAGCTGATACAGAAACTGAGTGGGAACTTGAACTCTCTTCTTTAGGGTTGAGTGTCCTACTGTAAGAAGGATACACACAGATACTGTATTATGATCAGAGGGACAAACGGTAGTGGAGACTGCTGGTTGATGCTCCAAAACCATCCTTTCCTTTGTCCTAGGCAAAAGGAAACTAAATATCCAGACTCACAGTTGCCAGGCATGGAGATCTCACTAAGTTTTTAACTATGGAGGGACATCTGAACTGATAGTGAAGTACAGGAAAGCCTGGCTTGCTGCAGTCCATGGGGTCGCAAAGATCTGGACACGACTGAGCGACGGAACAACGACGACAAATCGCCACAGTACTTTCTCAAAGGATTTCTTTGTTCTGGACTTTTCTTCCCCCTTCCCTAAATAGGGAACATGTTCCTTTTCACGTGTAAAGTGGCAAAAATTCAAAAATTTAACATCCTTTGTAGGCAAGGCTGTAGAAATTTGCACTCCTCTATAAATACATAAATACAATTACGTATCAAAGTAAGGCGACCATATAATTTGTCATCCAAATGGAACAGTTTCCAGAGTGAAAGGGCATGTTATTAACAATTACTCCAGGACGACAGATAGAAAATGGCACTGTCCTGGACAAACTGAGATGTATGATCAGTCTATATACAGACTCAGAGTAGGAACGGAATGGGGACATTTTTTATTGTACTTTACAAAACTACCGATCTGTGGTGAATTGTAAACAAACAAACAAAAAAACTGGTTCTTTACCATGGGTAGTTTAAGGGCAGCTTTAAAGAACAAGGGATGGTAAACTACAGATATGAGATACGGAACTTGACGAAAACCCCGAAGTTTTGCGAATCGGGCACTTACTGGGGTTGCACAAGCGACACAGTCCCTTGGAGTTCATCCGCCAATCCGAAGTGGCAGCGCGTGAGCCCGAGCCTGTAAGAGAAGCCTGGGCGGGCCTAGGATTTGAGGAGTGGAGCTTCGCGTCAATCAACCTTGGGGGCGGACCTAACGCAGGCTCGGCGGTCTGGCCTACACAGGCGCTACTCTGTGGCATCTCGGGTTCCCTCTAGCCGCACTCTGGAGGACTACACTCGGTTTCTTTCGGCCGCGAGAGGCCCCGCAGCCTCAGCCGCGCTGGGAGAAAGATGGCGGCAGCCGTGCGACAGGATTTGGCCCAGCTCATGAATTCGAGCGGCTCTCATAAAGATCTGGCGGGCAAGTGAGTATTTCCCGGGGCCTGGGAGGTGGAGAGGCAAGCCAGAGACTTGTTCTCCTTGGATTGACGGCGGCTTTCGGATGTGAAGCTAGGAGCGGGCCTGAAGATCAAGGGGGCGGGCCTGAGGTCGGTCGTGGAGGCAGATGTTGGGAGCAGCAGAAAACTGGGGGGGACCTTGTGCAGGGAGCGCTCAGGGCCATAGATCTGGAGCGGCTGTCAACTTTTTCAGCCCTTGATGGCATCCTTTCCGTTCTCTAAAGATTCTAGAAGCGCGGTCTGTGGGCCGACTGCCCCCATGGCCTTCTAAACCTCCCCCGGTGCCCCTTCCCTTCGCTGGCCGGCCTTTCACACCGAATTTCTGGCCTCTCTTTGCCTTTGCTGCGCCCGTTTTTTCTCTTTGACTGAGGGCCATTTGTATTCTGGAACCTTGGTTTAGAGTTTTCCGGGGTGATGGCTTCTTGAGGCTGACGGGGGCTGGGATGGCCGCTATCATGACGTCCAGAACTACTTGAACCATCTTCTGTGGGTTGTGTTTTGGGTACTGTCTCTCCCCGCCACCAACTCTGAAGGAGGGCATGGAGGAATGTCACCACAGCGTGGGTCAGGATGTCTAGAGTAGTGATGTTTGCAGAATTTTAAACAGATGGTTAGAAATTTTGTCGGAATTTATGTAGAAGGGTTAAGTCCACTCTAACTTAAACTTGTGATTTGTGCCTGCCCTGCAGCCAGTTATTCAACAGTGTTAATTACATCTAGATAGATAAGGGAGATAGATAGATGTCTGTTTCCTCTTTGTAGATTTCACAGCACTAATTTTTTTTTTTTTTTGTAAGTAACATGCATTCTGTTTCAAGTGTGCTTCTCAAATTGATCCTATTTACACTTGACAGCTAAGATCAGGTTGATCCATTTTAACAGGCTACACCTGTTTTAACCTGGCCATTGAAACACTGACTTTGTTTTATGTAGGCTGTAATGTATTTTGTCTGCTAGTCAATGTAATCCAGTATATCATTGGGAAATTTAGCAGTGCTCTTGGGCTTAACTACTTTGTGGGGCAATTTCCCTCTCAGGAAGATGGGATAATTATAAGATAATTATTCTGTCTGAGGACAAAATAGAGTGTGTATATGCACCTAGAACAGTACCTGACACTTAGAGCAACAGGATTGTCTTCCTTACTATTATTATTATTAAGAAGCTGGTAAGTACATATTGACTTAATCCCTGGGTTGGAAATAAATTGAGTATGTCTCACTGCTCAATTCTTTTTGCATGTAATTTCGATAGATTTGGATGAAAGTAAAACTCACTTATATTTTTTTTTCCATGTTTTCTTTCCTTTTTGTTTTGTTAAAAAATAAGTGTGTTAGTTATCAGAAGAGATATAGTTCTCACGTATTTGCAGAATTCTGAAACGTAAGCTAAGCATTTACTTCCTCAGCTCTGAATTGCGGATAAACAATAGTATCTGCCTTATTGGGTGCATCAGTTATTTACTGCTCTGTAACAAATCAAAAACTTTGTGGTGTAAAAGAAGTATAATTTCTCAATATGCTTTAGATCAAGTAGGTCGTTTTGCTGGTCTTGTCTGGGCCTACTCATGCAAGTGCAGTCATCTGGCAGCTCAGCTGGAGTTGGTAGGGCTAAAATGGACTTGCATACACATGTAGCTGTTGGCCGGGTCTCTCTTTCTGCACACTGTCTCTCATTCAGGGCCTTAGGAAGATTTCAAGGGGGTGAAAAAAGAAGCTGGCAAGGCCTCTTAAGGCTACCCTTGGAAGTCTCACAACATCAGGTCTCAAGCCCTGGTCAGAGTAAGTCCCGAGACCAGGCTGGATTCAAGGCTAGAGGAAATGCAATCTACCTCTAGCGGCCAGGTTACGTTGCAGAGGGGCGGGGTTAGGGGGAGGCAGTAACTGGATGCTGTTTTATTGTAAGA
Source organism: Cephalophus harveyi (assembly GCA_006410635.1). Lineage (NCBI taxonomy): Eukaryota > Metazoa > Chordata > Mammalia > Artiodactyla > Bovidae > Cephalophus > Cephalophus harveyi. The sequence continues at coordinate 133,585 of SJYT01032973.1, forward strand.
GTCTAGTACATGGATTATTGTACTAGATAGATTAAAGTACTTGATAACTACTAGCCAGTGCTTCTTAAGGAAAGTCTTGGCCTTGCCTGTAGGTACATATCTGGTCCTGTCTGGGCAAGAATATGTCATATTTATTTTCACAAGAAAACAGTTCTGCCAGCTACAAGCTCTGTGAGAGAAATACTCATACCAGTGGTTTTAGGGTTTGTATTAGGAGCAGAGTAACAAAGGTGGAGAAGGAAATGGCAACCCACTCCGGTATTCTTGCCTAGGAAATCCCATGGACAGAGGGGCTTGGTGGGCTATGGTCCCTAGGGCTCCAAAGAGTTAGACGTGACTTAGCGATTAAATCGGAGAAAGAAATGGCAACCCACTCCAGTATTCTTGCCTGGAGAATTCCGTGGGCAGCGGAACCTGGTGGGCTGCTATCCATGGGGTCACACAGAGTCGGTCATGATTGAAGCGACTTAGCATGCATGCATGCAACAGAGGAGTCCATATTAAGAAATAATGGAATAAATTCCTTTTTGAAATATTGCTGAATTACCAGCAATTTACAGAATATCTATGAGTAGTTATTCAATAAATATTGCTTGACTTAGTGAATAGCTGGAAAGGTGTAGAGTTTATATTTGAAACCAGGTTTCTGTACTCTAAAAAGCTAATTTTTAACCTGCCAGACTACCCTGCTTTTCTTGTCAAAACTTCAATTAGAAATATTTTCCCATAACTGTGAAATAATATAGCAGTTTAAAATTGATATAAAAAATCGGCCATATGAGAAGCAATTTTGCAAATTATATATGCTGCTTTTGTACATATGCATTGTGTTGATAATCTCATATAAGTTTCATAAGAGAAAATCCTTGAGAGAGGGCATTTGTTGTGCTAGCTTATTCACTTGGCTAAAACCTGTGTGGGTCTTCAGAATTCAGTTCAGATGTTATTTCTTCCATAAAGCCTTCTGGGAACAACCATCATCACGTCAAGGACTCAGTTATTTGCTCCTCCTCTGCCCAGTGGCATCCTGTTTCTACCTCTAGGATAGCGCGTCATTGTTTTTTCTTTTAACTTCTCTGCTTTTCCAACTAGATTGTTACTTCTCTGAGGGCAGGTTTGAGGTCATGGATTAAAGGTCTTTGCTGAGTCAATGTTATACAGATATGACCCTGCCCACCCCACCCCCAGTTCTGTGGGATGGAGGGTACCCAGAGGAAGATATCAGGCCTTTGAAATCTAAACATTTCATTTTACAAGAAAACTGTTAACCTGGAGAAAGAAGAGAATGGGGGCTCTTTCAGTTGCCATGACTCTAAGAAAAGGTGGTTTTGCAGAAAAGAAAATAGACTTTTCTGCCTCACAGGGGGAGATTTTGGATCAGAGCTTTCTGATAATACAGTGGAATAGATTGTCAAAAAATACGCTCAGTCATGTCCAACTCTCTGCGACCCTGTGCACTGTAGCCCGCCAGAGTCCTCTGTCCATGACAGATTACACACACACACACACACACACATTACATACACTATACACACACATGCCCCATAGGCAGGTTACGTAGCCTCAAAGACCCCTGCCAATGCAGATTCTCTGGTTCTCTGTTATTCCCACATACAAATTTCAGTGATTCACTTCTGAAGAGAGGCGTTCTGTAAAATCTAGTGTTTGCCATATGCCAAGCATAACTTTAATTACATTTTAATCTTAAACAGTAAATGATATTATTTACATTGGTGGTGGTGGTGGTAGTTGCTCAGTCGTGTCTGACTCTTTGTGGCCCATGGACTGTAGCCCGCCAAGCTCCTCTATCCTTGAAATTTCCAGGCAAGAATACTAAAGTGGGTAGCCATCCCCTTCTCTGGAGGGTCTTCCCGACCAAGGAATTGAACCCAGGTCACCTGCATTGCAGGCAGATGCTGTACCATCTGAGTCACCAGGGAAGCCCCAGATATTATTTACATTACATATGAGAAAACAGGTGAAATCCTTTTCTCCGAGGTCACATAGCTAGCGACAAAGCCAGAATACAGTCTGTCTGCTTGGCTCAATGCCCTTAACTCGAAATACACCTACCTTTTGGTTTTATATTTTCAGCAAACTGGACGCCTTTTCAGATACTGATTTCTTTTTTTTTTTGCCTGGGATATCTTCTTCTCCCATGTTTCCCACTTACCACTAAGTTCAGATATTTAAAATGCTTACAGATCAACCTCATTAGAAAATTATTTCTCTTCTAAATTATATTAGTGCTTAGCTGTAAGATTTTGTCTTTAATTTTGTGCAACTTGATTATGATAAGTGTGTGGATTTGATTTTGCTCATCTGTGTCAATTAAGTTTTGCTGTGAAATAAACCACCCCAGAACTTTGTGGCTTAAAACAAGAGTCATTTATTTAGCTCACAGTTGCGTTGATTGGCAGTTTGAGCTGGGCCCAGTTTGAGCTGGTTGATTCTTCCCTACTCCACATGGTCTTGGTTCCACAGGGGCTCCTGTACATCAGATCAGGTAGGCAACGCTGCTTCTCTGTGTTGGCTGGGGCAGTGGCACTGACTAGGCTACTTAACCTTATTATCCAAAAGATTATGCAAGTGCAAGTTGCTCAGTTGGGTCCAACTCTGTGTAACCCCATGGGCTGCAGCCCACCGGGCTCCTCTGTCCATGGAATTCTCCAGGCAAGCGTACTGAAGTGGGTAGCCATTCTCTTCTCCAGGGGATCTTCCCAACCCAAGGATCAAAGCCAGGTCTCTTGCATTGCAGGCAGTTTCTTTACCATCTGAGCCACCAGGGAAGCCCCATCCAGTAAGTTGGCCTGGACTAATTCATGTGGCAAAGTCAGGTTCTAGGAGATAAAGATAAACACAAATTCTCTTGAAGTCTGTGCTTGGAACAGGCATGTTACTTCTGCTGCCTTCTATTGGTCAAAACAAGCCCAGATCAGAGGGTGGGGAGATAAACTCTACCTCTTGATGCAAAGACCTACAGAAAGTGATATTGCAAAGGCACATAGAGAGAGTAAAAGAATTGGGGCCAATTTTTGTAAATGCTCTATGGCATTATCCTGGTTAAGCTTCCTTGTGTTTCTTGAATCAAAGGATTGAATTATTTCATTGTCTTAGAGGTTTTTCAGCTCGCTTTCTGTAAATGTTGCCTCTATCGCATTCTGTTTTCTCCTGTAGGACCCCAGGGAAACCCTTGTCAGGCTGTCTTACTGTGACCCCTCTGCCCTTTACTTTGTCTTCTGTACTTTCCATTTCAGTGCTTTATTCTGGATAAGGTCTTCCGACCTGCTTTCTAGTTTACCAGTTCTTCAAGAGTGTCTAGTCCACTGGGAAGAACTCAACTGAGTTTTAAGTTTCGATGACATTACTTCTTAGTTATGTAGTTTTGGTGATTCTTTTTTTCAAATGAACTTTTTATAAAGACAACTAGCCAATCTGATCACACGGACCACAGCCTTGTCTAACTCAATGAAACTAAGCCATGCCGTGTGGAGCCACCCAAGACGGACGGGTCATGGTGGAGAGGTCTGACAGAATGTGGTCCACTGGAGAAGGGAATGGCAAACCACTTCACTATTCTTGCCTTGAGAACCCCATGAACAGTATGAAAAGGCAAAAAGATAGGACACTGAAAGAGGAACTCCCCAGGTCGGTAGGTGCCCAGTATGCTACTGGAGTTCAGTGGAGAAATAACTCCAGAAAGAATGAAGGGATGGAGCCAAAGCAAAAACAACACCCAGTTGTGGATGGGACTGGTGATAGAAGCACGGTTTTGGGAAAGATTGAGGGCAGGAGGAGAAGGGGACGACAGAGGATGAGATGGTTGGATGGCATCACCGACTCAATGGACATGGGTTTGGGTGGACTCTGGGAGTTGATGGACAGGGAGGCCTGGTGTGCTATGGTTCATGGTGTTGCAAAGAGTTGGACACAACTAGCAACTGAACTGAACTGAGTTTCTTGCTGAAACTTTAAAAGCTTGTCTTTTTCTCTATAAACTTGATAAGCATAAGTGTATTTCAGTCTTTCTGATAACACCAGTATCTGGAGTCCCTGTTTTTTGCTGTTGTCCGTTGTTTTTGTTTATTCCAGGTAATATTGTCATAGTGGTTTCCCAGATGGCTTAGTTGGTAAAGAATCTGCCTGCAGTACAGGAGACGCAGGTTCGATCCCTGGGTTGGGAAGATCTGCTGGAGAAGGAAATGGCAGCCCACTCCATTATCTTTGCCTGGAAAATCCCATGGACTGGGGAGTCTGGTGGGCTGGCTGCATGCAGTCTGTGGGGTCACAAAGAGTCGGACATGCCTGAGCACCTGAGCGTATTATTAATATTGTCATATGCCTTGTAATGTTTGTTGTTGAGCAAATTATTTTAAAATGTATTTTTAGAAACACTGGAGGCCTATGATATTACCTTTCAGGGAGGAATTTCGTTTCCTTCTGCCAGGTACCTGACAGTGCTAGGAGTCTAGGACCAAGGTTTCCAGATTTACTGGTCTTCCTGCCAGATGATCCTTAGAATAGAATTTGTAACCTTCCAAAGTGCGAGTGTTTCCTCCTCTGGCATGTAAAAACCCTCAGACTCCGTTCTAGTTTTATTAGTTGGCCAGAAATTGCAGCTTGCCGTGTTTCCAGCAGACAGCAGAACACTCCAGAGCCTGCCCACTCCCTTCTCCCCCCAGGCGCGCCTCTGCCTCTCAGACATCCTTCCACAATCAGCAAATGCTTTCAGGCAGAAGCTGTGAACCTCTTTGTGCCCTTAGTCTCTTCTGATTACCCTTTCTTATTAGGATTTTATGCTGTTAAATTTTTTTTTTCATTTCTTTCAACTTTCTATGTTTTTTTGGAGGTCAGTGTGGTCCAGTCTCTAGTTCACCAATATTATAAACAGAAAGATCTGTGAATACATACCTGTTACACTCGTTTTGAGCATATATAGTGACTGTGGTACATTTTCACGTGTATGTGTTTTATTGACCTCCAAATCCCTTCAAGTGCCAAGAAATCAGAAATTGATGTACTGAACTTTAATTCACATATGTGATAGGTGCTTGGTAAACATTTGTTGATGATAAAGGCATGGGACAGATACAAGATTGCCTTAATTAACTAAATTTCTTTTCCTCCATAGTATTTTTTTTTAAAGGAAAAATATATGGTACTTGTCATGTACCACTCCACATCAGGCATTTTTCCATCTTTCCATTGTTTTAGATTTTAAAAAAATTTTTTGATGTTCCCAATATAGATTAGTTGATTGATAAGTTGTGAAACTGTATATTAAAACTTAAGTTATTAGCAAATTTTTGTGAGACATTGTCATCTTTGAATATAATATTGTTAGTATAAGATAACTGGGATTTAAGAATAAGAGGGTTTACCCATAGTCTTGATTTAATTTATATGAAAAATAAGCTAATCTAAAAAAGAAATCATAAACCAATGAATGTATTAACTAAAATCATGCCCAGGGCAATAAAGTGTATATATAAATGTAGATAGGGAAAAAAATCTATGTGCATATGAGTGTGTGTATATGTATATATACAGAGAGAGAGAATGAGATTTTTTTGTGTGGGATCTCAGTTCCTTGACCAGGGATTGAACCCCAGACCATGGCAGTGAAAGCCTGGAATCCTAACTAGTAGGGCACAGGGAACTCCTGAAAATGAGATTCCATCTAATAATCTAAATTATTAGATGACTGTATTTTATCCCTCAAATTTAGCAATTTTTATCTTAAAGCTTGATAATGTTTCCTTTCTTTCTTAGACTAGTTTGACTTTTCTTTTGGAGTTGGCTGTCTTTTCTGTCAGTATATCTGCTTTACAAAGCCAGTTTGATTCATTGCAGTTTTGAGAAATCATACAGTCAAGCTTGTGAGAATATCAGATAAGAATCAGTGAGTGCTGAACTGTAGCTTGAGGATGTGCCTTACAAATGCAAGTCATAAATATGAAAGAATTTGGGTCCTATTTGTGTGTTTTTGTTTCTTGACTATATTCTGGATACTGTTTTGAATAATTGCAATTAGGTTTTTAAAAAGCATTAATGAATGCTTTTAATAAATATTATGATTGAGACAAACAAAGAGGATTAAGAATAGTATAATACCTATGTATCAACCACTCAATTTAAGAAATAAAATGTTTTAATACCATTGTATCTTTGAGTGCTGATGATGTGCCAAGTACTGTTCTAGGCATTATATGTGCTATACTTAGTCGCTTAGTCATGTTTGACCCTCTGTGACCCCATGGACTATAGCCCGCCAGGCTCCTCTGTCCATGGGGATTCTCCAGGCAAGAATATTGGAGTGGGTTGCCATGCCCTCCTCCACATAGGAGTAAACGAAACAAAAAATCCTTGTCCTGATGGAGTTGACAGGTTAGGAAGCAATTTGCTATCGCTTAATAATTCTTATCAGTCTTGTTTTTAGCGTTACCCCCTCATTTTTAGAATGCTGCTTGGAATTTTTGTGATCACGAATATTAGAATAGTTGTTAGAAGCGAATGCAAGTAAAGAACTAACGGGCACAGCCTGACAGCATGAAGGACGTTCAGTCAGTACATTTGGCTTGGTGGGGTGTGTTCTGTACACACTAAGACATTTGATCTCTAGTATTTGGCTTCATTGCCTAGTCAGCATTACCCTGTTGTTGGTAATCCTATATTCATTAGGACCATAAGGAAAAGGTTCTAGGTGACTTCAAATAATGTCCTTGTGCGTACATTAGTGAAGGATATATAGTTTACCTTTTGAGGCACTTGAAAGAAAATTGATGTTTTAAATTGAGAAGTGAAACTTTAAAGAAAAAGTGGCATCTTAGATCCAGTAATTTAGATTTAGTCTTTTGTGATGGACATGAAAACTTTAAAAATTGTGGTATACTGTAAAGAAAACTAGAAGTGGCACTTTGAATTATAGATTTAATGTTTCTTATGGGCTGAAAACTTAAAATCTGTAGTGTACTACTATAAAGAAAGCCACAAACTAGAGCACAATGAAAGAAACCAGGGTAAATAGAAATAAACATCAAAGTTAGTATTAGATTATATGCTCTTGCTCAGTTTGCGACCCCATGGACTGCAGCCCTCCAGGCTCCTCTATCCATGGAATTATTTAGGCAAAATGTTGGAGTGGATTGCCATTTCCTCCTCCAGGGGATCTTCCTCAGCCAGGAATCAAACTCGTGTGTCCTGCATCTCTTGCATTGGCAGACAGATTCTTTATTAGTGAGCCACCTGGGAAGCCCATAGTCTATATAGGTGACTTCTAAACACACATTTTTTTTTCTGTATTATTTTAGGTATCGTCAGATCCTGGAAAAAGCCATTCAGTTATCTGGGGCAGAACAACTAGAAGCTTTAAAAGCTTTTGTGGAATCAAGTAAGTGGAAGAAAAAATTCCATGTTTGCCTTATGTAACCAAGTTAAGACTTAAAAGCTTGCTCAAGCCTTGTTTTAGATTAAATTGTCAATATAATTTACATTGCAAATAAATGAAATATGCATTGAGCTTGATTGATTTTAGAATTTAAACTACATGCCACTTGATATTTGTTTTTCAATGAACTGTGAAGACGTTGTTATGTTTACATTTATGGTTTTGCATAGTTATTAATATAATAACTGATGAGAGGCAGTATAGCAAATGACAGAATAGTCTGGATTCAAATCCTGGTCTGCTGTTTTATTAGCTGCGTGATCTTGGGTAGATTATATAACTTCTCTATGCCTCCTTATTTCCTATAAAATAAATTTCCTATTTCCCTTGTCTATAAAATGGGGATATGATAACTACCCTGTAGAATTGTTGGAAAATTAAATGAGGTAATATCCATAATAAAATGCTTGCAACAGTACCTGGCATATGAAAAGTGCTAGAGAAGAATTAGCTGTTGTTAAGAACATTTCTTTTGAATGGGAACTAGAAATTTCCATTCTTTTAAGATATTCTTCCCTACTCCCTTACTTCAAACATACCCAGTTATTTTGAAAATTACTCAGAATTCAGGCTGGAATTTATTCTGAGTTCACAATGTTAATGATATTTGATAGTGCTTTACAGTTACAGTGTGCTTTCGCACACATGCATCACACAGACTCTGTTTTATAACCCTGTGATTAACAATATAGGTGTGAGTTCAGTTCAGACGCTCAGTCGTGTCCGACTCTTTGTGACCCCATGAATCGCAGCACGCCAGGCCTCCCTGTCCATCACCAACTCCTGGAGTTCACTCAAACTCACATCCATCAAGTCAGTGATGCCATCCAGCCATCTCATCCTCTGTCGTCCCCTTCTCCTCCTGCCCGCAATCCCTCCCAGCATCAGAGTCTTTTCCAGTGAGTCAACTCTTCGCATGAAATGGCCAAAGTACTGGAGTTCAGCTTTAGGATCATTCCCTCCAAAGAAATCCCAGAGCTGATCTCCTTCAGAATGGACTGGTTGGATCTCCTTGCAGTCCAAGGGACTTTCGAGAGTCTTCGCTAGCCCTATATAATGTATTATAAAATGAGTCTCAGGATTAAGTGATTTTTTTCCCCAAGGACATTTTGTTAGTCTGTGGCAGAGCCTAGACTTCAAACAATTATAGGTGCCTTAATGGCATTTGTAATGAAACTGTTCTCCGTCACTTCTGGTATCATCCAATTCCAATTAATACACTGTAAACTGATTAGTTACACAGCCTGTCAGTTACTGCCTCAGATAACTCGGGCCTGCAATGTGAAACAAACTGGCAGTGGTTTCAGAAAAACTCATAGCTTTTTAAAGACCACTGCACTTAGTAAAAGAGTAGTGCTTTTTATAAACTTTGAATCCAGTGAACCACCAAAAAAAAAGCAGTCTACTGTTACAATCATTTGCATCAGCTGAACAGTTTTTGAGCCATCATTTATTTCCCTAGTAACTACTGATTTAAACTTAATTTATCTAAGGAGTGGTTTAGAAACACGATGCATCTTTTAAAAATGTAATTAAAGTGATAATAATAACTGACATTTGTTGAGTGATATGTGCCAGGTATTGCTTAAAGTGCTTTAGCTAAATTGCATTTAAACTTCACAGCAACCTTCTTCACAGGTTTCTTCTTCTGTGAACCTAACTTCACAAAAGAGGAAAGAGAAGCACAGGGAAATAAGTCTCTTGCCTGAGGGCATATGATCAGGAGGGTTTGTAAGCAGTGTGGCTTCAGAGTTTTTATCCTTAATCATATATGATAATACAGCATAAATATTTACAAACAATAGCATAAAATATGTTTATACATCTTGTTGTTTTGTCACTAAGTCCTGTCCAGCTCTTTGCAACCCTGTGAACTGTAACCCTCCAGGCTCCTCTGTCCAGGGGATTCTCCAAGCAAGAATACTAGAGTGGGTTGCCATTTCCTTCTCCAGGGGATCTTCCCGACTCAAGGCTCAAACCTGCGTCTCCTGCATTGGCAGGCAGATTCTTTACCTCTGAGCCACCAGGGAAACCCATCCATACATCTGGTGCTGACCTAAGTTCTTTTTTTTTTAATAGTAGAAAATGACTTTATTTTTTTTAATATTTTTAAGCCTCTATTTATTAAATTTTTTTTGTTCTTTTCTTTTTTGGCTTCACCATGCAGCATACAGGATCTTAGTTCAGCATATGGATCTTAGTTCACTGACAGGGATCAAACCCATGCCCACTCCTGTGAAATCATGGCTTCCTGACCACTGGACAACCAGGAAATTTCCTAGTACTGACCTAAGTTCTTATTTGTTGTTTTTGTTGGTAAAGTACAAGTGGCAGTAACTATCTCTACTCACTTTATTTAAACAGAATGAAAATTGTTTAAACGGAATGAAAATTGTTTCACTGTTTCTTCTTTAACTTTTTTTTCTGTAGCTAGGTGGGATATAAGAATGTAAATGAAAATATAGGTATTTCTGTGCCTTCACTTTGTAGAAATATGAAGAGAAAGGAATAACATAAAATTCTCAACTGTTAACTTTTTCTCAGCCATTTCTGATTCTTAGAAAAGTTGTGGTATTTAAAGTGTCCGACTCTTTGCGACCCCGTGGACTGTAGCCTACCAGGTTCCTCTGTCCATGGGATTTTCTAGGCAATAGTACTGGAGTGGATTGCCATTTCCTTCTCCAGGGGATCTTCCCGACCCAGCAATCGAACTAGGGTCTCCTGCATTGTAGACAGACACTTTACCGTCTGAGCCACCAGGAAAATCCAAAAGAAGAGAAAGGAATAACATAAAATTCTCAACTGTTAACTTTTTCTCAGCTATTTCTGATTCTTAGAAAAGTTGTGGTGTTTAAAGTGCTTCCCAGGTGGCGCTAGGTATTTAATGTTTTGGTGCAGTTGTTAAGTGATCAAATAATTCAGAATAAGAAAAACTGGTTCTGTAATAGAAGGTCATAGGAGTATGGAGAGCAGTAAGTAATGCTTTGAAAGGTACACTAATATATTTTAGTATTAATTTTAGGTGAAAATTGATTGCTTAGTGAAAATATACAGATCATTCATGTTTTTCTTATCCTTTACTTTTTTTTTAACAAGTGGTAAATGAGAATGTCAGCCTCGTGATCTCTCGCCAGTTGCTGACTGATTTCTGCACCCATCTCCCTAACCTGCCTGATAGCACAGCCAAAGAAATCTATCATTTCACCTTGGAAAAGATCCAGCCTAGAGTCATTTCATTTGAGGAGCAGGTAAATACCTAGAGTAGTGATTTTTGTTTTACTTTTAAGAATTTGTTTATTATGTTTTCTTTTTTTAAAAGTATTGTTGATTATAAGTTTCAGGTGTATGGTAGAGTGATTCACAAGTTTTACAGGTTATATCCCATTTATAGTTAATATTGTAAAATATTGGCTGTTAAGAGTGGTGATTTTTAAACCTGAGATAGCAGCAATTATTTTGAGAGATACCATTAAATTTTTAAAGGAGATAATCATTCAATTTTATTTCTACAAAATAGTGTGCCAAACAGCATTTTACAATATAAGATCAAATAAGTATTATGATACTTTTAAGTCCAGCTGACATTTACTTATATACTATAATTTGCTTTTATGAACCAAATATTACTTTTTAGATTATTTTATTTTTGAAGGTTATTTATGTGTTTATTTAGGACTGTGCTGGTCTTTATTGCTGTGCGGGCTTTTCTGTAGTGGGGACCAGGGGCCACTCTCTAGTTTCAGTGTGAGGACTTCTCATTGTGGTGGCTTCTCTCGTTGCAGAGTGCAGGCTCTCGGCACACAGGTTCAGTAGTTGTGGCTCATGGGCTTAGTTGCTCCTCAGGAAGTGGAATTCTTCCTGATCCAGGGATCAAACCTGTGTCCCCTGCATTGGCAGGCAGATTCTTTACCACCAGACTTCCAGGGAAGCCCTAGATTATTTTTAAAAATCGATAAATTGTTAATTAGGCTGAGAACATAGGAGAACTCCAGCATTATATGTGCAGTGACACAAAAGCAGAACTTAATATTTAAATTATTGCCATAATCCACATTACAGAAATGTGTTAGTTCACTGTTTTGATATTTTATGACTGCAAAGTTCACAAAAGATATTTAGGTAGTCTAGATAAACTTTTACTATGTACTTGCCTGTAGAGTGTGTTGAATAAGAGCATTGTCATGATAGATTATCATTCTATTTATTTTAATTAGTTACTAATATCAATGGAAATAATTTAACCCATATACTTCCTATTTCAGGTTGCTTCCATAAGACAGCATCTTGCATCCATATATGAAAAAGAAGAAGATTGGAGAAATGCAGCCCAAGTGTTGGTGGGAATTCCTTTGGAAACAGGACAAAAGTATAGTAAATAGTGGATATTGGATGGATATGTATAACTGTTCACTTACTTTTTTCTTCCATTTTAGTATAGGAAACAGATATTGAACAATTTAATGAATAAATAGATAAATTTTGTCCCATGTTAGAAGGTGATAAGGGCTATGGAGAAAGGGGATAAAGTAGGGGGCGGGATGTGTTACTGAACAGGGTGATCAGAGTGGTAGGGTGGTCCTGATAGCACCTTTCTAAACACTTGAAGGGGTCACGGAGTGGCTGTGTGCTCCCTGAGAGAAGAGTGTCAATAGATCCTCTTGGAGAGGATGGCTAGTGCAAAGGCCGTGAGATGGGAGCTTGCTCAGAGTGCTTTAAGAAGACCAAGGAGACCACTGTGGGTGGAGTGAGCAAAGGGGAAGTGACAGAGGGTGAGATCAGAGAGGACTGGGGACCAGAATACGAGGAGCCTTGTCAGTCATTGTAAGGCCTTTGGCATTTTTCTAAGTGAAACTGTGAAAAGCCTTTGAGGGATTTTGTACAGAGGACTGACGTGATCTGAGTTATATTTCATTTTTTATTTATTTTTTTATTTTTTTAATTTTTATTTTACTTTACAATTATATTTCATTTTTTAAAAAAACAGTTATTTACTTGGCTGCGTCAAGTCTTAGTTGCGGCACACGGGCTCTTTGTTGTGGCGTCTGAGCTTCTCTAGTTGTGATATGTGGGCTCAGTAGTTAACGTTGCACGGGCTTAGTTGCCCCACAGCATGTGGGATTCCTAGTTCCCTGACCAGGGATCAGACCCACGTCCCCTGCGTTGGAGGGTGGATTCTTAATCACTGGACCATGAGGGAAGTGCCTGGCATATTTTAGAGTCATTCTAACTACTGGGTTGAGAAAGAACTGTAGGCATGCAGTGATAGAAGTAGGGACATTAGCTGAGAGGCTTATGCACTACTGCAGGCGGGACAGAGATTGTGAGAAATGTTGGACTTTGAATATGTTTTTAAGGTAAAGCTAAGGATTTCTTGACAGCTTGGACATAAGAAAAAGAGCTAAGAGAAGTCCTGAGTTTTGGTTTGAACAACTGGAAAAACAGAGTTGCCATCTACTGAATGGTAAAGAATAGGTTTTGAGGGAAGATCAAGAGTTCTGTTTTGGACATGTGATAACCAAGTAGAAATACCTAGTAGAGAGTTGAATTTGTTAGTCTGGAGTTTAGAAGAGAGGTCTGGACTAGAGATGTATTGACACCTGTGGGAGCCACTGGTATATAAATGGAATTTAAAGCCATTAGACTGGATGAGATCTCTGAGGCAGGGCATATAGGTAGAGAAGGGGACTGAGTACTGCGTATTCTGACATTAAGAGCTCAGGGCAGGAGGGAGATGTAGCAGGTGAGGATTGTCCATTGAGGTAAGAGGGAAACCAGGAGAATGTGGAGTGTGGTATCTGCGGAGCCAAACGAGGAAAGTGTATCAGGAAGGAGCAAGTGATCAATGTGGTGTTGATGGTCACGTAAGATGAGGAGTTGAAGGTTATCCATAAGAGTGAGTGATGTGGAGATCATTGGTGGCCTTGACGGAAGCTGGTTTGGTGAAATGGTGAGAGCGAAAGCCTGACTGGAGTTGTTTACAAGAGAGAGAAGAGAAGAATTGGAGCTGGTGAGCATGGGCAAGTCCTCAGGGAAGTGTTCATAAAAGGGAGCAGAGAAGTAGGGTAGAAGATGACAGTAGACGTTAGGTAGAGATTGTTTTTTTTCTTTTATGATTCAGTGGAAGGCAAAACTCTGATCTTGGGGAGTAATGGAGGGGATTCTTGCAGGAGTAGATGAGAGGGGAAGGAATCCAGTGGAGGGACAGGCTTCAGATAGGCCAGCAGATAGTTCACACTTGGCAGAATTTTTCAACCTTGGCGCTGTTGGCACTTTAGATTGGATAGTTCCCTGTTGTGGAGGCTGTGCTAGGTATACGCAGACGTGTTGCAGCACCAGGGGCCTCTACTCACTGGATGCCAGTGGCACCACTACTCCTAGTTGTGACTGTCAAAAATGTAGACATTGCCGAATAGTCCCTGGTGGGCAGACTAGTCCCTAGTGATCTACCCTAACAGCCAGGAACACAGAGTATATGGTGCAGACGTTAGTAATACGGTGGTGGAACTTGTGTAAGTACTCTTTGATTGTTTTAGTATTCTTGGTGAAGTTGGAATCAGAGTCATCAGCTGATAGGAGTGGGAGTAGTGAGGTTGAAGAGAGACAAGAATATCAGAAAAATTCTCCAGGAGAGTGGGATAGTAAATAGACTAAAGATGTACAGTATACTTGGCAGCATTAAGGCTCGTTTAAGAGTCATAGTCTGTAAAATGAGATCTGGCAGATTGGTCGGGTGTTTTTTCCCATCGGAGTTCCGCTACATGGTTGGAAGAAAGGAGTGGATGAACTCTCCGATTTAACCAGCATTTAGATTTTGCCCAACAATTACAACAGCATGAGAGGAACAAGGCAGACGAGTGCATATGCAATTCAGTGATTGTAATGATTGGCCATAGGGGTCAAGTGAGGTCAGGAGGAAAGTGAGGCTTTTAAGGAGAAAAATACAGTAACAATGTAATAGGATCAGTGGTTTGGGGTCACAGTGAGTTCAGTGGATTTTTGGGTTTGAGATACTAGAGAAAATGAGATGGAAGAACGATTAGAAAAATTAAGATAATAGTTTGTAACTCTTATTCAGCCAATCTTGCCTTTGACATGGTTCTAAAAAAATTTATAGTTCTTTATATTGTACAAGAAAGATGAAAGTTGTGAAACTCTTGGTTGTATTGTTGAACATACTTCCTTTTTCAGTTGGCAACTATAAAAATACCGACTAAATGACAAAAAATATTTTCAGTTATTTCTCTGCTCTTCTACCAGGTGAATAAGGGATTCTTATTTTGTCTTCCTTAGTATTTGTGATCATAAGGCAAATACTACTTCAGGTATCTTGCCTTTTATGTGAAATGATGCCCCTTGAAAAAACAGTCAGTATATAAAAACGCCTTTATATATAGATGTTGAATTTTGTTTTCTAAGGCTTCTTGTTAATTCAGGTTTTTCCTTTGATAGTTTGAAAAGGCTGAAAAAGTTAAAGTGTTAGTTTCTCAGTTGTGTCTGACTCTTTGCGACCCTATAGACTGAAGCCCACCAGGCTCCTCTGTCCATAGAATTCTCCAGGCAAGAATACTGGAACCGGTTGCCATTCCCTTCTCCAGGGGGTCTTCCTGACGCATGGATCGAACTTAGGTCTCCTGCATTGTAGGCAGATTCTTTACCCTCTGAACCTCCGTGGAAGCCTCTGAAAAGGCTGAGGGCTTTCTTAATCGCTTTGGTCTTATGCTGTCTGGAGCAATGTCTAGTTAGTACAGAGCAAATGATTTATTTTCATTGGTAGTTGACATAAATACAGATACTGTTCTTTGCAGTGGTGGTTATTAACATTTTGAGAGTACTGTAACATTATGTGTGAGAATACCAAGAACTGAAATTTCTGTGGTTTTCTAAACAAGTTAAAGTGATTTGGATAAATTTTTGAGAGCTTGTTTCCCTCAAAAAGGATTCATTGTGATTATGAAAGTAATAGATATAATAGATATACTTGGCATAAGAAATGAAAATGCAGAAAAATACAGTGCTGTTTATAGCAATATACCTAACAGAAGAAGATATTAAGAAGAGGTGGCAAGAATACACAGAAGAACTGTACAAAAATGATCTTCACGACCCAGATAATCATGATGGTGTGATCACTAATCACGAGCCAGACATCCTGGAATGTGAAGTCAAGTGGGCCTTGGAAAGCATTGCTACGAACAAAGCTAGTGGAGGTGATGGAATTCCAGATGAGCTATTTCAAATCCTGAAAGATGATGCTGTGAAAGTGCTGCACTCAATATGCCAGCATATTTGGAAAACTCAGCAGTGGCCACAGGCCTGGAAAAGGTCAGTTTTCATTCCAATCCCAAAGAAAGGCAATGCCAAAGAATGCTCAAACTACCGCACAATTGCACTCATCTCACATGCTAGTAAAGTAATGTTCAAAATTCTCCAAGCCAGGCTTCAGCAATACGTGAACCGTGAACTCCCCGATGTTCAAGCTGGTTTTAGAAAAGGCAGAGGAACCAGAGATCAAATGGCCAACATCCTCTGGATCATGGAAAAAGCAAGAGAGTTCCAGAAAAACATCTATTTCTGCTTTATTGATTATGCCAAAGCCTTTGACTGTGTGGATCACAATAAACTGTGGAAAATTCTGAAAGAGATGGGGAATACCAGACCACCTGACCTACCTCTTGAGAAATCTGTATGCAGGTCAGGAAGCAGCAGTTAGAATTGGACATGGAACAACAGACTGGTTCCAAATAGGAAAAGAAGTATGTCAAGGCTGTATATTGTCACCCTGCTTATTTTAACTTCTATGCAGAGTACATCATGAGGAACACTGGACTGGAAGAAGCACAAGCTGAATGTGGATCACAATAAACTGTGGAAAATTCTGAAAGAGATGGGAATACCAGACCACCTGACCTGCCTCTTGAGAAATCTGTATGCAGGCCAGGAAGCAACAGTTAGAACTGGACATGGAACAACAGACTGGTTCCAAATAGGAAAAGGAGTACGTCAAGGTTGTATATTGTCAGCCTGCTTATTTAACTGATATGCAGAGTACGTCATGAGAAATGCTGGACTGGAAGAAACACAAGCTGGAATCAAGATTGCTGGGAGAAATATCAATAACCTCAGATATGCAGATGAGACCACCCTTATGGCAGAAAGTGAAGAGGAACTAAAAAGCATCTTGATGAAAGTGAAAGGGGAAAGCAAAAATGTTGGCTTAAAGCTCAACATTCAGAAAACAAAGATCATGGCATCCGGTCCCATCACTTCATGGAAATAGATGGGGAAACAGTAGAAACAGTGTCAGACTTTATTTTTGGGGGCTCCAAAATCACAGCAAATGATGACTGTAGCCATGAAATTAAAGGATGCTTACTCCTTGGAAGAAAAGTTATGACCAATCTAGATAGCATATTCAAAAGCAGAGACATTACTTTGCCGACTAAGGTCTGTCTAGTCAAGGCTATGGTTTTTCCTGTGGTCATGTATGGATGTGAGAGTTGGACTGTGAAGAAGGCTGAGCGCTGAAGAATTGATGCTTTTGAACTGTGGTGTTGGAGAAGACTCTTGAGAGTCCCTTGGACTGCAAGGAGATCCAACCAGTCCATTCTGAAGGAGATCAGCCCTGGGATTTCTTTGGAAAGAGTGATGCTAAAGCTGACACTCCAGTACTTTGGCCACATTATGCGAAGGGTTGATTCATTGGAAAAGACTCTGATGCTGGGAGGGATTGGGGGCAGGAGGAGAAGGGGATGACAGAGGATGAGATGGCTGGATGGCATCACGGACTCGATGGATGTGAGTCTGAGTGAACTCCGGGATATGGTGATGGACAGGGAGGTCTGGTGTGCTGCGATTCATGGGGTCGCAAAGCGTCGGACATGACTGAGTGACTGAACTGAACTGACCATGATCTTAGTTTTCTGAATGGTGAGTTAAGCCAACATTTTCACTCTCTTCTTTCACTTTCATCAAGAGACTCTTTAGTTCTTCTTCACTTTCTGCCACAAGGGTGGTGTCATCTGCATATCTGAAGTTATTGATATTTTTCCCAGCAATCTTGATTCCAGCTTGTGCTTCTTCCAGCCCACGTTTCTCATGATGTACTCTGCATATAAGTTAAATTAGCAGGGTGACAATATACAGCCTTGACGTACTCCTTTCCCGATTTGGAAAAGATTTGTTGTTCCATGTCCAGTTATAACTGCTGCTTCCTGATCTGCATACAGATTTCTGAAGAAGCATGTCAAGTGGTCTGCTATTCCCATCTCTTTTAAGCATTTTCTGCAGTTTGTTGTGATCCACACAGTCAAAGGCTTTGACACAATCTATTTGGTATCATGTATAGATCTAAGTGAGCAAAGTATTAAATTGTTTATTCCTTCTCCAACCATTAGAAAACAACACCCAGTAGAATTTTCTTTCTTTCTTTTTTTCTAATTACAGTTGACCATTGAACAACATGTATTGAAATTGTACAGGTCCACTTAAGTGCAGAATTTTTTCTTTTTCAATAAATACTTACTATTGCTGTAGTGTTAGTCACTCAGTCGTGTCTGACTCTTTGTGACCACACGGACCATATCCTGCTAGGCTCCTCAGTCTTCTCTAGGCAAGAACACTAGACTGGGTAGCACTCCCTTCTCCAGGGGATAGTCCCAACCCAGGGATCAAACCTGGTCTCCTTCATTGCAGGCAGATTTTTTACCTTCTTAGCTACAAGGAAAGACCTAATACTTACTATAGTACTACTCAATATGAAATTTGTTGAATCTGTGAATGGGGAACCAAAGATATGGAAGATTATGTTATAGGTGGAATTTTTTTTTTTTTACTACAGTGTAATAATTTCTATCCTAACCCCTATAATGTTCAAGGATTAGCTGTACTAAGTAAAAATAAATCTTGGTATAGAAATGAAATTGTATACAAAGAGGCAAAACTAAAGCACACTAATATATCTTCTAATAAAGGAAACCAAATCAGTTAGGTCTCAAAATACAAAGCTATTATTCTTCCAATGAAAACAGATTTAAGATGCTGATCACACTAAAATTGTATCAGTTGTTTATTGCTCTTACAAATTCTAAAACATTAGTGACATCTCTAATCATCTGCTAAGAAAATTTGTAAATAAAATTTAAATAATGCTTAGAATATAATGTACAAAACTCTTATTACAATAGTGAATAGTGTATTGTGTTTGTTTGCTA